>CAJQZP010000885.1:19747500-20347500 GCA_907164705.1 Parnassius apollo | reverse complement strand
AAGATCCTAACATGCCTCTCTCCGTTCTTTTACATCTATTTCACTATATATTATTTGTGGTGGTACGCTATATAACTAAGGCAACTAATACAGCATTGTGAGTAGCCAAATGTGTCTTTTGTAATACATTCTGACTTTTCATAATCAAGTCATCAACAACACTACAGCATTTCACCAGTCCACTGCTAATATAGGCCTCCAATAAAAAATACCACATACCACGGTCTTGAGGCACGTGCATCCATCGACTTACCAGGTCATCATTCCATCTAGTGGAAGTCGCCCTACACCTCGCCTACTAGTACGAGCCTGTCACTTGAGAACCTCTTTCACCCATCGATTGTCCGTTCTTAGAGCTATATGTCCGGCCCATTGCCACATCAGCTTACTAATTCGTTGGTCTATGTCGGTCACTCTGGTTCTATTGCGGACATCCTAATTTCTAAACTTATTACGCAGGGAAACCCCAAGCATAGCCTTGTCCATAGCTTCCTGAGCGACACTGAGCGTCCTCATACGGCCAGCGGTGAAGGACCATGTCCCAGTTTCATATAATCACTGGCATCACTCACTGGTTATTCAGTCTCCTTTTGGGATTTTTAGGTATTAGAAGATGTGTATTAATTTCCCGACCGCTGCCCAGCCGAGTTGAATCCATCGATTGATCGAATTCCATGAGTCCACCGCTCACCTCAAGGGAATGAGGTCCCACGTCGTGCGGCTTTTGACCGCAGCCTTGAGAGTGTTCTCAGATCCTCCCTCCAGCTACCACCCACTTGAGGTCAACGCATACGCTACACCAACCAATATACAACATCAGATAAACAATGATTTCAAAAAGAAGGACAGGCCCATCTAAATATTTTACTCAAAACTTTTTCATACACGAAAAAGTAGCGCATCTGTCATAATATAAACGTCATACCATAACACGACTTAACCAGGGTCGGATTTCGTAGTATAATTATTACCCTAATTGTACCATTATTTCATAGTTTGTAGTATGTAGTATCGTAATAATACCATGCGAAAATACCATAATTTTACCTAAAGGTAGACTTGTATTATTATTGGGTCCTTTTACTTTTTAATATTAACCCTACGATATGGAGAATTTCTGTATTGTACATGAGTATCGCGTTTTTTTTTAAATAAAATTAGAATTAGCTCGCTTTCTGGATCGATCATTTGCTGATCGATGCATTGATGTTACATTCTTGATACAATTATAATGAGGGACTACCACGATAAAAACTCTAAGCTCTTGGTTTGAAAACAGAATTTCAAAATATTTTGTGAATCAGATTTTCAGATTCAATTAAGCAGAAATGGTTTCTTTTGTACCCTTTTCATTTTACCCTCATTAAATATAAAATATATTAGGTACCAATATTCAAAATTTTAGTTAAACTAAGTTCTTTAGAAAAAAAAAACGGAACAGAATTAAAAATAAAACCGGCAAAAAACGAAACGTATAGATAAACTAGACGCGTGACGCCAAAATCCCGGCAAATGGTAAAATAGAAACATGAAACGTCAAACATGATATAATTTTTTAAAAATGGTATACCTAATTTAATTTTCTGTGTACAATATTTTTGAGGGTCTGGATACAACCCTGGCCTAATCTTGGTAACGTAACTAAACTAACTGTAAAATAAAACTTTAAAAATGCGTTTGTATAATAATTTAATATTAACAAAATGAATATAAGGTTATTTTACCGATGATACGAAATCTCATGTTCCTATTTAATCTTTGTATCGTAATTTTTGCACCCTTTTACCACGCAACTAGACATATTTATGACAGACAAATCTGTCTTGCGCGCACTACTATTCACCGAGTCGCGTTGGCCCTAAACTGTAATTTTAGGGCCAACGCACTGGTCCGATTTGGTTGTTCGGTCGGCCCGGTCCTTGCGCTAGTAATATATAAGTCAATGCAGATAAAGCAAAAGGGTAAAATAAGATTAAAGTAATAATTTGTCATCATAAGGATTTGTGTCAACGACGTTGAGTATATGCATTTTTCGATCATGTTTATCTCACCCACAAAAAATTTGCCTCCAATCATTGAAAGTTGGAAAATTTACAGATAGATATTATTATTTTGTTATATAAAACTTCATGGAGGTTAGTCTGCAACCCTGTAATGAAGGGATCCGACTTGGGCAAAGCTCCTAAGGTGTGAGTCAAATCAAGACGCAGAGAGCGCCATTGAGAGTTGTAACCCGTAAAATAACCATCGCAGAGACGCAATGCTGCAAAATATAACAAGCATAAATACAACTACCATCAGGCTTATACCATCCCAAGGTCCCCCAAACAATCCCATCAGACATGACCACCCGCATACCTCCATTGAACAGAACCACAAGATGCGTCGAATCAGGCCCAGCACACCCGCAAATACATCACAGAATACAATACCGCAAGGAGCAGTAAGATTCAATGCAATTATGAATACACATGTAAGTCTGTTGTATGATGGCGCCCCTTCACAACACACTCACTGGAGCCCTATCGACTTTGGCTACAAAATTGGTATTGTTGTTAACTAAAAAATATCATCAACTACTAAGACGCTAGTACTCAGAAATCCATGTATCATAGGGCTAGTACACTAAGACATGGAGTTGAGTATACTTGCACTTAAAAGTGCTCATCCCAATCCGAGAGACAGCCGACGGATCATAACGCAATATGCTGAGACGCCGCCAACAAACAATATGAGTGTGCGATGTCCATGGGCAAGACGTATCGCTACAAGAAACCCGTTTACAACCGGTGGTAAAAAGATTTGTCTAGGACACATCGATTAACAAGTCTAAGTTTACCTCGGTCTCGAACGCTGTGATGCAGTCTACACGCCAATACAATAATCCGTTTAAAGTCCAATTTCTATTAATATAATAATTTTACATAATTGAGGTGAGGTGAGGTTTACTTTATTTCATTGATATGCATGAGTGTTTATAATCATAATAATAATAATCATAAACACTCACGCATGTCACCCAGAGGGGTCAGCAGAGTCTACGAATTTCCATTTGATCCTGACAGACCTCTCTTGCCTCCTTTACATCCATATATCTACGCATACACGCTCGTCTGTTAAGGGTACTTCTAATGTGGACTATATTAAAAATATCGCCAATTTGATCAATAAACATTCGTCTAGGCCGTCCCTTTCCGACTATGCCGTTCACATCTGTCTTATGAATTTGCTTTGTCACTTTTTCTCATTCATTCTTTTTATATGACCAAACCATCGAAGTATTCCTCTCTTAATCCCAGTCACAACATCATTTTGCATACCACATTTTTCTTTTATCACACAATTTCTCACCCTGTCATTCAGATTCAACCCTAGCATTTTCCTTAAAGACCGCATTTCTACAGCATTTATTCTACTTTCGTGCTTCTTCTGCCACACTCAATCTTCACTACCGTACATTTAGGTAGGGCACAGCATTATGAATTTCAATACGTGCCTTTTTTGACACATCTGATTCCTCACAATAGAGTGTAGAGCCCCATTTACTCTATTTCCTGCATTCACTCGCCGCTTTATATCCTAAACATATCTACCATCCCTGCTAAATACACATCCCAAATTCACGAACTCATCCACTTGCTCAATCTACTCCCACTCTAGAATAGAATTCTAATTTCACAAAACGTTTTACTTTCTTCTCTTTCAAAAACCTTCACTTTCGTCTCACTTGCGTTCGCTTTCATTCCCCTTTCTTTTAATGCACAGTTCAATAATGTAACCATCATTTGCAACTCAGCAACCGACGACACAAATATGGCTTAACCTCTTACTCTCTTATTTAGACGTCTAAATTCTGCCTTTATTAATTATATTAATCTCATCATTCATACCGCCATAAATACCAGCTTTGGTTGCTAGTAAATCTAACCATGCTCTCTTATCTGCTTCAACTTTCACTCGTAACTCATCATCCCACCACAACGTGTTATTTTTCCTTACGTTCTCTTACTTACACCACATACTTCAGAGGCTGCATCAACCAAACCTTTCTTAACATTATCCTACATAGTATCCAATTCTAAATCATTGATACACAACTCATTCAAACACGTAATATTTTCTTTCAGTCTACATTTATTTATCTCTTTCGCATCTTCATCTTCATCATCATAATTATCATCATTAGAGCCCTTCACAAGTCCACTGTTCAACATAGGCCTCCCCCAAGGTATGATACTAAGCACGGTCCTGAGCCACCTGCATCCATTGACTTCCTACACGTATCACCAGTTCACCACTCCATCTAGTGGGGGGTCACCCTAAACTTTGCCTATCGGTACGAGGCTGCTACTCGAGAACCTTTTTTCCCCAACGGTTGTGAAGGACCTCTTCGAGCTATATTGCCGGCCCATTGCCACTTCAGCTTACTAATCCGTTGGGCTATGTCAGTCGCTCTGGTACTACTACGGATATTCTCATTTCTAAGTTTATCGTGCAAAGAAACCCCGGGCATAGCCCTATCCATAGCTCACTGAGTGACTCAGAGCGTCCTCATACGGCCAGCAGGGATGGACCACGTCTCGATTCCATAGGTTTGTCCCAGGTAAACGTACTCGTCAACAACTTCCAACTAAGTGCTCCGAATAACTACCGGCATAGGTGTGACATGGACATGATGTGACTCCGTGTGAAAGTTCGGAGATGTTCTATATATACTGTTTATTATTCGGAATTTTGATAGAGTGATTTAGGCTTCGGTGTGTTTCGCTTGTGGCGCGACGACAGTGCCGCCACAGACATTAAACATGGTCTTTGTTTTGTCCATGTTTATCCTAAAACCTATCCGTTGCGCGGCACTATTGAGGTCATTGAGCATAGTGCTTAAGTCCTCCAGCGACTCTGCCATAAGGAATATATTGTCGGCAAATCGAAGGTGAGTGATGTACTCGCCATTGATGCTAACACCGTATCCTTTTCAGTCCAGTAGCTTGAAAACATCGTTGCCCTTCTGTACAAACAATTCAGCACTTCGATATACCGATAGTGGTCATGAGGTCCTGCGTTCGAATCCCGGGTCGAGCGAAAAAATCAATTATTGAGTTTTTCTGTCAAGAAATTCTCAGTTGCTGCCCAGAGTCAGGAAGTTGGCGGTGTCTCACCCCCGTGTCTCGGAAAGCACGTAAAGCCGTTGGTCCTGCGCCTGATCTCTCTCCCGGTCGTGTCGGTTTACCGTCCCATCGGATTACGAGAGTGAAGGATTAGACAGTGCACCTGTGTTTGCGCATACATTTGGGCACAATAATTCTGTCCTGCGCCGATGGCTAGCCTCCATTGAGTTTGGCCGCCTTGACCGAAATTCGGTCTGGAGAACATTTTTATACCGACAGTCAACTTGGCACCGCTGAAGAGACTGTAGTACCGCCCAAATTTCGACGGAATCAAAGACTTTCTCATAACACATAACAACATACGCCAGGCAAAGTGGCAGAATGTACTTTTCGGACTTCTGTCCAATTTTTCGAAGGGTATATATTTGGTTTGTGGTACTAAAGCCTTTTCGGAAACCGGCTTTTTTAGGAGGCTGGAAGCCGTCGAGTCTGCGTGAGAGACGATTCATAATGACTCTCGAAAACAGCACGTAGACGCGGCTCAGAAGGTATCGGTCTTTAGGTCTTCAAGAGGGCGTTGTCACCTTTCTTGAAGAACAAAACCACCGCACTTCTGCTCCACGCCTCGGAAGTAGTAGCTTCTGAAGTACTTCAAAGACCAAGCAGGTGGAAACGTTTTCAGAAGCTCCACTGTAAATCCACTCTCTCCCGGGGACTTGCCGTTTTCAAGGTGCTGGAGAGCCATTCTAATCTCGGTCAGACTGACGTCCAGAATATCGTCGGAATAGTGTTGGATAAGATTTGCTCTTGGATCGTTGCTCACACTTCCGTGTGGCTCCAACGATGATGTGTACAGCTGCCCATAGGAGCTCAATCTCTCTCAGAATCTCAGGTGTTTCCGAAGCGATGCTGCCACACTCAGTCTTCAGCTTTGACAGTTTTCTCTAACTGGGTTACAGATCTCTGGAAAAGACTTTGGAGCCTTATTCGCTTCTTCAATATGAGCTGTATTGAAGTTGCATAAGTCCTGCCGCATGCATTTGGAGATCTACCTGTTCAATTGCCTGTATGCTGTCAAATCTGCTGACGACTGCAGCTTCTAACATTCATGAGATTAGGAGTGTGATCGGAAAGTTTTTGTGTTCTTCTGCAGCGGGTCTAGCAGAAATTAGTTCCGACCGAAAGGACAGTTTTCTCGACCTCGTCATTTATATCGCCCACTGTATTTCAGTCATATAGGCACTAAAAACGGTTTTGTAATTTGAGCTGAAAGTTTTCGGGATCGTGAATTAGCGCTCGAGGGTGACGGAGCGTTGACTTCACTAGACGAGACCTCTCCAACTTAACGTCTAAGTCTAGTGTGCCTCTAACCATTCGGTGATCGCTGCGAGTTTTCACCCTCGCGATCACTGAAACATCACTGAACAGTTGACGTCTGGTCGTTACAATCAATCTCATTTTTGGTCGAACTGTCTGGGCTCGACCAGGTCCACTTCCTATGGGGCCGCTTCTGAAAGATGGAGTTCATCATAAAGAGTCCTTTTTTCTCCATAAAGTCAGCCAGCTGCTGGCCCCTACGGTTCCGTTGCCCTACTCAAAATTTCTCTAATTTCAGCTTACTGCTTTCTCTTGTGCCTAGTTTTGCGTTGAAGTCTCACATCAACACCGTATAGTGGATTTTATAGGAATGCATGTCTCTAAAAATATCCTCATATATTTCCTCCACCTCCTTGTCGGGATGTGCCAAGGTTGGTCGTAAATGATTGGTAATTCTGAGTATCAGGTGAGCGACCCTCGTCGACACACTCCCAATCTTTACAACGTAATTGTTATTGAGGAGAGACTTGTGGACGATAAATCCGACACCTACGAGAGAAAAAAATAAACAAAAATACATGAGATGACTAGGCTTTACATAAATTGTGTTCTAAAATTACTAAGCTTAAAATTTAATAAATATTGGAAAAGACTGTGACAGAACCGAAATACAATGTAATCAAAACAGGTAGTTAAAAAATAAATATTATTGAAACATAAAAGAAAAAGAAAAAAATGGCACACAAGTAATAATAAAAATGAAAAGTAAAACTCCAATTTTTGTGTGCATTTTATTATATCCTAATATGACATACCTATGAAATGATATCATACAAATAAATATTATTTATTAACATAGGAGCGCGAGCGTAGGTGTGTGTGTGCGTGCATGCGTGTGTGCGTGTGTGTATGTGTAAGCATGTATTATAATAAATGGGATTACTCGGTTTTATGATGGTTTAATAAGAGCAATTTTTAATAATTTTACTGTTTTCAGATTGCGTATAGGTGGTGGTAAGTTACTCCAGCATTTCGTGGTGAAGTACTTGAAGCTACCAGAATAGCTGCTATCTTTCGTATGGTGAGTGTAGAGAACCTTTTTGATGGAAACGAGGTGCTCCATCTTTGTCCTCACGAGTGACAACGCATCTGTATTTCGATTCGTGTTTGAGGATAAACGTATATGTCTCTGGGTCATCAGGTGGACTGTGTGCTCGTTTGTCATCCTATCCTATATAAAAAAAGTATTGAAGCCCCAAATGATCCATTTGAATTACCGATCTGAATGACCTGGTATGTGTGACGAATAAGTACTTAAACTGTTCGGACACTAGAAATGAATGAATGAAACATGCCTATACCAGAAGACTCACAACTTTGATGTAACTACCCGTTGTTGGTCTAGGTACTTTGAGTCTATCTCAAGCAGGATTATAATATCTATCTATTTATCTATTGGTAGCCTAGATTTGCATTTGTTGTGAAATATTAGGTGATCATGTTGGTCTCGCGTATTTGTGCATGTTGATTACCTGTTTTAGCAATAACTGAATAATTAAATGTGGCTTTTTACTTCAAGTTAATTTTTTGTAAGCTTTTTATGAATAAAATTTTTTGCATTCGATAAGTTTGCTATCAAAATCACTAATACTAATAAATAGAAGTACACTCCCGGACAACCCGCGCCAGTTGACTACCTGCGTGTTTCATCAGGTCATCACTTCATCTAATGGGTGGTCGTTTAAAACTGGCCTGCCTGTACGAGGCTGCAACCCAAGAACCTTTCCTCTTTATCGGTTGTCAGTTCTTCGATCTATATGGCCAGTCAATTGCCACTTCAGTTTACTGAACCGCTGGGCTATCTCAGTTACTCCTGGAATTTACTTTGCATAGAAATTCCGAGCATAGTGTTCTATTGCACCCTGAGTGACTATGAGCTTGCACTTAAGAAATGAAGGACGACGTTTTAGTTCCACAAATTATTAGTCAGATACTGTGTAAAATAATGCGATGAATTGAATTGCGATGACTGTCAATGAACAAGTCATTGTTGAACATAATAACCTTCATAAACTATTCCTTTACATCATTAGGATTCAAAATCTAACACACAAAACATGTTAATGTATGAAAAATATCGCACATATTACAAAAGCTTTGCATAAGTGTAAGTGTACAAGTCATGTAGCGAATATAAAATTTACACTATAATAATGTTGCTGACCGTTGTTATATAAATTTTACTGCATGTCTATGTACTAGATTTTCAACACAATATTTTGATAGCACATAATAAACGAGAGATTATTACAAGTTTTTATTTGCTTATCTGCTTTATTGTTTAGACTAGTTCAAAATAATAATCATGGTATAATATCTACTAGACCACTACGTGCTCCGACTACAAATATTTTTCTAAAGTATGTTTTTGTTTTGCTCCATTATAATAAGAATAAAATAATTTGATGCCAATCTATTCTACCGATTTGTCGACATAATATATTGACATAGCGGTTGTTACTTATTACATAGTTTGATACACCTTTTATACAAATACTTTCAATTTATGAAAACTACTAAATATATGGGATATTTTACAGATTTTCCTCTGATTAGGATGTAAATTACGTACTTATTAAATGAAATAAAATAATAAATATTATTTTAAATGTTATTTATAGGTCGCAGAGTCCATGAAAATAATTCTTCGACCCTTTGACCCCGCCGACAAAGGGGTCAAAGGGTCGATAAATAATTTAAATAAAATGTAAGTACAGTAGAAGTCCGATAATCCGGCACGTTCGGGACCGGCTCGGTGCCGGACTACCGAAAATTTCGGTCTATCGGGCGGTAATTATCAACAGTTAGGTTAATAATTAAACTACAAAAAACAGTATGCAAATATGTTTGTATGTACATACAACAAAGCTTATTTTAAATTTCATATACATAATATATGTACACGTACTGTAAAAATATATTTCACTTAGATTTAAAAAAAGTCACGAATGTCTTTTTGTTTTCTTGACTTTTGGCGTTTAGTATAAAAATGGCGAAGACGCTTCGTGATAGATTTACGGAGCTAACTAGCCGGCCGCTATTGTTTACGAATCATACCGAGCGCTTCCGGATGATCCCGAACTACTCCGAAAACTTCGGAATAGCTCTCGAGCGTTTTTACTTGCTTTGAAGATACACTTTTGGTGAAAACCGAAAACCAAAGAGCGATGCCGGACTATCGGGCATTCCGGACTGTTGGATGCCGGAATAATGGACTTTTTTTTTTTTTAAATTATCTTACAATCGCATCAATATTTTTTCTTTTTGAATAATTTTCTTTATATAAAAAGCAATGTACCTTTGAAAAATGAGTGAATTCTACTACTATAGAACGAAAGTAACGTAGCAATAAATCTTAATTTGCTATTCCAAAGTGCAGGCTTTATAAAACTAATTATAAGAAGATTCCTTGTAGTATATTAGTTAGTCCTTTCATAATTTCAAAGCACTTGTAAAAAGCATTTCCATAAAGAATGAATATTATAAATTACATGATTATTTAAAAGATAAGAATGCGTGGACTTAAGGTCAAATTGTGACGTTTGGGAGAAAAATATTCCACTTATTAGTTGCCTGCCTATTCTTCTTAGTACATTTTTCAAGGTAAAGACTCGTTAAAGCTATCGCCTATTTTACTCTATCGAGTAGCTTTCTTGACCTTTAAAAATCTCTTTATTAAGGTCAATTTTTTTCCTTTTTTTTGGTGTTAGATCTTACTCCTTGCTAAATGAGATGTTCCAAAATATATGGGGCCTTGGCCAGGTCCTTCTACACCATACTCAAAAATAGTGAAATACATTTGAAACGGTTCTCAACTGTCTAATTATTTTATAATTGCTTTGTTTGCTGGTAAATCACAGGAAATTACACTTGAAATTACAACACACAACAATAACCCGTCATGGCGGTAACCTGTAATTTTTGTTGATTAACGACATTTATATATAAGCACAGAGTAACTAAATAGGTGCGACGCCATGTTGAAAGTCGATTAAAATAATTGATAAACATCAATTGTTTACCACGACAGGATACATTTAAATGAATTATCAGTATTTTTACCGAATTCTACAGATTTTTCTCGTTTTTCTGGAGGTAGTGTACATAGACCTGGCCCATTTTGGAACATCTGCTTTTACGATTCTAAGTCAACGTGATGTACCCTATAGGTTTGATAACCGAGATTAGGACTTTAAGAATATGTGACACAAATGGCCACAACTTTTAATTGCGTTGACTTACATACAAGCTTAATTTTTTTACACCTGCAAGGGAATTACAGTCATTGAGATATTAATTTCAACTTTATACTCATACCTGTGAAAGATCTTTTGTGACGGTTCTAGGGTGCAATAGTTTAGTTAGTTGAGTTGCGGCGCTGAGTTCCGCGGTTTCTAATACCGTATTTGTATAGCCTACAAATCATTGTTTTTCCTTGAGCAATTCATGTATAATATAAAGTACCTACACAATGGACTACAAATTGGTTTTAAAACTGTTCGGCGTTTTCTTTTGAGCTATAAACAATATGTTTCCAATTTTGAGCAACGGCTTATTCTTTATAAATTAAAAACAATACCAAAATTAAAACTGTTAAAAATCAGAAAGTAACATGCTTCGAATGCAACATTATTTTCTTAAGCATAAATTAAAGATTTTGGGCACCCTGCCGGTAAGAAAATAGGCAATTTTCTTTTCGAGGAATAGCAATTTGGTTGCCACAAAACGTCAAAGCATTTATGTACTTACTTTTAGTACGTATCATGAAGATCAAAACGTCAGGTAATGATTTTTTCAAGTGAATGTAAAAATACCGGTAAATTGCTACTCTACCGATTAACTTATATTCTAACAACTTGGTCATTTTATTTTTGGAAAAGCTTACAAACTACTAGTGAATCGATTCTTAATAAATACTCTCAGAACTATTTAAACTAATTAATAGTTCTCAGTGACGCCTTTAGGTTATTAAATAATAATTGAATGCATTAGAAGTAAATATATCACCAATATATATGACGTATACAAACCAACAGTAACATCCTCCATCACACAGGACAGCCTTTCCGCAAATTCATCATCAACCTTCTTTTGTACTAAAAGGAATATCACGATGGACACAATAATGTAAGGGATCAAGAGTTGTGGAATAACCAAAGCTAGTGCAGTACCTTAATTTAGGGACTTTTAACGCTTATTTATTTTATACTCTCACTCGTAGCACAATGTTTTATATTTTGTTGTTTGAATGCAAACTGAGGTACATGTTTATAATAATAATAATTATAGTAATTTTATTGACATATAGATTTAACAAATGTAAACACAAACAGTGAGCTAAACATGTAAACAATGATCAAGATAAGATAATGAATATTTTCCGTTGGACTCCAAACTAGAATAATCCTGTATGTATTTTTACGTGGTGTAGCCATGATGCAGTTACATTAGTAGTATATTTGTTGCACAAATAAGTCGGTACGACCGGGGAAGGACCACGCTCTCACAGAATACCAGCGTAAAATAGTAGCTTAATGCTGCTGTGTTTTGTATGGGGAGTGTAGAGAACCGGAGACCCTTTTTACTGCAAAAGAAGCGTTGTATCTTAGTCCTCACGGGTGACAACGCATCTGCATTTTGATTTGTAATCGAGGATAGATATAGATGTCTATAGGCTGCAGCAACCACTTACCATCAGGTGTTCACCTGTGTTTGCTAGTTTGTAACCCTATCCTATAAAAAAAATCTTGGGGTCCTATTATCTTAGTACTTTACTGACAATTTTTGCAATTTCCCAATTCTTAGTTTTTTTTTAATATAAAGAATAAAAAAATATGTTTGTACTCTCCTCAATGACCTGTAGGAAATAACACCGCATATGCTAGAGTAAGATTTTTTTTTATTTTCGGCTCATTTTTATGTCTGGTAATCTAGTAAAATTTTTAATTCAGGATTCGGTTTCGGTTCGTATATTCTAAACCAAATATCCAATTTTAAGGCTTTCACTCATCACAATTTCTCGGGAAGCCCATAGAAAGGCAGCTTCAAAAGAAGCGTTTTGTGCCAAACCCGATCGAAGGTCTTCCCAACGTCCAAACTAACGGCCAATGCCTCCCCCTTGGACTCTATTACCTCTGCCCACCGATAAGTCAGGTAGAGTTTGTTTATTGGTAAATATTATAAAAAAGTGTAACTTATTATAATTGTGCAAATTTTTTAATTACAGACAAATTACTCATAACTCGTTTTCTTCATAAATATGGGATATTTATTTCTTAGAATTTCATCCGCTCGCTATCCAATCACCTATTTGTTATAAAAACAATTACATATATGTTTATCTTTATTTATCAAAGATTTTTCATACGAAATCTGAATTTTTTTTCAGCAGCCTAGCAATTTTTTTATTTAAAAAAAGATTAATTATTCAGAAAAAAATTAAAGGCTTGGAGCCTTTATAGTTGTTGCTTCATTTTTATATATTTTAAAAGTTGAATTTAAATTCCCAGTTTCACTATTAATTATACTCCATGTCATTTTAATTTTATTAGAAGCCGTCTTTATTTTGTTGCTCAAATACAATGACTTGGCTATGGAGCACACTCTTTTAAATATTTTGGAATATTTTTTTACATATTCCCTAAATTCGACGCTAGGATTATATGACCTTTCATTGTAAAGTTCATATAACCTTTGTCTACTCTTATGGACTCCTACTGTCGCCCACTCATTAAATGCCTTGCGATTGTTCAAGGAGAATGTTTTAGAAGTAAAAGTATTATTAAATTCATTGCAAATAATCTTAAATAATGTTCCATACAAAAAATTTGGATTATTTTGGTATGAAAGTGATGGAAGTTTTTTTTAATATATTACTTCTAAACTTCTCCAAGCGACGTGTATTTACTGTAACAAAGTAGGAAAAAAATTTATAAGTACAATAGTGGGAATTTAACTATAAACTACAGATGTTTCCTTAACCTGTGAGAAGGCGCGCCTCAGTTAGTTACACGGAGAGGCGCGCGCGAACAAATTACTCACACTACTTTAAATGCTCATATTTCTACTTTTATAGTACCTATTGGCTTATAATAGATTTATATAAATAAAAAAAGGTTTAGTAAGTAAGAAAATTAGTATTTTAATTAAAACTATGAAACATAAATGCAACTTCTAAAACAAATAACAAATCAACTTATTTTTATTTTCTAATTTTGACAGTCTTCATATAAATCACAATAAAAAATTTTACATACCAAAAAACTTCAAAAATTAGTCTTCCATGAGATTTATACGAGTGTGCGTCTCGAAACACATTGAACATGTATATGTGATATGTTCGGTGCAGAGTAATTGCTTGCATAAAGTGCAAGCTTTTTTGGACCGTCTATTCTTAGGTCTAGGGCATATTGAACAGAATCCACTTGACCTAGGGTCTTCTATAGGTCTAGGAGCCGGCACAAATCGCGTCATTAGAAACTTGAGATCTGACGATATGTTTTCCATGTAAATTCGGCGTGAAATATGCGGTTTTACCAGCTCGAGCGCTACTTCTTTTAGGAATTTACGTCTTTCAATCAAAGTTTTTGTGTTATCTTTGTATATTATTTGAGCATTAATCCCAGTTATGTTCAAAATGGAGAAAAATAAGCGCAAAAGTGATTCTGGCAACGAAGTAATCCTTTTCCTTTTGGTCTACTACATCCACTCCTCCTTTTGTGGAATTGTAAAATGTTACAATCTCGGGTTTAGCTTCATTTCCAGTTTCTTGGTCTATTTTATCATCATCGTGAATAGATGATAGCATAAGGACAACTTTCTTTGTTTTTCTTCTTTGATACATATGATAAGACCGTCATATCTTCACCGGAACCAAAAATGGAACTTGGCATTGGCCTATCCTTCGTCGACAAAAATAAAGGCGGAATCTCTTTTTTATTTTTTCTCAGTGTACCACACCGCAGTTGTTCTGTAGGTATTTTTTAATTCTTCAAACAACGGTATGGATGTAAAATAATGCTCGACCTGAGACGCATAAGGTCGGATTTCAAAGTCGAAACAAATTAACTTTAATAGTCAGCTGAAACCAGTATATAGCGCTCTTTGTAAGCATATAATAATCATCGTTCTATCTCTTTTCTTTCTGATAGATTTACATATGCATAAAGTCGATCTGTCGAGTTTTTGAATTTATATCATGCATCAGGCTTGATAAGAACTACAGTATTTATGTTTAAAATTTTGGTATAACCAGAAGATCGAACATTGACTTCAGTTTTTATGCTTTTAAATTTTTTTTACGCGTAAAGAAGAGTATTTGGTCATTCGAATTTATTCTACAAGGATTGTTGGTAAAAATAACACGTATTTTCAGATAGAACTTTATGTCTTTTGAAATTAAATAATCATATGTCGTACCTTGAGATATACCGTTATGCCTTAAAATTTTTATTTGTTCGTTTAAGGTCTACAAACAAAATGAGACTTTATGTTTTTAAAAAGTGCTACTTTATCATTGTACAGAAATGCACATGTGAAAAAAAACATTATGCCATTGATTTTGTGACCGCACACCGATGCGATACCGTAACATCGGACATTATCGCCGGTCACTCGGTCATTTTCGGTTTAACCTATCAGCGCATCGCATCTAGCGCGTGCCGCATGCGTTTGTTTTGTTTACATGAATATAATTTATTATTCACGCGTGAGTCGTAACGAAATAATAGTAAACTTAATTACTTCTGATTCAATTAATAATTGATTAAAAGTGAACTAGTGGTTATTATAAAACTAATATAGTATACTAAGCA
Source organism: Parnassius apollo (assembly GCA_907164705.1). Lineage (NCBI taxonomy): Eukaryota > Metazoa > Arthropoda > Insecta > Lepidoptera > Papilionidae > Parnassius > Parnassius apollo. The sequence goes on along the minus strand of CAJQZP010000885.1, from coordinate 20,332,202 downwards.
ATGGATAATAAAGATCAGGTGAGTACAAAACCTATAAATATGTACTATTTTATTTTTATAAGATAAGGTGACAAACAAGCACATAGTCCACCTGATGGTAAGTGGTTTCTGTGACCCATAGACATCTACATCTATCCTTGTTTGCGAATCAAAATGCAGATGCGTTGTCACCCGTGAGGACTAAGATGGAATGCCTCTTTTCCAGTAAAAAGGGTCTCCGGCTCTCTACACTCACCATACGAAACAAAGCAGCGCAGCGATAAGCTGCTATTTGACGCTGGTATTCAATGTGAATAAGAGACAAGATTCATATTGCGGAGCCCCTACCCAGAGATGGGAACAGTAATTCATGTGGAGCCGAACCTTCGCCTTGTAAAGTTGCAAGCGGTGTACCGGTATGAAATACTGTCCCACTCTGCTGAGCACACCAAGCTTTTTAGAGGCCAATTTGGCCTTCTCTTCCAAATTACCATGAAACTGCACATCACTCGATATGTCGACACCGAGAATTACTTTAATTAATTATTAATTATTTATCTACTTGTTGTTCTATGAATGTCAGTTTAATAGTATTTATTAAAATCAATGTCCCTAGTAATACCTATTTTAAATTCGTAGTATCTGTGTTTGTCAATTTGTTTGTAATTCTTTCATGGCTGAAGCGGTAAACCGATTGTGAAGACATTTTGAGCAGGGACACTAGGACCCGGGGAGGATCTCAACCCTATTTATACTAGATGCGAATGAAGTCACGGTAGTAATATATAAAAATGCAGTATAATAAATAACTGTACCTTCTTATATTATCGATAAGAAACAAAAAAATAATTTTTAAATCTGTTAAAATTTAATTTAATACTAAAAATTGTTGATTTTACATACGTACAAAAATATTATTTTGCAGATCCAACCCGAGAAATTTCCGATTATGATAGTGATGTTAGCGTCAAAGAAAAGACTTATGAACTACATAAAGATATTTTAGATGACAGCTACGTCAGTGATTCGCCAGAAAAAATATTCGTAATATCCAGGTCTTTAAAAGTGAAAAGAAAGCTTTCTTTTTCAGAAGAATCGCCTTACAGACAAAGTAAAATGGCAAATAATGAAGATAATAATTTAATTACTTTAGAAAATCTTCTAGGTCCAAGAAAAGAATGCATGTCTGCCACTTAATTTTTTTTTAAAAGTTCTAAAGAATACGACCGTTTTTCTGTTGCTTTGACTAGGCAAATAATTCCTACCGTTTATTCTTCAATAAAACCTTAATATGTCTTCGTTATTTGATCAATGTAGTCTTAAATTAGGACTGGGGATAAATTAGGAATTAGGGATAAGTAAGAATAATTACCTTGGAAACTGTAATTTAAGAGACAGAGATCCTACAACAGGCTTTTTAACTCTATCAATTTTTGACGAAAGTATTATTTCTGATGCTACTATGAATAAAATATAATTAACTCTAACGAAGTTATGGTTGCAGATATGAATGGAAATATAGATGTAACAGTTGAGAGAGAGATAATAAATAATGAAGATATAGAGCAGATCGGTACAGCAGCCCTTTCAAAATCTAACACAACAAAGAAAGTTAAGAATGTGACCAAATGGAAAAGATTTGCCACTAAAATCGCAAAGCTGAAAGGTTCTACATATCACTCAACTGAAGCTAAAAAAAACTAAAATAGACGGTCATGAGTTGAAACCCCCATGTACGTGTAAATTTAAATGTTATGAGAAAGTGTCTAATGAAACAAGAATGCAAATATTTAATGAATTTTGCGAAAAATTTACCAGTTGGGATCAACGTCGCCAGTTTATAGTCTCTAACTTCACAAAAAAAACTAAAACGCATAATGAGAACAGATGGGAACTTACACACTGACCGAAGAAAATTTTCTTACGATTTTCTTAATTTTCGATTCTAAGAGTGAAAAAATATGCCGATATGAATATGTTTCTTAATGCGCTTTCTATAGGAGAAAAATTTGTTAAGGTGAGCTTGGAGAAACAACTCTATGGAGGTTTGGTAGCTCCAGATCAGAGGGGAAAGCATATTCCTGGTAATAAATCATCAGATGTGTTAGTCAAATCAGTGATAGATCACGTTAACTTATATCCATGTTATGAGAGCCATTATTCACGACAAGAACGGACGAAAATTTTTAGGACCAAACTTGAATATCCCTACTATGTATAAACAGAATAAAGAAATGATGGAAACTTAAGAGATCCCTCCTAATTTGGTGGCTAAAGAAGGGCTGTACCGAAACATTTTTAAAACTAAGTTCGATTTAAGTTTCAAACCACCGTCAGTCGATACTTGTGATGATTGCGATGCATTTGAGAGAAAGCTATTAGATGTTGTGAATGAAAAACTGAAAAGAAATATAGAAAAAAAGTCAATTCATGCCAAGGCTAATAAAGAAAGATATTACTTGAAGAGTATTGACAAAAAAGAAGCAGAATCAAGTTTGAGTGAAAAAAGTACTGATATTTGATTTGAAGAAGTGTTTGGCTACGCCAAATTTAAAAGTTTTTGTACAAATAGTAAATCTTTTTATCTACGAAAGCTTTGGACACTAAATTTGATAATATTTGATTCAACAGCTAATAGCGCTGCAAATATTTTATGGTCTGAAAATATAGGTGGCAGAGGAGGAAATGAAATAGCTTCTTGTCTGATTCGATGGGTTGAAGAAAATAGCGAAAATTATTTCTGTGGTCCGATAATTCAGGCCAAAACCGAAATTTGATGATCGTGATGGCTTACACGTGGTCTCAATTTATGCTAACTTGTGGAGGAAGGAGAACTTTTAACGTCTATGAAATGTAACTTCATAATTTTAAAGATGTTTTTTTTATTATATGCGAGCAGCTATGCAGGTCCAGGGAAAGAGACCAGTATCACTGCGACCTATAAGATCTATTGTGATCGCTGCTATGGCTATAGTTCACGGCTAAGCCCTGTCTTCAATGAATAGAAGGAGTTGCTTAGCTGTGAGCAATTTCACTTCTTCTGGGCGGAGTAGATAGTTTCCCAGATGAGTGTTACGTTTGTGCATTAAGGGTCCGGAATCAGTTAGGATGTGTATAGGCGTTTTTTCTATTGTGGAACAGAACCGACACATCCTTGAGTTGCTTAGTCCCAGGATGGACATGTGCTTTTTAAGACAACAGTGTCCGGTTAGGGCTCTTGCCAGAATGCGCAATTTATTTTTACTTAACCCCGGGGCTTCTGAAGCGAATTTACGACCAAAATCCCGGATTAAGGTTTTAGAATATTTTAAGTCTAGTATGTCAGACTAGATCTTAAGTGATTTATTGTGATAAAGAGTTTCAAGGGTCAATCGGGCTATGCTTTTTGAGATTCCACAAAATGGCTCAGTTCCAAATTGTGTGCACTTTGAGCCCTCCCGTGCAAGTTTGTCGGCAAATCGTTACCTACAATACCCTCGTGACCCGGAACCCATCTTAAAAATAACCCTGTTGTTACATCCCAGGGCGTTTAAACGGTTCACGCAGTCTCCAACTAGCTTCGAGTTTACTAAGTTTGATCTCATTACTAGCAGTACTGCTTGACCATCAGAGTTTATGTAAATTTTATGGTTGACTGTATGTAGTGTTTTTGCAGATTGATTTCCGCACACCGAAGTATGGCGAAAATGTATGCCTGGAAGATAGAGGTGTTGTGTGAAATTTGGGGCGTTCCCCGTAAATTCCAAAGCCTAAGTCGAGGCCCACTTTAGACCCATCGGTATACCATAAGAGGCTACCAACCTCACAAATAACCTGGTCATTCAGCCATTCTTCTCTGGAGGGTAATTCCACTATGTACTTTTAATTTGAAAGTGTGTAGTGGACGCATGATATCTGAGATCTTTAAAAATGTTACATGTTTGTATAAAAAATGGTACTTTTGTTTCTAGAAAGAAGAATAAAGATGGTAAGGATTTTAGAATATCAGTATGTGTTTGGCTTCAAGTTAAATAGGACCAGCCCGGAAATTCTTTTATAAAAATACATTCGAAGGACATTTTTGCAAAATATCTTTTATCTGAAATGCTTCTAAGCGGATTCAGTTCCCACAAAATTTACCTAGTGTAAGTCAAAGTGAAAAACCCATATCTACTGCAAAATACAATGATTTTATTGAGTCTTTTACAGTGGATTCCACAGGAATTCCATTCATATTATAAAAATTTAAAAACATTTGGAGAGTGAGGCAGATTATCCCGAAATTTATTGTATTTAATAATTAATTTTTATAATTATTACTGAGAAAAATATATTTTTATGTATAGTTATGATTATTTTTATAATTAAATGTTGTTAATTCCGACCTTATGTTCTTCATAATATATAATTTAAATGCTACATACATAGATATCATAACCCCGTAATCCCGTACATGTGTACGATCTGCCGCGGGAACTACGGGCAGTATCGATGTGGCGGTAGGGCTGCACCAAGGGTCGGCATTGAGCCCTTACCTCTTCCTACTGATTATGGACGCTTTGACGTCGGACCTGCAGGATGAGGCACCCTGGTGCATGCTCTTTGCCGATGACATCGTGCTTGTCGGGGAAGAAGGCATCGAGGTACAGAGCAGACTGACGGGGTGGCAACAGAGGCTGGAAAGTGTTGGCTTGAAGATCAGCAGATCCAAAACCGAATATCTTTGCTGTGATTTCGGCGGTCTTTCCAGTCCTGTACCCATGTCGTTGGATAGCGCTATACTGCCTACCTGCTCAGAATTCAAGTACCTCGGTTCCCTCATTCAAGGTGACGGCGGAATAGATAGAGCTGTGCAGCATAGGATTAACGCAGGGTGGATGAAATGGCGACAGGTCACAGCCACAACGTGCGATCCCCGAATGCCAATAAGGCTGAAGGGGAAAATTTACAAATCGATCATCCGACCTGTCGTCATGTATGGAAGTGAATGCTGGGCCGTCAAGAAGAAAGATGAAAATAGACTGCATGCGAATGAAATGAGAATGTTACGATGGATGTGTGGTGTGACAAGGATAGATAAGATAAGGAATGAGTATATAAGAGGAAGCCTGAAAGTAGCGCCAGTGGTAGAAAAGGTGAGAGGAAGCAGATTGGCATGGTTTGGGCATGTGATGCGGAGGGATGAAAGTCATGTCACAAAACGAGTGTTGAATATGAGTGTGGAGGGACACACGGGCAGAGGAAGGCCGAATAAAAGATGGATCGATTGTGTGAAGAGTGATATGAGAATGAAAGGAGTAAGTATGGAAATGACGGCTGATAGAGAGGAATGGAACAAGAAGATTTACTGCGCCGACCCCAGATAATGGGAAATGGTTTAGAGAATGATGATACATAGATATCATAACAAGATTGGGCTTAATTACAATTCTATTTTTTGACAAAAATAATGTTACATGTTGTAAAAAAGCTTATAATACACATCTAATTTACCAAAAAAATTGCAGGCATAATGTTGGATCACTAAGTTGAATACTCTTTGTGAGCATAAAGTTGGATGTCACCAACAACGTAGTTTTTGTTTAATAAAATATTATTATTCTGTGACTAGTTTTATTACTATACTCATACAAAGTCCGAAGACTTGTCCTTAATATTTTACTATTTTGTTCGTTTTATCGAAAACAGACAATAGATTTGACACGATTTCATCAAAAACTTTCTTTTGGCTCTCCTCTAAACTTGTTAAATTCCATATCCGACCTAATGCGTCTCAGGTCGAGTTGTCCATAGTTATATTTCTTCCAGTATTCAATATGGGCCTTGCAATTCTTTTGACCATAGCAGCAGCAGAATTTGACAAATTGAAAGGTTTTTTTTTATAGGATAGGGTGACAAACGAGCACACAGTCCACTTGATGGTAAGTGGTTGCTGTGGCTCATAGACATCTACATCTATCCTCGATTACGAATCAAAATGCAGATGCGTTGTCACCCGTGAGGACTAAGATGGAATGCCTCGTTTCCAGTAAAAAAGGGTCTCCGGTTCTCTACACTCACCATACGAAACACAGCAGCATCAAGCTACTATTTCACGCTGGTATTCTGTGAGAGCGTGGTCCTTCCCCGGTCGAGCCGACCCATTGGTGCTACAACTATACTACTAATATAACTGCAGCATGGCTTTACCACGTAAAAAAAGGTCCTGCAGGTTTTTTTCCGGCGATCTCCAAATTGCTTGTGTAAAAGGTTTTGGCATCTACAAGCGCATAGATTTTGATGCCGAATTTTGCGGGTTTGTTGGATATGTATACTCTAAAATTACAGCGACCTCTGAATGATTCCAACATTTCATCGATAGTACAGTACTCTCCGAGACTGTAATTTTCATTACAATGAGCAACGAAGCTTTCAAATATTTCTCAACAAAAACAAAAACAAAAATCGTTTTATTGACATCGTTGCTCTAAAGAAAACACATGTTGTATCATCATCAAGCCACATTTCTTTTACATTCCAATGACTGATTTTTTTAATGCCTGCCATATACAATACTCAAATCAGCGCTTTTATTTCAATTTTATCTGTGGCTTACAATCCCGTTCACGTGAAAACTTTTCGTGTAACTTTGTGATGTACATATTTGTGTACAGGACTATTTTGTCTATCATTGAATCATCCACAAACAATGAAAAGCATTCAAGGGGTTCTTTTGCATTCTTGGCTAAATTTTTGACTCCTGGTAAGTGGATAACGATATTGCAACTCCTGGTACGTACGTTACGTAATGGCCTATGCATAAGCCATTTCGATTATCGGTCTTTTCCAGTATAGTATGGGGACCTACCTCTTGATTGTTTTGGCGCGCACCTTACCCGGTCGAGCCGAGTTATCTGAGGAGTCGTACCCTAGGGGAGCCCCTTACTCGATATACGAATTCCGATATAATAAATATGAAATGTCTCGTTATCAGTAAAAAAATATTTGGTTCTCTCACACACCATTCGACTAAAAGCGGTTAAATCATGCTACTTCAGACCATTCTGTGTAATTAATCTTAACCAGATGGAGCCTACTATGTAACGCTGCAATCATGATTTGCTGCAGCGTTGTTTAGCCACGTGTAAATTGTAAAACCCATATAGAAGAGTTTTACTTTATGAATAAAAACGTATAAACTTCACAATAATTATACACATTACAGTTAGGTTCAACACTTCTCGTATAAATGGTACGATATTTGCCTTCATTGGTAAATTCTCAACTTAAATTACCAATTAAAACAGAAATTAATAGTTTTACGATTGATACTGACAGCGGGCATCAATCTAAATTTGCTCACATATTGTCACACTTGTCCTGTTGTCTAGTCTTCTTAATATTTACACCTTTTACCACATGTTCGATGTCCATTTATTTATATAAAGAGCTCCAAGCATATTTATTGTTTTTTTAATAATTTAGCATTAGAAGGGAATTACAAATAAAATGACATTAGCACGTATTATTTACGTGCTCTAATTTTTTTCTTTAGAATACATTAATTTTAATACATTTTATTTGTAGGCTCTTTAAAATCATAATTAATAATTGGCGCATAACTTTTATATGAAGCGTTAATTATTTGATTAGTAAAACTTCTTTATTTTTAAATTTATCTAATAAATTTTTGGTGTCTTTAACAATTAATTACTTAAAGACATTGCACTCTTAATTTATGTCCACTTTGCTGTTAGATTCTTTTGCAAAGTTTGTAAAACGTTTTTGTTCAAACACGGAAGATATTCTATCATAGTTTAAGCATGTTCGGATTTCTGTTAAACTCAGCTCTGAATTCAATTTCAATTTCGCTAATCCCTTAGTGATATTTTACGCTTCCCGTTCGGTGTGTGTTAAAGTTTTATTCTTGTTGCGAATTTTTTTTAATTATATCCTAAAATTGTATGGTATGATAGTTTTAGATTTATGTTTCAATTCAATTCTATTTTTTCAGGTGATTTTCGTAGGCTTTTACTTGAAAATTTTCAGTCTGTGCAGACATGCCATTATCCTCTGAATCATTGTTTTCGTCGGCCTCTGTTATGGAATTTTCTTGTATGGGTTCATCTTCATAAAATTGTCGTATGTTTCCTCATACATGTAATTTTGAGAAAATTCGTAGGGATAGTATGATGGACAAATTTCTAATTCGTTTAGGCGGAAGCCTGGTTGAAAAGGCTTTGGAGGCAGTTCTCATAGAAACATCAGTATCATTAGAAACCGGCTTATTAAATGCACATTATTATTATTATGATAATTAAAACGCTGAGAATTACCAAACCGTTGTTGTAACATTGGTTGCATGGGTCGTTATCCAAAATTAGGTCGGTATCCAAACTGAGGTGGGTGATATTGGAAACTCATTTGCTGTTGAGGCTTATTTTGTGGTAACGGAATCCTCATTTGTCTACTATGGGGAATGACAAACATAAATAGAAGTGGTGTTCCAAAATTCTGCCTAGGGGGTTGGTTTGGCGCTGACATTGGTCTAAAACCTGTAGGGTGTGTTAGCATTGCGAACTTAAACGATGGTTGTTGCACTAGTGTACTACTAGACTGTGGCTTAGACGTATGGCTAGACTGTAACATTTTACTATGTATCTGATATCGGTCATATAAGTTTACTTCTTCTAGAACTATACTGAGTGCTTCTGCTTCTGTACTGGGTGTTTTCAACCTAACAATGCGCACCATATTTGCGGATAAATTATATAAAAAACCCGCAGATTGGTATTATTATAAACAATAGTTTTACTTATTTTTAAGTTTTTATCACAAATTTGATTAACCTTCGATAATAACACTGATTTAGCGGAATGTATACGACCACAAATATCCGTATAACTTTCATTTTGGTGTTTCTTTAAAGTTTCTAATTCTATGGCTAAACAAAAAACTCCTAGCTACATGGGTCGCTGACGTGAGTTAAAAACAATTCCTTGAATTCGGCCCACGTCTCTATTTCTTGCCGTTCACTGATAAGCGACGCAGCCTCGCCCATAAGACGTTTAGTAATGATTTGCATTATTTATTCATTTTGGGCATCGGATGATTTATATTTACTTATTATATATTCACATTTATGCAAAAATAAATTAAAATTGCGTTTATTGCCGCTAAATGTTGGTATTATTTTCTTAAATTCATTGGGATAAGTTAAATTTCCGACATTTTTAATAATTTATTCACTGCTTCTGCAAAAAATAAAAACTCTACTAGTTCAACATTTGTTGTAAGGAAAATTCGAGTATAAATACTAATATTTTATGTGTTAACGTGTCGAGTAATCTTTAAATAAACAAACACATGTAATGTATAATACTTAATATAATATACTCTATAACTTTATTCAGTAATATGGGACATACTATTATGTTCGTATTACAATTAAATTAATATTATTTTAATTTTTATTTAAGCAATAGTTATTTATTACGCTTAATACTTTATAAAATTTACGTATGATTAGTATTTGAGACCCAAATAACAGTCAAAATGGAAAATGTGTAATTTCAAGTTTACTAAGGGATATGAATGAGGTGAAAAGTCGTACTCACCAGCCCGCAATGCCCATCATCAGCTTCACGGCTCCTTATTCTCGACGAATTTGTTTTGGTTCGCTGTATCACCATGCTGTATGGATCGTCCGCCGATGCGTGAAAATATGTAAAATTGTATACGCGATATTCACTAACGGTAGTACAGCTTTTCCGCTGATCCTACCGGCTGCGCCAGTCAAGTTGCGGGAGCTGCCGAGAGCTTTTCTAAAACTAATTAAAACTACGTGTTCACAGAGAGACATGTGAATTTATTCTGTCCATTGTATTTTACAATTTTTAATCCTATACTTACAGTCTACTTAAATTACTACATACTCAGCGTTTATGTATTTATGTGAAAATATCACAATAATTATACACATTACAGTTAGGTTCAACACTTTTTCGTACAAATAATACGATATTTGATTTCATAGGTAAATTCTCGACAAATTACCAATTTAAAACTGAAATTCATAGTTTTATGATTGACACTGACAGCGGGAATCAATCAAATTGTACTCGCATATTATGAAAATATGACACAAAGGCTTGTTCTGTTATCTAGTCTTCTTAATATTTACACCTTATACCACATGTTCGATGTCCATTTATTTATATAAAGAGCTCCAAGCATATTTATTGTTTTTTTAATAATTTAACATTGGAAGGGAATTACAAATAAAATGACATTAGCACGTATTATTTACGTGCTCTAATTTTTTCTTTAGAATAAATTAATTTTAATATATTTTATTTGTAGGCTATTTAAAATCATAAATTAATCATTGACGCATAACTTTTATATATTGCGTTAATTATTTGCTTAGTACGACAACTTCTTTGTTTTTAAATAGATCTAATACATTTTTGGTGTCTTTAACAATTCATTACTTAAAGAAATTGCACTCTTAATTTATGTCCACTTTGCTGTTAGATTCATACGCTAGATAACGTGAAGACGGAAAGACGTGTGTTGTTTTGCTCTGTGAAATTATTTTCCCTACCATAGTAAACTCTTCATATCTGGTGTTTTGTTTATTATTCTTTTGTAGTCTACACATCTACGAACAAAAAAGTGAAAATCGTATCGTGATAAACAGGAGGAATATAAAGTTATAATCGAAAACATTTAGAAAACTTTTGGTAACGAACATTTTAACACTCGCTGCTCGCTGCATCGCTTCACTCGACGACCGGTGGGTGAGTCATCCGTTCATTCGGAGACATCACGCATACAACTCGTCACCGTGCCGCGTTGAATCGCTGACCGGCTAGTTGACCATTATTGTGCTGCGTTTAAATGTACAGAAGATTTTCAAACATTTTTTGCATCTAAAGGTAAATAAAATGAGTAACAATATTTGTAGCCGTTGTAATAACACCCTAAAAAGTACTGAAAAAAATCTTACCAGTGCAAATTTTAAAAGGAAGTCGAACTGGAAAGGTCCGGATTGTTCTATAGAAATGTTATCTGGGCAGCGGCAGACAAAGAATGATGACACACCATTTAAGAGTTATGCGACGACAGCCTCCTATTGACGCCAGTCCTATTGATGAAATATGTAACGTCAATAGAAACTCACGGGAGAGTGGCAACACTTATAATGAGGCGGAAAATTTGCGCTTAACTATGAGAACCATAATGCAAGAAGAGCTTCATGGTATAGTAAGGGAGGCAATTAGAGAAAAGTTCTCATCCTTGAGAAAAGAGATGCGCAGCTTTGAGGATTCTATAAGCTTCATGAATGCCAATTTTGAGGATATGAAAACTAAAGTAGAGGCCTACATGCAGGATACCAAGCAACTCCGTTCTGAAAGTGAATTGCTCCAACGCAAAGTTAAAGACCTAGAATCAAGATTGTCAGCAATAGAACAAGATTCCCGGCAGAATAACATAGAAATCCACTGTCTTGCAGAGCATAAACAAGAAAACCTAATTAATGTAGTGATGCAAATTGGAAAAGTGATAGGTTTTCCTATATCTGAAACTGATGTTTTGTCTTGTAATCGTGTACAAAAGCAAAACAAGACGTCGAATTTGCCTAAAACAATTGTATTCAGACTCGTTAATAAGCTGAAACGTGACAATCTGCTTGCATCTTTATATAAGTACAACAGATCCCATCCCAATGAAAATTTAAACACAAAACTACTAGGTTATGGCGACAAGGAGTCACCGGTCCACATCTCCAAGCATCTAGCACAAGCTAACAAATCGCTCCACGCAATAACAAGAATATGAGCCAAAGAACACAATTTCAAATATATATGGGTGAGAAATAGAAAAAATCTTTCTAAGAAAGGACGACGAACACCCAGCAAAGTTGGTATTGCATCAGGATTTTTAAAGTCTTTAGTTTAATTACATATAAACATAAACACTCACGCCTGTCACCCAGAGGGGTAGGCAGAGACTACAGACTTCCATTTAGCACGATCCTGACATACCTCTCTCTCCTCTTCCACATCCATATACCCACGCATACATGCTCGTAGGTTAAGGGTACTCTTAATTTGGCCCATGTTTAGTATATCGCTAATTTGGTCGACAAACTTCCACCTAGGACATCCCTTTCCGACTCTTCTATTCACTTCTGCAACATACATTTGCTTTGTCAGTCTTTCGGCATTCATTATTTTTACATGACCCAACCACCGAAGCATTCCTTTCTTAATTCTGGTCACTGCATCATCTTGCAAACCACACTCTTCTTTTATCACACAGTTTTTCGCCCTGTCACTCAGATTCAGCCCTAACATATTCCTTAGCGACCGCATTTCTACTGCATTTATTCTACTCTCGTGCTTCTTCTGCCACACCCAACTTTCACTACCATATGTTAAATTAGGTGCTAATACAGCATTGTGAATTGCCATACGTGCCTTTTTTGACACATTCTGACTTTTCACAATAGAGTGTAGAGACCCATTTACTTTATTTCCTGCATTCACTTCAGTGCTTTAAGTTAAGTTTTTAAGTTCAATTTTTTGCATATATTATCAAAATATTCGTGGCATGCGGACAAAATTAAACGACATTTTTTCTTGAAGTTAGTGTCAATGATTTTGATTTGATTGTATTAACGGAGACTTGGCTCAACGATGGTATATATGACAGCGAAATTTTTGACGACTTTATCGAGGTTTTTAGGAGAGAAAGATCATCAAATACTATTGTAATGGCTACTGATGGTGGAGGTGTACTTATTGCCGTTAAGAAGTCTATCCATGCACATATAAACTACACTTTCGAAAGTCGCTGTGAGGATTTATGGATAACTTTAATTTTAGGCACTACCAAGCTTTACCTATACTGTGTTTATTTACCGTTCCCTCTTAAACATCATCATCTTGAGCAGTTTTTGGATAAATGTAGCATCATTATGGATGACTTGGATGATGACGTGCTTTTGCTTGGTAACCAGCGAGATATTGTCCGGTCTCCCACTGCGGATGCATTTCTAAGACCTACTAATTATGACACCACTATCGCCCGTGACCTTGTTGACTTTTTCTCTGCTAAAGATCTGAGACAGTTCAACCATGTATTGAACCATCAACAAAATATGTTTGATTTAGTATTAAGTAATTCTAGATGTGGTATTATAGTGCAAGAGTCACAAAATATAATTTCTCGAATAGACTTATATCATCCTAATTTGCAAGCGCTTTTATCTGTGCGGAGGCCTCCACTACTGCCTCCCAAATTTATACCTAGGTACAACTTCTTTCTCGTAGATTATGGGATAATAAGAAACCGTTTGAACTAAGTGGACTGGAACTCAGAATTGGAACCATGTTTAAAAATAGATGATGCTGTATATAAATTTTACAATATTTTAAATCAAATTATTGCTGAGTATGTGCCAATCCGGAAACGTAATAATTAGAAATATCCACCATGGTATTCCTACAAATTGCAAAATTTAAAAATTGGAATATAATATATTGAAAGGACGAACATCGACCATGATAAAAAAATGCTACAATATTTATATAGAAAAAGTTGTCATTAATATTGTAAAAAATCCAAAATACTTTTGGGCTTATATTAAGAATAAACGTAAAGTAAGGAGTGACATACCATCAGTCATGAAATTTGGAGACCGACTTGCTAGAGACGGTGAAAGCATTTCTAATCTTTTTGCAGACAATTTTGCTTTAGCGTATGAATTGGCTAGTGATATTGTTTTGGATGATAAAAGTATATCTCATACTGTACATTAGGTCAGATAAACATAACTAGTGATAGAATAGAAAAGTGTTTAAAAACTCTTGATTCTAGTAAAGGAGCAGGAAGCGACGGTATTCATCCAATATTTATCAAAAACTGTGCTACTAACTTAACAAGACCCTTGCATATCATTTACAATCGATCCCTTGTAGAAGGTTTTTTCCCCAAACTGTGGAAAGATGCTGTAATTATTCCAATCCATAAAGCGGATGATAAAAGCAATGTAAATAACTATAGACCCATTAGTATTCTCCCAGTTCTTGCCAAAGTTTTTGAATCATTAGTATGCCTAACGTTGGCAGAGCAACAACATGGTTTTTTAAAGAAACGTTCTACAGCAACCAACCTTTTAACATTTGTGGATAGAATAATTACTAGCATGAGTTCGGGTAATGAAGTAGACGTAATCTATACAGACTTTGGCAAAGCGTTCGACAAAGTGAATCACGCATTATTAATACATAAACTTAACAACAATTTTGGTACTCATGGGCCACTTTTGAATTGGTTCTCATCTTACTTAAGTAGTCGTATACAGCAAGTAGCAGTGAATAGTTTTACATCTAGGGATATTTACCCTGCCTCTGGATTTCCACAAGGCTCGCATCTCGGGCCGATTCTGTTTGTTATGTTCATTGATGATATAAAACACTGTATATATAATTCTCATCCACATTATCCAAAACAGTTAAGAACAGTATCGATCAGATAAAACTTCAAGCGAACATAGACAGAGTTACGGAATGGTGTCGACTAAACTGTATGACTTTGAACATTAATAAATGTTGTCCCATAAAATTTTCCCGAAAATTTAACAAAATTTCTAGCTCTTACAACATAAACGGAACTGTGTTGAACAGAGTCAATCAGGTTAGAGATTTGGGTATTATCACAATCATCACAAATCTGTTCAGTCAATGAAAGTTTTGTATTTCGTCTTCGTGCGTAGCCATGTGAACTATTGTAGTTCTGTTTGGTATCCATTTATGAGAATAATATTCACCGTATCGAAAACATTCAAAAAAAGTTTGTGAAAAGAATCTCTTTTATCAGTGGTAGTTACCGCAGCATTAGTAGTTATTCTGATAGGTTAAACCAATTAAATTTGCTATCACTAAAGCAACGTAAGGAACAGATGTCCATAATTTTTTTGTATAAGTTATTGAATCATGAAGTGGATTGTCCGTCTCTTCTATCACAAATTAATATATTAGTTCCTAGAGTTACGGCTCGTCTGCATAATTATAAACCATTTTCAGTGTCCTTGAGAAAAACGAAATATGGTAGTTCTTCTCCTATTTGTACAATGTTAAAAAATTTTAACCTTTTATGTCAAAATGGTAATTTAGTTATCTTCTGTGAAAAGATAGATACTTTTAAAAAATCGATTTTGGATTGTTGTAAGATTCATTTTTTTTATTTTTTAGTTTTGCCATTATTGTAAAATAAAATCCTTTTTATATTTTTTACTAATTTAAAATGTTTAATTTGTAATCTGTAAAACAACGTCTTTATTATAATAAGAATGTTGTGCATACCTTTAATTTAAATGCATATGTATAATGTATTTCTCCAAAAATTTTGATATCAGAAGTTCCTTTTGTGTATTTAGTAGGTAGGCCTTATTAAATAAAAAAAAAATAGATTCTTTTGCAAAGTTTGTAAAACATTTTTGTTCAAACACGGAAGATATTCTATCATAGTTTAAGCATGTTCGGATTTCTGTTAAACTCAGCTCTGAATTCAATTTCAATTTCGCTAATCCCTTAGTGATATTTTACGCTTCCCGTTCGGTGTGTGTTAAAGTTTTATTCTTGTTGCGAATTTTTTACTAATATCCTATAATGGTATGATATGGTAGTTTTAGATTTATGTCGCAATTCAATTCTATTTTTTCTGTAGTTTTCGAAGGCTTTCACTTGAAAATTTTCAGTCTGTGCAGACATGCCATTATCCTCTGAATCATTGTTTTCATCGGTCTCTGTTATAGAATTTTCTTGTATGGGTTCATTCTTATAATAATTGTCGTATGTTTCCTCATACATTTAATTTTGAGGAAATTCGTAGGGACAGTATGATGGACAACTTTCTAATACGTTTAGGCGGAAGCCTGTTTGAAAAGGCTTTGGAGGGGCAGTTCTCACAGAAACATCAGTATCATTAGAAACCGGCTTATTAAATGCACATTATTATTATGATAATTAAAACGCTGAGAATTACCAAACTATTGTTGTAACATTGTGTGACGGCCCAATATTATTAATAATAATTAAATTCAATATGAAGGGGCATCAAAAATAGTCTTAATATATATATATATATATATATATATATATATATATATATATATATATATATATATATATATATATATATATATATATATTTAAGCAATAAAGTTACATTATTAAACATAAAGTTAATATAAATACATTTCAGACATTAGACCAATAACATAGTAAATTAAAGGCAAAATATTGTCGTTCATAATAAATAAATTTATTTAAAAACTTGAAAAAAATATTTAAAATAAGATAAATAATAGAAATACAAGTCGAAAATGTTATAAAAATAAAGATAAATAACATTTATAAGATATATATTAATGACTTATGAAAGTAAGGTATATGATACAAAAGCAATACTATAGAAGGTCTCTATGATGAATTTGCATTGCAATAGTAGGGTCGTGCGTTCGAGCCCTATATATGAATGACTTATGAAAGTAAGGTCTATGATACAAAAGCATTATTATAGAAGGTCTCCTTGATGCATAAGCATTGTATGTGGTGGTCGGGTGACCGACTGCTCCTAGTACTGTAGCAAAATGTCTAGTCCTTATTAGGGACTTGAAAAGGAATATTATGGTGGCGTGTATTCTGCTTCAAGAGCAATTGGTCCGAGGTAAACTTGGGCTCACTAACCGATGTGTCCTAGACATATCATCTTAGTGCCGGTGGTAAGCGAGTTTGTTGTAGCAATACGGCTTTCCCGTGGACATTGCACACCCATACCATTTGTGGGCGACGTCGTAGCGCATAACGATGCGTTGTCTATCTTTTGGATTAGGGTGATGAGTGTGTTTAGTAGCACTTTTAAGTGTAACAGGCATACTCAACTTCATGTCTTAGTGCATTAGCGCTATGATACGTGGAATTTTGTCCACTGGCGTCTTAGTAGCGCGCTACTATGATACGTTGGTGCAGTTTTATATAACAACAATCTTAGTGCCGGTGGTAAGCGGGTTTGTTGTAGCAATGCGGCTTTACCGTGCACATCGCACACCCATACCGTTTGTGGGCGACGTCGTAGCGCATAGCGATGCGTCGTCTATCTTTCGGTTTGGGATGAGTGTGTTTGGTAGCACTTTTAAGTGTAACAGGCATACTCAACTTCATGTCTTAGCGCATTAGCGCTTTGATACGTGGAGTTTTGTTCATTGGCGTCCTAGTAGCGTGCTACTAAGACGCCAGTGAACAAAGCGTATCACAAGGTGGTGATATTTTTTAGTTAACAACAATACAAACTTTGTTACCAAAGTCGATAGGGATCATGTGGGTGTGTTGTGAGAGGGTGACACCCGTATGATAGTTGCATTGATGCTTACTGCTACTTGCAGTATTGCGTCTTGTGATAGATCTGCAGCTGTGCTGCGCCTGATTTGACGCATTCTTGTGGTTCTGGTCGATGGAGGTATACAATTAACAAGATCTTAGTGGTGATGGTAAGCGGGTTTGTCGTAGCAATACGGCTTTCTCGTGGACATCGCACACCCATACCGTTTGTAGGCGGCGTCGTAGCAAATAGCGATGCGTCGTCTATCTTTCGGATTGGGATGAGTGTGTTTGGCAGCACTTTTAAGTGTAACAGGCATACTCAACTTCATGTCTTAGTGCATTAGCGCTATGATACATGGAATTTTGTTCACTGGCGTCTTTGGCGTTTGGCGTCTCTGCGATGGTTGTTTGGTGGGACGCTATTCTCAACGGCGCTCTCTGCGTCTTGGTGTGACTCACACCTAAGTAGCTTTACCCAAGTCGGGACCCTTTATTACGGGGCTACAGACTGACTGCCCGTCTATGATGTTTTATATAACAACATAATAATATATCTCTGTAACTTTCCCACCTTTGAATGATTGAAGGCTCCTTGTTGGTGGGTGAGACATACATGATCGAAAATGCATTTTCTCAACGTCAGTGAGACAAACCCTTTCTGATGGCGAATTATTACTCTTATCTTATAACTGCCTTTTGACTATATCTGCCGTTGTATTGGTTGGTGGAGCGTGCGAAGCGTTGATGTCGACCTCATGCGGGTGGTAGCTGGCGGGAGAATCTGAGGAGACTCTCAAGGCTGCGGCCGAAAACCACACAACGTGGGATCCCGGTCCCTTGAGGTGAGCGGTAGACTCATGACAGGCTCTGTGGCTAGTAGCCGTGCTGATCATGCAATTGGTGGTGATGCCATACACTTACATCACGTCTGCAGGAGCGGCGGTCTGGCAGGTGGTGGCGCTCACGGAGGGTTTACGGCCAGTGTGCCTATTTGCCTAAACTCACTGTGGTACATTCACTGTGGCTGGATTCATTCGTATTCTGTATGGCGTTTACACGCATTGACATGCGCGACTTCGGTCGATGTTTGTGCTTACGCACTAACAAACGGGCCAAGCCTCTTTTACTGGTTCGACAGTTATTTTGCTGTGGACTACGGTCCAAATCCCGAATTAACGTTCCCTTCGGAGGGAGTGCATCAAAATGGTTGGCGCTCACCGTGAACGGCGTGTGTGGGGCCGTGTGCCTCCCCTACATTTTTTTAAATAAATGTAGGAGAGCGAAGCCTTTGCATCGGGTATTTTGTGAGCCTTTTCCAAGCGGGAAAGGATAATTAATAATAAATTACTAATGTAAATCTGATACAAGTGGAATAGGACATTTTATGTTCTTAACTTTTCTCGAGTCCTGTCTTCGTGAACGGTGTTCACTTAGTTTATAAGGCACTACCAACAGCTTTCAATCACTCTAGTGAATATTCATTCTTCCAAAAGACACCTAAAAGAACTAAGTTACTAAACAAACACAAAGTAAATAAGGGTCCTTACTAAGACGATCACGCCAAAATATTACAAACGGCTTATTAATAAACCTTTTGAGAGATCATTTAGAAAGATCAAAACATATCTGATTTATCCTGGTTACATATATATAATTTTTAATATAAAGGGGAATATAATATATTTAGTATTTAATATTATAGTATTTTTATATAGAGGGGGGGAGGCTTATTTTGTGGTAAAGGAATCCTCATTTGTCTACTATGGGGAATGCCAAACATAAATTGAAGTGGTGTTCCAAAATTCTGCCTAGGGGGTTGTTTTGGTGCTGACATTGGTCTAAAACCTGTAGGCTGTGTTAGCATTGCGAAATTAAACGATGGTTGTTGCACTAGTGTACTACTAGACTGTGGCTTAGACGTATGGCTAGACTGTAACATTTTAGTATGTATCTAATATCGGTCATAGAAGTTTACTTCTTCTAGAACTATACTGAGTGTTTCTGCTTCTGTACTGGGTGTTTTCAACCTGACAACCCGCAGATTGGTATTATTATAAACAATAGTTTTACCTATTTTTAAGTTTTTATCACAAATTTGATTAACCTTCGATAATGACACTGATTTAGCGTGTTAGTTTCTAATTCTATGGCTAAACAAAAAACCCCTCGCGACATGGGTCGCTGACGTGAGTTAAAAACAATTCCTTGAATTCGGACCACCTCTCTATTTCTTCCCGTTCATTGATAAGCGACGCAGCCACGCCCATAAGACGTTTAGTAATGATTTGCATTATATATTCATTTTGGGCATCGGATGATTTATAGTTACTTATTATATATTCACATTTACGCAAAAATAAATTTAAATTGCGTTTATTGCCGCTAAATGTTGGTATTATTTTAGTAAATTCATTAGAGATAAGTTTAATTTCCGACATTTTAAATAATTTATTCACTGGTTCTGCACAAAAATAAAAAATAAAGTAAAATATTTATTATAACTCTACTTGTTCAACATTTGTTGTAAGGAAAATTCGAGTATAAGTACTAATCTATTATGTATTAACATGTTGAGTAATCTTTAAATAAACAAACACATGTAGACACAATAAGAACTTAATGTAATGTAAGAACTTAATGTAATGTATAATACTTAATATAATATACTCTACAACTTTATTGAGTAATATGGGACATAATATTGTGTTCGTATTACAATTAAATTAATATTATTTTAATTTTTATTTTAGCAATAGTTATTTATTACGCTTAATACATTATAAAATTTACGTAAGATTAGTATTTGAGATCCAAATAACAGTCAAAATGGAAAATGTGTAATTTCAAGTCTACTAAGGGATATAAATGAGGTGAAGAGTCGTACTCACCAGCCCGCAATGCCTATCATCAGCTTCACGGCTCCTTATTCTCGACGAATTTGTTTTGGTTCGCTGTATCACCATCACCATGCTGTATGGATCTTCCGCCGATGCGTGAAAATGGGTAAAATTGTATACGCGATATTCACGAACGGTGGTACAGCTTTTCCGGTGATCCTACCGGCTGCGCCGGTCAAGTTGCGGGAGCTGCCGAGAGCTTTTTTAAAACTAATTAAAACTACGTGTTCACAGAGAGACATGTGAATTTATTCTGTCCATTGTCTTTTACAATTTTTAATCGTATACTTACAGTCTACTTAAATTACTACATACTCAGCGTTTATGTATTTATGTGAAAATATCACAATAATTATACACATTACAGTTAGGTTCAACACTTCTCGTATAAATGATACGATATTTGCCTTCCTTGGTAAATTATCGACTTAAATTACCAATTAAAACTGAAATTCATAGTTTTATGATTGATACTGACAGCGGGAATCAATCTAATTTTACTCGCATATTATGAAAATATGAGGCAAAAGCTTGTCCTGTTATCTAGTCTTCTTAATATTTACACCTTTTACCACATGTTCGATGTCCATTTATTTATATAAAGAGCTCCAAGCATATTTATTGTTTTTTTAATAATTTAGCATTAGAAGGGAATTACAAATAAAGTGACATTAGCACGTATTATTTACGTGCTCTAATTTTTTTCTTTAGAATACATTAATTTTAATACAATTTATTTGTAGGCTATTTAAAATCATAAATTAATCATTGACGCGTAACTTTTATATGATGCGTTAATTATTTGCTTAGTACGACAACTTATTTATTTTTAAATAGATCTAATAAATTTTTGGTGTCTTCAACAATTAATTACTTAAAGAAATTGCACTCTTAATTTATGTCCACTTTGCTGTTAGATTCATACGCTAGATAACGCGAAGACAGAAAGACGTGTGTTGTTTTGCTCTGGGAAATTATTTTCCCTACCATAGTAAACTCTTCATATCTGATGTTTTGTTTATTCATCTACGAACAAATAAGTGAAAATCGTATCGTGATAAACACGAGGAATATAAAGTTATAATCGAAAACATTTAGAAAACTTTTGGTAACGAACATTTTAACACTCGCTGCTCGCTGCATCGCTTCACTCGGCTACCGGTGGGTGAGTCATAGGTTCATTCGGAGACGTCGCGTATACAACTCGTCACCGTGCCGCGTTGAATCGCTGACCGGCTACTCGACCATTATTGTGCTGCGTTTAAACGTACAAAGATTTTCAAACATTTTTGCGTCTAAAGGTAAATAAAATGAGTAACAATATTTGTAGCGGTTGTAATAACACCCTAAAAAGTACTGAAAAAAATCACATGTACGCAATCCCGCTGTAAAAAGCAGTTTCATTATCTATGTCTTATTAAATCTTACCAGTGCAAATTTTAAAAGCAAGTCGAACTGGAAATGTCCTGATTGTTCTATAGAAATGTTATCTGCGCAGCGGCAGACAAAGAATGATGACACACCATTTAAGAGTTATGCGACGACAGCCTCCTATTGACGCCAGTCCTATTGATGAAATATGTAACGTCAATAGAAACTCACGGGAGAGTGGCAACACTTATAATGAGGCGGAAAATTTGCGCTTAACTATGAGAACCATAATGCAAGAAGAGCTTCATGGTATAGTAAGGGAGGCAATTAGAGAAGAGTTCTCATCCTTGAGAAAAGAGATGCGCAGCTTTGAGGATTCTATAAGCTTCATGAATGCCAATTTTGAGGATATGAAGACTAAAGTAGAGGCCTACATGTGGGATATCAAGCAACTCCGTTCTGAAAGTGAATTACTCCAACGCAAAGTTAAAGACCTAGAATCAAGATTGTCAGCAATAGAACAAGATTCCCGGCAGAATAACATAGAAATCCACTGTCTTGCAGAGCATAAACAAGAAAACCTAATTAATGTAGTGATGCAAATTGGAAAAGTGATAGGTTTTCCTCTATCTGAAACTGATGTTTTGTCTTGTAATCGTGTACAAAAGCAAAACAAGACGTCGAATTTGCCTAAAACAATTGTATTCAGACTCGTTAATAAGCTGAAACGTGACAATCTGCTTGCAGCTTTATATAAGTACAACATATCCCATCCCAATGAAAATTTAAACACAAAACTACTAGGTTATGGCGGCAAGGAGTCACCGGTCCACATCTCCGAGCATCTAGCACAAGCTAACAAATCGCTCCACACAATAACAAGAATATAAGCCAAAGAACACAATTTCAAATATGTATGGGTGAGAAATAGAAAAATCTTTCTAAGAAAGGACGACGAACACCCAGCAAAGTTGGTATTGCATCAGGATTTTTTAAAGTCTTTAGTTTAATTACATATAAAAATAAACACTCACGCCTGTCACCCAGAGGGGTAGGCAGAGACTACAGACTTCCATTTAGCACGATCCTGACATACCTCTCTCCCCTCTTCCACATCCATATACCCTCGGTTAAGGGTACTCTTAATTTGGCCCATGTTTAGTATATTGCCAATTTGGTCGATAAACTTCCGCCTAGGACATCCCTTTCCGACTCTTCTTTTCACTTCTGCAACATACATTTGCTTTGTCAGTCTTTCCGCATTCATTCTTTCTACATGACCAAACCACCGAAGCATTCCTTTCTTAATTCTGGTCACTGCATCATCTTGCAAACCACATTCTTCTTTTATCACACAGTTTTTCACCCTGTCACTCAGATTCAGCCCTAATATACTCCTTAGCGACCGCATTTCTACTGCATTTATTCTACTCTCGTGCTTCTTCTGCCACACCCAACTTTCACTACCATATGTTAAAGTAGGTACTAATACAGCATTGTGAATTGCCATACGTGCCTTTTTTGACACATTCTGACTTTTCACAATAGAGTGTAGAGCCCCATTTACTTTATTTCCTGCATTCACTCGTCGTTCAATATCCTTTTCATATCCCCCATCCCTGCTGAATAGACTAGTTTAATTAGTATTAGTTATTACTCTTTCAAAAAGTGATTAGTGCTTTAAGTTAAATTTTTAAGTTAAATTTTTGCATATATTATCAAAATATTCGCGGCATGCGGACAAAATTAAACGACATTTTTCTTGAAGTTAGTGTCAATGATTTTGATTTGATTGTATTAACGGAGACTTGGCTCAACGATGGTATATATGACAGCGAAATTTTTGACGACCGTTATCAGGTTTTTAGGAGAGAAAGATCATCAAATACTATTGTAATGGCTACTGATGGTGGAGGTGTACTTATTGCCGTTAAGAAGTCTATCCATGCACATATAAATTACACTTTCGAAAGTCGCTGTGAGGATTTATGGACAACTTTAATTTTAGGCACTACCAAGCTTTACCTATGCTGTGTTTATTTACCGTCCCCTCTTAAACATAATCATCAAATTCAAATTCCTTTATTTGCAACTAAATAGGTACAAAATGTTTTCTTATTGATGTTATACTGTTATGTGTTAAGAAAACCTATTTAGCTGTTTTCAACAGCATGCAAATATTCAAAAGTTTTTATAATAAAATCAATTACTAAATTTCATCTATATAAACAAACTAAAACGTCATTTTACAATCTTTATAAATAAATAAATTCATATATATATATATATATATATATATATATATATATATATGTTACGAGCTTGAGGTTCGTGACAATAAAAATTGCCGATAAAATTACCTAAATTAACACTTTAATTTACTTTACACAAATTAAAACTAAAAACACTAATAATTAAACACACTAATTCACTTAATTCCGCTCCGAAGCTTCGCTTGTGTCGCCGAGTTCAACTATATCTCTCGCATCTTGCAGCCCCTATATATTTAAATTAGCAAAGAAATATCCATAATGTTCAAGTAAACACGCGCAAGGTACCGAGCGTTCGAGTTTCGACTAGGCGCTGTCAGTTGAGTGATTTGTGATGTCATTTTCTCAATGCTCCCCTCGCTCTCGTTCCTGACACTAGATGGCGCTAGTTGACTTATTCATGCTACACTGCCCCCTCCTAAGACATGCTCGTCCCGAGCATTATCAGTCCCATAATAACGCGCCAAGCGATCCCACATGGACGATCTTAGGAGTCCCTCTTGCGCCTTTCTGTATCCGGTAGGTCACATCGTTGATCCTGGTTACAATCCGGTACGGGCCGTCCCATTTAGCTTGAAGCTTAGGAGATTTCCCTTTTGCTGCGGACTGGATTGTGCAACCACACTAATGAACCTTCGTTGAACCCTTTATTGTTCATGTTGCGGTCGTACCGGGTTTTAATTTTCTCAGACATTTGCTGGCCCGATTGTCTGACGTGCTCATAAACGTCATTCATTTTGTTCCGCAAGTCATTTGCATAATCGGTTATACTGCGTGGGGCATCAGGTGGTATCCCGGTGATCAGGTCCGCAGGCAGCCGTAATTCTCTTCCAAAGTTTGCGAAAGCTGGTGTCACTGCTGTACTTTCGTGAACAGAACTTCGATATGACAACAAAAACGGTTGTATGTGCTTGTCCCAATCTCGTTGCCGATTGTCTACAACTTTTGCTAGGTACCTCTCCAATGTCTGATTAAATCGTTCCACCATTCCATCAGATTGCGGGTGATAAGAAGTCGTTCTTGTTTTATGAGTACCCATAACTCGGCAAGTTTCCTGGAATATTTGAGACTCAAAATTCCTTCCTTGATCGCTGTGAATCTCTAAAGTTACTCCAAAACGACAGAAGACTTCATGAACTAGTTTATCTGCAACTGTTGAAGCTTCTTGATTTGGAATGGCGAAGACTTCTGGCCACTTAGTGAAGTAATCCATCACAACCATGAAATACTTGTTACCGCTTTCACTCTCCGGAAACGGCCCCGCCACGTCAATGGCTATTCTCTCCCATGGTGCACCCACATTGTACAACTTCAATGCACCTCTACTACGAGTCTGAGGTCCCTTTACAGCCGCACAACTTGTACATTTGCGACACCAGTCCTCGACATCGTTTCGACAGTGGACCCAGTAAAACCGTTCTCGGATCTTCAGTAGGGTTCGTTTAACTCCCAGATGGCCTCCTGAACAATCATTATGGTACAGCTGTAGAACATCCGGTACTTTAGTTTTAGGGACAACCATTTGTAAATGACAGCTGTCTCCCGAACATTTTCCCATTTACGGCACAGAACTCCATCCTGAAGCAGCAAGCTGTCCCACTGGGCCCAATAGCTTTTAGTGGTTGAACTCATTGCTGAGACGTCGCTCCACTTAGGCTTGGGAGTACTGGCCTTCATCCATTCCAGGATCGGCTTGATGTCCGGATCTTCCTGCTGTGCACGTTGAAAGCTGTCCTTCCACTCGTTGCTGAGGTGGTCTGCACTTCCTTACTCTCTTGCCTAGTACAATCCCGCTGCGATGTTCGATCTCAAAGTCGTATTCCTGCAGTAGTTCAATCCACCTCGCAACTTGTCCTTCTGGATTTTTAAACTGCAATAGCCATTTTAGTGCAGCATGGTCAGTTCGTAAGTGAAATTTTCGCCCCAGAAGATATTTGCTAAAATGCTGCAACGACTTTACCACAGCTAGCAATTCGCGTCTTGTGACACAATAGTTCCTTTCCGGTTTTGACAACGACTTGCTGAAGTACGCTATCACGACCTCTTGGTCACCATTCCGTTGAGACAACACACCGCCAAGTCCTATATCACTTGCGTCTGTGTCAACTATAAATTCTTTGCTTGCATCAGGGTATCCCAAAATAGGTGTTTTGCACAGACGGTCCTTGAGCTCCTGGAATGCGATATTACAACTTTCATCCCAGCCGAAATGTCGTTTCTCCTCGGTTAGCTTATGTAGAGGTTTGGCTATATCTGCAAAGTTCTTCACAAAACGTCGGTAATAGGAGCACAAACCCAAAAAAGCTCTAACCTGCGTCTTGTCTTTTGGAACCGGCCAATCCTTTACAGCTGCGATTTTCTCTGGATCCGTGCGGATACCTTCTTCCGACACTACATACCCCAAAAAGTTGACTTGCCGTTTGAATAGTGAACATTTCTTCGAACACAACTTGAGGTTGGCACTCTTAATCTTCATGAGCACGCGTTCCAAGTTTTGAATGTGTTCCTCAAACGTACGGCCCACGATGATGATGTCATCCAAGTAGACCAGACAGGCGTCGCCAATTAGCCCGGTAAGTACAAGTTCCATCAGCCTTTCAAACGTTGCTGGAGCATTGCACAACCCAAACGGCATTACTTTAAATTGGCACAGACCCTTTCCCGTCGAGAACGCAGTTTTTCTCCTTGTCCTTAGGGTCAATTTCAACTTGCCAGTAGCCACTTTTTAGGTCCAGCGTGCTAAACCACTTTACTCCTGTAAGCATGTCCAGCGTGTCGTCAATTCTTGGCAAGGGATAGCTATCCTTCTTAGTAACGTCGTTCAGACGGCGGTAATCAACACAAAACCGCAAGCTGCCGTCCTTCTTCTTTACCAGTACCACGGGTGAACACCATGGACTAGATGAAGGTTCAATAACACCATCCTTCACCATTCCCTTAATCATGGTTTCCACTTCCTTTTCACGTGCTACCGGCAATGGTCTTGGCCGCTGACGGATAGGCAACTCTTCACCTGTATTTATTTTGTGTTGAACTAAACCAGTCTTTCCTATGTCAGCATCGTTTGATGAGAATACATCGGCGTACTCGAGTAACAACTTCTTCGCCTTGACCAATTCGTTCGGGGACAGAACACTGCGACAGTCTTCCAGAAGTGTGGTCACTCTCGTTTCTGAATCCTTGCTGGGAGTCCCACTCGATATATATTGGCACTGCCGTAACCAATCCACTTCCTCACAAGTACCAACCAGTGTGCCTTTTTCTATAATCTGTTCCCGGTCGCAAAGGTTCAGCACACGTACTCCTGAGATGTCAGTGGTCCTGACCAAGGTTCGAGCAACTTTCCATGGAAGGTCATTGTTTACCCTTTCCACAAGTACACAACGGTGAGCTTGCCCAGCGTTTCGAGGTAGACTAACCGGAACAATCGTTTCCGATCTCGGCGGAAGAACAATCTTCTTGATGCTGTACACGTTCCCTGGTAACGCACCTTCCATAAAAAGTTCCTCCTGTCCACATTTCAAAACACCTTGCTTAACGTCGATCTCACAACAATTATTCCTCATAAAGTCTAGGCCTAGGATGCAGTCGTCCATTATATCAGCCACGATGACATTATGCAGGTAGATCACGTTGCCTAGCTTCAACTCCATCTCCTTCTCTCCACGGACGGGTATACGCTGACCAGTGGCTGTTACCAAATTAATGCGTTCTCGGTTGTATGCGGAGTCCCCAAGGAACTGACTTATAAGTTGGGAACTAACAAACGTACGAGAGGCTCCAGTGTCTATGGTCAGCTTGCACGGCATTCCGTTGATCTCGCCCTTTATGATTAGGCTGTTCCCATCATGGGTTTGTGAGATCGAGATCCTTGGGGCTCTTTTAACATCAGCCAGCACCCGCCCCGCAGTTCTGGCTTTTACTCGTTTCCCTGCCGCTGCTGGGCGGTGCTGTTGGCCGCACTACCCTCCTGAGATCGTTCAATTTCCCTTTCTAGGGTTCGCTTAGGGCAGCTGGATCGAAGATGGCCCTTTTCTCCACAGCCATAGCACCTTGGGCTGTATCCTTTGTTGCGGTCGCGAACTGTAGCTGCTGCAACCTCCCTGACGCGATGGGAACGATGATCCTGCCGCACGGCTTCCACTTCCAGTGCACGGGCCAAGGCGTCCTTAAGCGTCTCGTGGTGCCCGAGCCTCACAGCAGCTCTGACTTCCAGGTCGCGGATGCCGTCGATGAATGTCTGCACCAGGTTCCCTTCAATGAGCGCAGGTACAGACCGATATGCTTTTCGCACCAGCTTCTCCACTTCTAGAGCCCACTGCTGCAGGTTTTCATTGATGCGCTGCACACGATCTTTAAGCTGCGCACGAAAGACGTGTTCCAGGTGAGCGTCGCCATATCTCGCCTCCGATGCCTCAAGGAGTTGCTCATAAGTCACTTCCTCACCGAGAGCTTCCAGAACTGTTAAGGCCTGGTCGCGCAGGCCTAGTGTGAGAGCAGTCATGGCCTGACTTTTATTCCAGCCGTTCGCCTTCATAACAGCCTCGAACTGGATTTTGTAGGCTGACCAGGAAGAGGTACCGTCAAACGGCGGCACTTTGAATCCACGTAGCGAAGGTGTTGTAGCTACTACGGGAGCTGTTGTTCCATCCCCAAGTTTGAGGTCGTCCAGCGTTTTCTTCACGTCAGCCATTACGTTGTCAACCCGATTGTTTACTTGGTCGATTCGGGTTTCGGCCTCCGATAGGCGGTTGTCATGTTAAGCAACCTTATCCTTCACCTCCCGTATCTCTTTTCTGAAGGTAGCGTGAAGGTCCTTCATGAGGAGCATCTGCTCTTCCTTATCGCGTTGGAGTTGCTCTTCTAAACGACGGGCCTGTTCCTCCTGCCGGCGGGCCTGTTCCTCTTGTCCGCTCTGCAGCTGATCTTTCAACTGACGGGCCTGCTCCTCCTGTCGGCGAGCCTGCTGCTCCTGTCGGCGAGCCTGCTCCTGCAGCATCACCATCAGAGCACCTAAGTCAGGTGCTGCAGATGTAGGAGCTACCGACGGGCCTGCAGCCGGTTGCTGGCCCTCCGACGTCTGCGGCGTTGCACCACCAAATCGTCGTTGGTCCGTCTCCTGCTGGCGTTGACTTCGGGTACGGACACCCTCCGTTTCCTCCTTAGGTAAAATCGGCATGATTTTATCCCACTTCTGACACCAATTGTTACGAGCTTGAGGTTCGTGACAATAAAAATTGCCGATAAAATTACCTAAATTAACACTTTAATTTACTTTACACAAATTAAAACTAAAAACACTAATAATTAAACACACTAATTCACTTAATTCCGCTCCGAAGCTTCGCTTGTGTCGCCGAGTTCAACTATATCTCTCGCATCTTGCAGCCCCTATATATTTAAATTAGCAAAGAAATATCCAGAATGTTCAAGTAAACACGCGCAAGGTACCGAGCGTTCGAGTTTCGAATAGGCGCTGTCAGTTGAGTGATTTGTGATGTCATTTTCTCAATGCTCCCCTCGCTCTCGTTCCTGATACTAGATGGCGCTAGTTGACTTATTCATGCAACATATATATATATATATATATATATATATATATATATATATATATATATATTAATTAATTAATGCATCGATTTTTAATTAACGATAAAACTACTTAGTCACTACAATTCAAAAACTCATTTACTGTATAAAATGCTTTATCTACTAGCCATCGTCGAAGTGACATTTTAAACTTATTATAAGGTAATTGCTTAATATGTGATGGTATTTTGTTATATATCGTGTTACACATTGCATAGCTATTTTCTTGAAAGCGCTTGCTTTTTTGGAATTGTGTCAAGTACTAATTTATGTGGGTTCCGTAAATTTATTTTTTGTTGCATCTTTAGTTTGTAAGAATAAGTGCTTGTTTTGCATTACAAATTTGCCTACCTCAAATATATAGAGGCAGGGAAAAGGAAGTATGTTTAAACTCTTAAAGTAAGGCTTGCATGATGTGTCTGATGGGATGTTACTAATTGCTCTAATACAGCGTTTTTTTGCTAAAAATACTTTTTGAGAGTCTGTGCCATTACCCCACATTAAAAGTCCGTATCTGATAACAGATTCTACATATGCGAAATACGCTGTGACCGCTGTATTTTTGTCAATTTATGTAACGCGTACACAAATCTGTTAATTTTGTTACACACTTTATGTATATGTTCTTTTCAATTCAGGTTCGAGTCTATAATTAAACCTAAAAATGACGTACTTGTAGCGTTCTGCAGAAGTTGTCCATTATATTCAATATTAATGTCAGAGCTTAAGTTATTAAAATTAATGATATTTGTTTTACTTAAATTAATGTGTAGATTATTATTATTAAGCCATTTATTTACTGAATTAATTGTATTTATAATGGCCGTTTTATGTTGATCTAGTGTTTTTTTTTACTAGTCGTTATCTTCATCGATATGTCATCTGCAAATAAAGTGGTTTTATAGTTTGAGATGTTAGGTAAATCATTTATGTATAAAATGAACAACAATGGTCCAAGTACACTACCTTGGGGAACACCAACATTATTATTTTTGAATTCGGATCTATATACCTGAGCTATATTTTTAGAATTTAACTGTGTTATTTCTACACACTGATACCTATTTTTTAAATAGCTTTCTATCCAACTTAAAGCAGGTCCCCTTATTCCATTAGCCTCTAGTTTGGTCAGTACTTGATCATGTGAGACGCGATCGAAGGCTTTAGACATGTCAATAAATAGTACTGTTGTATAGTTTCTTTCATTTACATTTTGCATTACTTCCTTTACTAATGTGAATGCAGCATGTGCTGTGGATTTATTTTTTTGGAAACCATGTTGATTTTGTTTTATTACATTAAATTTACTAAAAAAGGAAGTAAGTTGGTAATGCATAACCTTTTCGAATATTTTTGAGAAGACTGGGATTAGTGCAATTGGTCGATAGTTGGTTATAGCACTTTTATCTCCTTTTTTGTGTAACGGTTTTTATTTTTCAGGAAGTATAGTAATATTTTTCAGGAAGGATAGTAAGTTTTAATTTTTCTGGAAAAACCCCTGACTCTAGTGAGAGATTAATCAGGAATGCTAATATTTCACTTATTTCATTCTTACAATATTTAATTATTTTAGTACATATGGAACCATAACCCTCAGATTTTGTGTTATTTAAAGACATTATTATCTTTTTGATAATATTTTCATTTATAGGAGTTAGAAAAATAGATTGAGGTACTTTCATGTCAGTTGTATTTTCTATTTTATAATTTATCTGTTTTGTTGCGTTAATGAAATAGTTATTTATAATAGATACTATTTCAGCAGGTTCCGTTAGCGTCTTTCCATTATATATAATATTATTTATATAGTTTTTAGTATGTACACAATTTGTCTCATTTTTAATAATTTCCCAAGTGGCTTTACATATATTTTTACTATTTACAACAAATTTATTGTTTGTTATTCTTGTAATGTTTATACATTTTTTGACAGTTTATCGTACTTTATATATTTAGTTCGATCGACATTTTTTCTCGTCATATAGAACTTGTACCGAAGTTTACGTTTATTTCTACAACTTTTTTTTTAACCCTTTGGATATCCATGTTAGTTTGGTAAATGTTTTGGTTTTTACTCTTATTTTAGGAAAACATAGTATAATGTGAAAAGGCTAAAGAATTCATCAAACGTTTTATTTAAATTAGACTGAGCATAAACTTCACAAAATGAAACGCATTTTAAATATTTTTAAATCTGTCTATATTTTCTACGGAATAATGTCGAATGAATGAATATATTAATTTTGGTGTGATTTTCTTGTTATTTTTTTCAGTAAAGTTTAGTACCTGTACAGTATCATAATCTGACAACCATAGTGAACGCACAGATCCAATTGCGTCGTCAATGTTACTAATAATAAGATCAAGACACGATTAAAACTACTTTTACGGATTTTGTCGCGTTTATTTTTATTTTTTACTTTTTATTTTTTAATTCCCGACGTTTCGGGCGCTTTCCAGCACCCATGGTCACGGGGGACTGAGATGACTGACGTCCCGATGTCATTGTTAAACCCGGAGTACCTTCAGCTTTTTTAATTATTGTTTATGGTCCGATCTATGCAAAATGAACTGACTATGTCCTGAGGTCTTGCAGTGGTATGCTTGGGTTTAGTTTTAATTTTATTGATTATAGGATCCCAAGCAGGTGGTAGTACCAAGCCTCCTTCTCTATTGAAATTAGGATGTTTTTTAATTTCAATAGTCTCACGTATCATCCTTGGTAGAAATCAGTGTTCTTTCGCGAGGGTTTGTGGTCGATTAAATCTGATGTAATGGTTGGGGCCGTCTAGGATATGATCACAAACTGCAGACTTCCCGGAACGTTGATGCTTCATATCAGCTATATGTTCATTTACGCGGGTTCTAATTGATCTCTTTGTTTGTCCTATATAAGAGAGAACACATTCACCATCAAGCTTGTACACTCCTGCATCTTATAGGGGAATATGACAATTGACGGACGGTAAGAACTAATTAATCTTCTTCGGCGGATTGTAGAATGTTCTAATAGAAGCTCGTTTCAAGATGTAGCCAATCTTGTCTGTGACACCTCTGACATATGGTAGTACAGCAGGCACACGCTCGACTGTGGCCGGCTTCACTCGGTCACTGTGACGTAGGCGCGGGACCGAGTGAAGCCGGTCGCCGATATATTCATGGAAGACTTTGAGGAGAAAGCCCTCCTTACTGCACCTGTTACACCAAGGATCTACAAGCGGTACGTAGACGATACTTTCACAATTTTACCATGAGACAAAGTAACTGCATTTTTAGAACATCTTAATTCCATAAACGCTAAAATTCAATTTACTATGGAGTTAGAGGCGAAACGTCGGGATTTAAAAAAATAAAAAGTAAAAAATAAAAATAAACGCGACAAAATCCGTACAAGTAGTTTTAATCATGTGCAATGTTCGCGTAAATATAAGAAATCATTATGTCAAGACACGATTTGCCTCTAGTTGGTTGTTTTATATCAAAATGAAGGTTATATTTTTTCACAATGTCCTTAAGACATATGGCGTAATGACTGTATTCAAGTATATTAATATTCATGTCCCCATTAATAATTATCTACTTTTTTGAGTGTTTTATTATATATTTATTAATAAGTGAGTCAAATTTATCAAAAAAAAATATTCTGAATGACTTTTTGCTTTTGACGGAATTCTATAAATGCAAACAATAATTAAATTAATATTAATAAGATTTATTGCACAACGCTCAAAGTGGTAAGTCATAGCAAGAGCATCGAAGTACTCTATTTTCTTATAATCAAGACTTTTTTTACTAATATACAACTACCCCCTCTTTTATATGATCTTGAAAATGATGTGGCTAATTCATAATTATTTATGAGTATGTTTTTTTCTTCACCTGTTTTCACAAATGTTTCGGTGAAACATAGTACGTCGGGACTAAGATGGTTTTTTATCTCCAAAAGGGTCATTTCTATTAGTTCTCTTTTGGAGAGCAATCCATGTATATTCTGATGAAAAAGTGTAAAGCACTTGCTATTTGCTTTGAAAAAACATGTCCTTGTTACTTTGAAAAGAATTTAGCGTATTTTGAATGTCTACGTTACCATCTCGACTTAGAGTATTTATTTTTTGTTTTTTTGGTAATATTACGAAAATAAAAAAGGTATTGTACCTTTTTTGGGTATATGGTTAGGACTTTATGACTTTATACTGATTACATTGAATCGGAATGTTCTTTGTTTGTTTTCGGGACATAATATGAAAATAATAGGGTATAGTGCCTTTTCTAAATAATTTGTTGCATTTATTTTCCTTCGTTTCTGTTTCATTAATTATAATAGGTGACCTTTTTAAAAATTTCTTAATATTTTCGACCGTTAAAAATTGTTTTTTATATTCTATATAATCGATGCATAAATTAATTTTATTACAAATGTTTTTTAAGAAATTAAAAGCATTAAAATATTTAGCATTCATATTTATCAGTATAAAATTCTCAAAATGTATTGTCCTTGATTTTATATTTAAATTTAATGTATTTTTGTCAAAATAAGGATTATAGCATACAGGCGTTAGAAAGACAGAGATTTTACTTAACTTGCTTAAAGCTATACAAATATTGGAGTGTAATTTATATATATTTTTATCGTTATTACCTCTACATCTTGAGCAGTTTTTGGATAAATGTAGTAACATTATGGATGACTTGGATGATGACATGCTTTTGCTTGGTGACTTTAACCAGCGAGATATTGTCTGGTCTCCCACTGCGGATGCATTTCTAAGACCTACTAATTATGACACCACTATCGCCCGTGACTTTGTTGACTTTTTCTCTGCTAATGATCTGAGACAGTTCAACCATGTATTGAACCATCAACAAAATATGTTCGATTTAGCATTAAGTAATTCTAAATGTGGTATTATATTGCAAGAGTCACAAAATATAATTTCTGGAATAGACTTATATCATCCTCCTTTGCAAGCGCTTTTATCTGTGCGGAGGCCTCCACTACTGCCTCCCAAATTTATACCTCAGGTACTCAAACTTCTTTCTCGCAGATTATGGGATAATAAAAACCGTTTGAACGAAGTGAACTGGAACTCAGAATTGGAAACATGTTTAAAAATAGATGATGCTGTATATAAATTTTACAATATTTTAAATCAAATTATTGCTGAGTATGTGCCAATCCGGAAACGTAATAATTAGAAATATCCACCATGGTATTCCTACAACCTCATTCGTTTGTTGCGTGAAAAGGAAAAAGCTCGCCAAAAGTATAAAAAATTTAAAAATGGCTTAGATGAATTGGAATATAATATATTGAAAGAACGAACGTCGACCATGATAAAAAATGCTACAATAGTTATATAGAAAAAGTTGTCACTAATGTTGTAAAAAATCCAAAATACTTTTGAGCTTATATTAAGAATAAACGTAAAGTATGGAGTGACATACCATCAGTCATGAAATTTGGAGACAGACTTGCTAGAGACGGTGACAGCATTTCTAATCTTTTTTTGCAGACAATTTTGCTTTAGCGTATGAATTGGCTAGTGATATTGTTTTGGATGATGAAAGTATATCTCATGCTGTACTGTAACATTAGGTCAGATAAACATAACTAGTGATAGAATAGAAAAGTGTTTAAAAACTCTTGATTATAGTAAAGGAGCAGGAAGCGACGGTATTCATTCAATATTTATCAAAAACTGTGCTACTAACTTAACAAGACCCTTGCATATCATTTACAATGGATCCCTTGTAGAAGGTTTTTTCTCTAAACTGTGGAAAGATGCTGTAATTATTCCAATCCATAAAGCGGGTGATAAAAGCAATGTAAATAACTATAGACCCATTAGTATTCTCCCAGTTCTTGCCAAAGTTTTTGAATCATTAGTATGCCCTAGTTTATCGTGGCACATAAAGTTAACGGCCACCGTTAACTTTATGTGCCACGATATAGGGCAACAACATGGTTTTTTAAAGAAACGTTCTACAGCAACCAACCTTTTAACATTTGTGGATAGAATAATTACTAGTATGAGTTCGGGTAATAAAGTAGACGCAATCTATACAGACTTTAGCAAATCGTTCGACAAGGTGAATCACGCATTATTAATACATAAACATAACAACAATTTTGGTACTCATGGGCCACTTTTGAATTGGTTCTCATCTTATTTAAGTAGTCGTATACAGCGAGTAGTAGTGAATAGTTTTACATATAGGGATATTTACCCTACCTCCGGAGTTCCACAAGGCTCGCATCTCGGGCCGATTCTGTTTGTTATGTTCATTGACGATATAAAACACTGTATTTATAATTCTCATCCAAACTATCCAAAACAGTTAAGAACAGTATCGATCAGATAAAACTTCAAGCGGACATAGACAGAGTTACGGAATGGTGTCGACTAAACTGTATGACTTTGAACATTAATAAATGTTGTCCCATAAAATTTTCCCGAAAATTTAACAAAATTTCTAGCTCTTACAACATAAACGGAACTGTGTTGAATAGAGTCGATCAGGTTAGAGATTTGGGTATTGCTCTCGATTCTGAAATGAGATTCACAAACCATATCAAAAGAAATTCAAATCTGTTCAGTCAATGAAAGTTTTGTATTTCGTCTTCGTGCGTAGCCATGTAGACTATTGTAGTTCTGTTTGGTATATTCCGGATCTGTTTGGTATATTGGATCCATTTCATGAGAATAATATTCACCGTATCGAAAACATTCAACAAAAAATTTGTGAAAAGAATATCTTTTATCAGTGGTAGTTACCGCAGCGTTTGTAGTTATTCTGATAGATTAAACCTATTAAATTTGCTATCACTGAAGCAACGTAAGGAACAGATGTCCATAATTTTTTTGTATAAGTTATTGATTCATGAAGTGGATTGTCCGTCTCTTCTATGACAAATTAATATATTAGTTCCTAGAGTTACGGCTCGTCTGCATAATTATAAACCATTTTCAGTGTCCTTGAGAAAAACGAAATATGGTAGTTCCTCTCCTATTTGTACAATGTTAAAAAATTTTAACCTTTTATGTCAAAATGGTAATTTAGTTATCTTCTGTGAAAAGATAGATACTTTTAAAAAATCGATTTTGGATTGTTGTGAGATTCATTTTTTTTATTTTTTAGTTTTGCAATTATTGTAAAATAAAATCCTTTTATATTTTTACTAATTTAAAATGTTTAATTTGTAATCTGTAAAACAACGTCTTTATTATAATAAGAATGTTGTGCATACCTTTAATTTAAATGCATATGTATAATGTATTTCTCCAAAAAGTGTGATATCATAAGTTCCTTCTATGTATTTAATTGATATGCCTTATTAAATAAAAAAATAGACTCTTTTGCAAAGTTTGTAAAACATTTTTGTTCAAACACGGAAGATATTCTATCATAGTTTAAGCATGTTCGGATTTCTGTTAAACTCAGCTCTGAATTCAATTTCAATTTCGCTAATCCCTTAGTGATATTTTACGCTTCCCGTTCGGTGTGTGTTAAAGTTTTATTCTTGTTGCGAATTTTTTTTACTAATATCCTATAATGTTATGATATGGTAGTTTTAGATTTATGTCGCAATTCAATTCTATTTTTTCTGTAGTTTTCGAAGGCTTTCACTTGAAAATTTTCAGTCTGTGCAGACATGCCATTATCCTCTGAATCATTGTTTTCATCGGTCTCTGTTATAGAATTTTCTTGTTTTTGTATGTTTCCTCATACATGTAATTTTGAGGAAATTCGTAGGGATAGTATGATGGACAAATTTCTAATTCGTTTAGGCGGAAGCCTGTTTGAAAAGGCTTTGGAGGGGAAGTTCTCATAGAAACATCAGTATCATTAGAAACCGGCTTATTAAATACACATTATTATTATTATTAGGTAATTAAAACGCTGAGAATTACCAAACTGTTGTTGTAACATTGTGTGACGGCCCAATATTATTATTAATAATTACATTCAATATTAAGGGGCATCAAAAATAGTCCTAATATATATATATATATATATATATATATATATATATATATATATATATATATATATATTAAGACTATTTCAATAATCAATAAAATTACATTATTAAACATAAAGTTAATATAAATACATTTCAGACCAATAACATAGTAAATTAAAGGCAAAATATTGTCGTTAATAATAAATAAATTTATACTTGAAAAATATTTAAAATAAGATAAATAATAGAAATACAAGTCGAAAATGTTATATAAAAATAAAGATAAATAACTTTTATAAGATATATATTAACGACTTATGAAAGTAAGGTATATGATACAAAAGCAATACTATAGAAGGTCTCTATGATGAATTTGCATTGCAATAGTAGGGTCGTGGGTTCGAGCCCTATATATGAATGACTTATGAAAGTAAGGTCTATGATACAAAAGCATTATTACAGAAGGTCTCCTTGATGCATAAGCATTGTATGGGGTGGTCGGGTGACCGACTGCTCCTAGTACTGTAGCAAAATGTCTAGTCCTTATTAGGGACTTGAAAAGGAATATTATGATGGCGTGTATACTGTTCACGAGCAATTGGTCCGAGGTAAACTTGGGCTCGCTAACCGATGTGTCCTAGACATATCATCTTAGTGCCGGTGGTAAGCGAGTTTGTTGTAGCAATACGGCTTTCCCGTGGACATCGCACACCCATACCATTTGTGGGCGACGTCATAGCGCATAGCGATGCGTCGTCTATATTTCAGATTGGGATGATGAGTGTGTTTGGTAGCACTTTTAAGTGTAACAGGCATACTCAACTTCACGTCTTAGTGCATTAGCGCTATGATACGTGGAGTTTTGTCCACTGGCGTCTTAGTAGCGTGCTACTATGACACGTTGGTGCAGTTTTCTATAACAACAATCTTAGTGCCGGTGGTAAGCGGGTTTGTTGTAGCAATACAGCTTTACCGTGCACATCGCACACCCATACCGTTTGTGGGCGACGTCGTAGCGCATAGCGATGCGTCGTCTATCTTTCGGATTGGGATGAGTTTGTTTGGTAGCACTTTTAAGTGTAACAGGCATAGTCAACTTCACGTCTTAGCGCATTAGCGCTTTGATACGTTGAGTTTTGTTCATTTTTTTTTTGCGGATGGAAAATCATCTAATGACCCCTTTCGCTCTGGGTGGAGCGTAAGGGAGTGTCAGACTTTTACTGACTAAAAACCATCCGTGTTCCTTCAGTGCCCTTACGTTCCGGAGCCGCGGTATCTCTTTCGAACAGCCCGCAGCCCCGGCAGGCGTCGGCCCTTGCGGGCCCCTTCACGCTGCTGACAGCTCTTTGAGGCGCGCGTGGAACAAAACGCGCCGTCGACACGGCCTGTCGTCATTAGACGGACGGACGACGAGCTACCCATTGCTCGTCGTCCACAGGCCCGCGCCTACGGTGGCCGGGGGCCACGACGTAGCCCCCGACGCCCGGGGCGTCTCCCGCGGCGGCCGGGGAGGAAAGCTGCTGCTCTCTCCTTCTCCCGCTCCGCCACCTCCTTCGCTAGCATCACTGCTTCGCAAAAGGTGGTGACGGCATCCCATTCCGTCTCGCTCCGGACCATGGCTTCGACCAGGGCCGCTACGAGGACACGGCGGTGCTCCGCCCAAGCAGGGAACACCTCCACGGTGTGTTCCACCGTGTCCTCCGGTCCATCCTCGCAGTGGGAGCACCTGGGCGTTTCCTCCCGCCCGATTCGGTGCAGGAACCTCCCGAATACACCGTGTCCGGTGAGGACCTGCGTCAGGTGGAAGGTGAGGATGCCGTGGCGTCTCTCAAGTCACTCCTCAAAGAGGGGTCTTATCGCCGCTATATTGGCGTGCCCAGCACGGGGTTGCGACAGTCGCTGTCTCCATGTCGCCATGAGATCGTGCCGGAAGTCTGTCCGCTGCGCGACAACTTGCCGCGGCAGCGGGGTTTCCCCACGGCACTGTGCCTCCGCACGCCATTCGTGCAGGCGCGCGAGGACTATCGCCTCCAGATCCCATGGCGGCAATCCGGCAATGAGGCTCGCCGCCTCGCGGGAGATCGTGCGGTAGCCGCGAACCATTTTCACGGCTATCACCCTTTGGGGCGCGTTCAGGTGGTGGACGGCAAGCCGCGCCAAACCACGCGCCCACACCGGGGCCCCGTAAAGGGCCATGGACCGCACGATCCCCGCGTAGAGCCTCCGGCAGGAGGCGTTTGGCCCTCCCAGGTTCGGCAGGAGCCGCCTGAAGGCAGCCCCGGTCCGTTCCAGTTTGGGAGCCAAACGTCGGAAGTGCTCAACGAAGTTCCATCGGGCCGTCGAGGACGAGTCCTAGGTACTTCAGCGTCGACTCGACGCCGATGGATACCCCTCCTACCATCACTGAGGATCCCGGTGGTGGCCTGTTCCGAGGACCATGGAAGTGCATGGCCTCGGACTTGTGCAGAGCCACCTCGAGACCCAGTTGCCGAATTCTCTCAACGACTATCGCAACCCCGCGTGTCATATTTTTCGCCGCCGCCTCGTACGACCCCCCCTTGTGCCAGTACCAGCGTGTCGTCAGCGTAGCAAACTACGCTGACGCCGGTAGGGAGGTCGGCGCGCAGCACCCAGTCGTAACCGATGTTCCACAGAGGTGGCCCCAGAACCGAACCCTGTGGGACACCGCACGACATCTCTCGCCGGTTCCACTCACCGTTGCGACCGGGGTAGATGACGGCCCTGTCCGTCAGGTAGTCCCCGACTATATGACGGAGATAGGTCGGCACCCGGTGATACCGGAGTGCCTCCCTAATGCAGCTCCAGGGCATGGAGTTGAAGGCGTTGGCGATGTCGAGAGATACCGCCAAGACAACCCCCCCTCTGGCCACTGCATCCCCCGTCGTGAGGGCTCTCACGCGCATGATGGCGTCCACCGTAGATGGCGGAAACCAAACTGGTGTTCCGCAAGATCCGGCCCCGTCCCCGCAAGGTGCTCGGAGAGGCGGTTTGCAATGACTCTTTCAACATTTTCAACATCTTTGACATCGGGACGTCAGTCATCTCAATCCCCCGTGACCATGGGTGCTGGAAAGCGCCCGAAACGTCGGGAATTAAAAATAACAGTAAAATAAACGCGATAAAATCCGTAAAAGTAGTTTTAATCAACGCTGTATATTCTCTTGATGTATTCTCGCCTCCTCCATATTGTCATTAGTTTCACATCAAACTAATATTTATTTAAAAATAACAAAAGGAAACAAAAAACAATAAAATCAATGCTAATAAAACAAAATTGAAAATATTATAGGCATTATAAAGTAAAATAACATCTATGTGCAAACAACTTTAAAGATAATTTGTTAAACAAGATAACCTCTCAGTACAATAGGTGGAACGTAACTTTTGATAATCATGAATGATTTCTCTCTAAATAACTACATTCAAGTATTGTGTTGTTCAAATTTTTTACTATATCGTAAGAGTCCATCAAATTACGAATTAATTTTAGTTCTTTAAAATTTATTTATATAAATTTAATAAATTTCTAAGAATTTTACTATCAACAAACATACTAACAATATATACTGAAAGGTTGATTACTCTGTGCATGTATTTGTGATGTAACAGCCGCTTTAGTTTTTGGAAAATAGCACGTATTTACTTAAACATTTGCTCATCCTCGGGTTGGTAAGCGTAAATCCGATATCCTCACACTGAAATTCTGACTCCCATCTCTAGTCTGTTAGATTCGGGTTCGGCTTTTAAAATAGATATAATTACATTTGTACAACATGCAGGCAAGTTTAGCATTTTTGAAATAAGTTGCCATGTCACCTTAACATCTCATCTTAATAACACATCTGTATGTGTAAATAATAAACGAAATAAACAAGAAGTCCCACTTTATCCCGTGAATGTTATAAAAAGTGACAACAAGAAATGTCAAAAAATTATTTTTTCCGATAGGTGATAACCATCCCGTTTATATATGCTCGTCAATTCATCTGCAAGAGTTATGAGGCAATCCCCTCCAATGTTATAACGGTACGAAAAAGAAAGGTAACTGAACGCAATGACAGTTTCAAGTGACTGTAGCGGTGGCAAGAGTTGATACCTTGATAACTACCGGAACAAAGAAACGTTTTCCATCAGACC
Source organism: Parnassius apollo (assembly GCA_907164705.1). NCBI lineage: Eukaryota > Metazoa > Arthropoda > Insecta > Lepidoptera > Papilionidae > Parnassius > Parnassius apollo. The sequence goes on along the minus strand of CAJQZP010000885.1, from coordinate 20,290,621 downwards.
AGATATTATACAAAAGTGTATGTAACACATTAAAACTGTTATAGTTAATGAGCCAAAAGATATACGTTCATCTTGCTTCCTGATTAGAGAACTATTCCGAAAATCAATATCCACAACTTCGACTCCCAGCCAATTTCAATATTTTTTTCAATTGGTTTTGAGTCGTGAGATAATTAATAAGATAACAAAAAGTTTAGCCTTTTACATATAATTTTGTTTTGCAATTGAAAATAACATAACTTGTATTTTCGGCCATTTGAAAAGTTACATTTTCTTCGTTATGTTTGCTTATTAGATTGTTAACAATATTGAACATGAACCTCTTCCATACGAAACAAAACCAAAACGTTATATTTACGCCTGGCAGGCGAATGTCGGTTATAGCACGAGACGTTGCTTTCAGTCATTTGTTTTGAAATATTAGATCTAGTGATTGTTGAGATCTTTATCCTGCCAGTAGTCAGATAATTTCATGGAATTTCATTAAATTAAATTGTTATAAATTTCTTTAATATAAATTAATTTAGCCCAGTACTTACTAGAAGACACTTTGTAAGTATTATTAATTAAGATGTTTTAATTAATTTAAAAAAACTACGTTACTAAGTACACAGTTGTTAATAGACATTGGTAAACTGTTACTACTCTTACTATTAGTGTTCTAGTACTATCTCATATTATTGCATCCACTATTCCCAGCTGCTAAAGAGAATTTTACGACATACAATAATGTTCCAACTGAAATGGATCGAAACGACAGAATGCCCGATACAACATTGAATTCGGCTTTTAAGTTTTTAGTTTTGAATCGTAAAACGTAAAAATTTCGTTTTTCAGAAGTATTGATATTAATTACTTTCGGTTTTGTGTAATAAATAAACACATTTTGCTGTAGTTTTTACAGATAAAATTTCATTTATTTTTGTTTGAAAGTTACGATAGTCATTTAATGGGGGCATAATATTGTAAATGTTACTTTAAACTACTATCTTATAAAACTAGAGCCGACTATTATTATTGTATAGTGAAATATTTCTTGGTCTCAATAACATCTTTTGACTTTATAACCGAGAAAACAATTTTCCACAGCGGTAACAAACACATTTTAACGATACAAAACAATAATGATATCGATTCATTTAGTACCATCCGTGTGATAATGCGTATTTATGTGACAGACATGATACACCTGAAACTGTGAAATTAAATTAAACACGGTTAAAAACATGATATTGTTACGAGCTTGAGGTTCGTGACAATAAAAATTGCCGATAAAATTACCTAAATTAACACTTTAATTTACTTTACACAAATTAAAGTTAAAACACTAATAATTAAACACACTAATTCACTTAATTTCGCTCCGAAGCTTCGCTTGTTTCGCCCAAATCAACACTGCCTCCATCGCACCTTGCAGCGCCTACTTATTTAAATTAGCAAATATCCAGAATGTTCAAGCAAACACGCGTAAGGTACCGAGAGTCCGAGTACAGATTTTCTAGAAACTTAGTTTGTTCGGATGGCGCTGTCGATTGTGATGTCATTCAATGCAAAGCCCCCCTCGCCCCCGCTCCTGACACTAGATGGCGCTAGTTGACTTATTCATGCAACACTGCCCCCTCCTAAGACATGCTCGTCCCGAGCATTATCGGTCCCATAATAACGCGCCAAGCGATCCACATGGACGATCTTAGGAGTCCCTCTTGTGCCTTTCTGTATCCGGTAGGTCACATCGTTGATCCTGGTTACAATCCGGTACGGGCCGTCCCATTTAGCTTGAAGCTTAGGAGATTTCCTTTTGCTGCGGACTGGATTGTGCAACCACACTAATGAACCTTCGTTGAACCCTTTATTGTTCATTTTGCGGTCGTACCGGGTTTTCATTTTCTCAGACATTTGCTGGCCCGATTGTCTGACGTGCTCATAAATGTCATTCATTTTGTTCCGCAAGTCATTTGCATAATCGGTTATACTGCGTGGGGCATCAGGTGGTATCCCGGTGATCAGGTCCGCAGGCAGCCGTAATTCTCTTCCAAATTTGCGAAAGCTGGTGTCACTGCTGTACTTTCGTGAACAGAACTTCGATATGACAACAAAAACGGTTGTATGTGCTTGTCCCAATCTCGTTGCCGATTGTCTACAACTTTTGCTAGGTACCTCTCCAATGTCTGATTAAATCGTTCCACCATTCCATCAGATTGCGGGTGATAAGAAGTCGTTCTTGTTTTATGAGTACCCATAACTCGGCAAGTTTCCTGGAATATTTGAGACTCAAAATTCCTTCCTTGATCGCTGTGAATCTCTAAAGGTACACCAAAACGACAGAAGAATTCATGAACTAGTTTATCAGCAACTGTTGAAGCTTCTTGATTTGAAATGGCGAAGACTTCTGGCCACTTAGTGAAGTAATCCATCACAACCATGAAATACTTGTTACCGCTTTCACTCTCCGGAAACGGCCCCGCCACGTCAATGGCTATTCTCTCCCATGGTGCACCAACATTGTACAACTTCAATGCACCTCTACTACGAGTCTGAGGTCCCTTTACAGCCGCACAGCTTGTACATTTGCGACACCAGTCCTCGACATCGTTTCGACAGTGGACCCAGTAAAACCGTTCTCGGATCTTCAGCAGAGTTCGTTTAACTCCCAGATGGCCTCCTGAATAATCATTATGGTACAGCTGTAGAACATCCGGTACTTTAGCTTTAAGGACAACCATTTGTAAATGACAGCTGTCTCCCCGAACATTTTCCCATTTACGGCACAGAACTCCATCCTGAAGCTGCAAGCTGTCCCACTGGGCCCAATAGCTTTTAGTGGTCGAACTCATCGCTGAGACGTCGCTCCACTTGGGCTTGGGAGCACTGGCCTTCATCCATTCCAGGATCGGCTTGATGTCCGGATCTTCCTGCTGTGCACGTTGTAAGCTGTCCTTCCACTCGTTGCTGAGGTGGTCTGCCCTGAGCATCCTCGCGGATACCACTTCCTTACTCTCTTGCCTAGTACAATGTTTGCAATCTTCAGGACAAGGTCTTCTTGACAATGCATCTGCGTTGCCATGAGATTTCCCGTTGCGATGTTCGATCTCAAAGTCGTATTCCTGCAGTAGTTCAATCCACCTCGCAACTTGTCCTTCTGGATTTTTAAACTGCAATAGCCATTTTAGTGCAGCATGGTCAGTTCGTAAGTGAAATTTTCGCCCCAGAAGATATTTGCTAAAATTCTGCAACGACTTTACCACAGCCAGCAATTCGCGTCTTGTGACACAGTAGTTCCTTTCCGGTTTTGACAACGACTTGCTGAAGTACGCTATCACGAGCTCTTGGTCACCATTCCGTTGAGACAACACACCGCCAAGTCCTATATCACTTGCGTCTGTGTCAACTATAAATTCCTTGCTTGCATCAGGGTATCCCAAAATAGGTGTTTTGTACAGACGGTCCTTGAGCTCCTGGAATGCGATATTACAACTTTCATCCCAGCAGAAATATCGCTTCTCCTCGGTTAGCTTATGCAGAGGTTTGGCTATATCCGCAAAGTTCTTCACAAATCGCCGGTAATAGGAGCACAAACCCAAAAATGCTCTAACCTGCGTCTTGTCTTTTGGAACCGGCCAATCCTTGACAGCGGCGATTTTCTCTGGATCTGTGCGGATACCTTCTTCCGATACTACAAACCCCAAAAAGTTAACTTGCCGTTGGAATGGTGAACATTTCTTCGGACTCAACTTGAGGTTGGCACTCTTAATCTTCATGAGCACGCGTTCCAGGTTTTGAAGGTGTTCCTCAAACGTACGGCCCACGATGATGATGTCATCCAAGTAGACCAGACAGGCATCGCCAATTAGCCCGGTAAGTACAAGTTCCATCAGCCTTTCAAACGTTGCTGGAGCATTGCACAACCCAAACGGCATTACTTTGAATTGCCACAGACCCTTTCCCGTCGAGAACGCAGTTTTCTCCTTGTCCTTAGGGTCAATTTCAACTTGCCAGTAGCCACTTTTTTAGATCCAGCGTGCTAAACCATTTTACTCCTGTAAGCATGTCCAGCGTGTCATCAATTCTTGGCAAGGGATAGCTGTCCTTCTTTGTAACGTCGTTCAGACGGCGGTAATCAACACAGAACCGCATGCTGCCATCCTTCTTCTTTACCAGCACCACGGGTGAACACCATGGACTAGATGAAGGTTCAATAACACCATCCTTCACCATTCCCTCAATCATGGTTTCCACTTCTTTTTCACGTGCTACCGGCATTCTTCTTGGCCGCTGACGGATAGGCAATTCATCTCCTGTGTTTATTTTGTGTTAAACTAAGCCAGTCTTTCCTATGTCAGCATCGTTTGACGAGAATACATCAGCGTACTTGAGTAACAACTTCTTCGCCTTGACCAATTCGTTCGGGGAGAGAACACTGCGACAGTCCTCCAAAAGTGTGGTCACTCTCGTTTCTGAATCCTTGCTGGGGGTCCCACTCGATATATATTGGCACTGACGTAACCAATCCACTTCCTCACAAGTACCAACCAGTGTGCCTTTTTCTATAATCTGTTCCCGGTCGCGAAGGTTCAGCACACGTACTCCTGAGATGTCAGTGGTCCTGACCAAGGTTCGAGCTACTTTCCATGGAAGGTCATTGTTTACCCTTTCCACAAGTACACAACGGTGGGCTTACCCAGCGTTTCGAGGAAGACTAACCGGAACAATCGTTTCCGATCTCGGCGGAAGAACAATCTTCTTGATGCTGTACACGTTCCCTGGTAACGCACCTTCCATAAAAAGTTCCTCCTGTCCACATTTCAAAACACCTTGCTTAACGTCGATCTCGCAACAATTATTCCTCATAAAGTCTAAGCCTAGGATGCAGTCGTCCATCATATCAGCCACGATGACATTATGCAGGTAGATCACGTTGCCTAGCTTCAACTCCATCTCCTTCTCTCCACGGACGGGTATACGCTGACCGGTGGCTGTTACCAAATTAATGCGTTCTAGGTTGTATGCGGAGTCCCCAAGGAACTGACTTATAAGTTGGGAACTAACAACCGTACGAGAGGCTCCAGTGTCTATGGTCAGCTTACACGGCATTCCGTTGACCTCGCCCTTGATGATTAGACTGTTCCCATCATGGGTTTGTGAGATCGAGATCCTTGGGGCTCTTTTAACATCAGCCAGCACCCGCCCCGCAGTTCTGGCTTTTAGTCGTTCCCTGCTGCTGCTGGGCGGTGCTGTTGGCCGCACTACCCTCCTGGGATCGTTCACCTTTCCTTTCTAGGGTTCGCTTAGGGCAGCTGGATTGAAGATGGCCCTTTTCCCCACAGCCATAGCACCTAGGGCTGTATCCTTTGTTGCGGTCGCGAACTGTAGCTGCTGCAACCTCCCTGGCGCGATGGGAACGATGATCCTGCCGCACGGCTTCTACCTCCAGTGCATGGGCCAAGGCGTCCTTAAGCGTCTCATGGTGCCCGAGCCTCACAGCAGCTCTGACTTCCAGGTCGCGGATGCCGTCGATGAATGTCTGCACCAGGTTCCCTTCAATGAGCGCAGGTACAGACCGGTATGCTTTTCGCACCAGCTTCTCCACTTCTAGAGCCCACTGCTGCAGGTTTTCGTTGATGCGCTGCACACGATCTTTAAGCTGCGCACGAAAGACGTGTTCCAGGTGAGCGTCGCCATACCTCGCCTCCAATGCCTCAAGGAGTTGCTCATAAGTCACTTCCTCGCCGAGAGCTTCCAGAACTGTTAAGGCCTGGTCGCGCAGGCCTAGTGTGAGAGCAGTCATGGCCTGACTTTTATTCCAGCCGTTCGCCTTCATAACAGCCTCGAACTGGATTTTGTAGGCTGACCAGGAAGAGGTACCGTCGAACGGTGGCACCTTGAACCCACGTAGCGAAGGTGTTGTAGCTACTACGGGAGCTGTAGCTCCATCTCCAAGTTTGAGTTCGTCCAGTGATTTCTTCATGTCAGCCATTACGTTGTCAACCCGATTGTTTACTTGGTCGATTCGGGTTTCAGCTTTCTCGATTCGGTTTTCAGCTTCCGACAGGCGGTTGTCATGGTGAGCAACCCTATCCTTCACCTCCTTTATCTCCTTTCCGAAGGTAGCGTGAAGGTCCTTCATGAGGAGCATCTGTTCCTCCTGTCGGCGGGCCTGTTCCTCGTGTCGGCGGGCCTGTTCCTCGTGTCGGCGGGCCTGTTCCTCCTGCTGCTCTTTCAACTGACGGGCCTGTTCCTCCTGTCCGCCCCGCAGCTGCTGCAGCATCACCATCAGAGCACCTAAGTCAGGTGCCACAGACGTAGAAGCTGCTGACGGACCGGCTTCCGTGGCCGGCGGCTGGCCCTCAGACATCTGCGGCGTTGCACCACCAAATCTCCTCTGGTCCGTCTCCTGTTGGCGTTGACTTCGGGTACGGACACCCTCCGTTTCCTCCTTAGGTAAAATCGGCATTATTTTATCCCACTTCTGACACCAAATTGTTACGAGCTTGAGGTTCGTGACAATAAAAATTGCCGATAAAATTACCTAAATTAACACTTTAATTTACTTTACACAAATTAAAGTTAAAACACTAATAATTAAACACACTAATTCACTTAATTTCGCTCCGAAGCTTCGCTTGTTTCGCCCAAATCAACACTGCCTCCATCGCACCTTGCAGCGCCTACTTATTTAAATTAGCAAATATCCAGAATGTTCAAGCAAACACGCGTAAGGTACCGAGAGTCCGAGTATAGATTTTCTAGAAACTTAGTTTCTTCGGATGGCGCTGTCGGTTGTGATGTCATTCACTGCAAAGCCCCCCTCGCCCCGCTCCTGACACTAGATGGCGCTAGTTGACTTATTCATGCAACAATATGCATAATTATTTATATTTCGAGGACCAAATCCCCATCAACATGGTAGCGGAATTAAATTTTAAACTACTCCAGGAGGGTACCAGCACCCCTGGAGAATCCCTCGCTGACCATCCACGACCAAGTTACTCCACTCCTGAGCGTGGGTGCTCAGCCTACCCTGCGTATTCTGGGAGGGGGGGGGGGGGGCAAAATTTCGCTCAATACTACAACTGCTCGGGGCAAACGGAGCAACAAAACCAAGGCGACCCCTGCCACGCTATCCGTGAATTTTTGCAATATCAGGGGACTTCACACTAACCTAAACGCTGTCCACTACCATCTCGAAACGGCGAGGCCGGCTATGCTCTTTCTGACCGAGACGCAGGTATCCTCTCTGGCTGATGTATCGTATATCTCCTACCAAAAAACAGACTGTACAAACTGAAACACTCCTTTGTGCCTCGGGCTGGAGTTTTCGTTTACGTCAGAGAGGACATCTGTTCTCGACGCCTCGGCAGTCTTGAAGGTTCGGACCTGTCCATCCTTTGGCCACGCGTAGACAGCGACTACCATCCGCGTACCTACGGGTGCCTCATTAGATCCCATAGCGGTAATGCCGAAACAAACCGACTCTTCGACCACGTCCAAATGGCTACAGATACGTTGCTACAGCAGATCAACTCCGCAGAGATCGTGATACTCGACGATTTTAACGCCCATCACACCGAATGGCTTGGTTTACGTTTAACCGATCATGCGGGGATATCTGTTCATGATTTCACCTTGGCATATGGTCTGACACAACTGGTAACTTCGCCTACGCGGATTCCAGATATGGAGGATTATGCACCTTCCCTGTTGGACCTTCTGCTGATATCTCACCCGGACGGATATTAGATTTAAGTCGACGCCCCTTTAGGCTCTTCGTACCATTGTCTTGTCTGAAGTGTGGTGAAATTCACGCTGAAATCACATTTGCATTCTGCAGGCTGCCGCCGTGCTTGGCACTATAGGTCAGCCGATTGAGATAGTATTTCTTTGCATCAAACCCTTGAAGGCGGGTTTGCTTCTCGCCGGTCGATCCCAACGTTGTTGCGGATTTGGGACAAACTTGTGTCAGAAGTCGAGTCTTTGCTGAACAGAGTGTTGGATTGGAGGTGACTAAATCTAGTCCAGTTTAACCCTCAGAAAATACAAGTTTGCGCGCCAATCGCAAAAAAACCTTTGTCGTATCTTCTCAGTTTCAATGCACTCCCCTCGTTGCCTCAGCTAGTATCGGAATCCTCGGCGTCGACATATCGAGTGACGTGCAGTTTCGTGTTCACTTGGAAGAGAAGGCCAAATTGGCCTCTAAGAAGCTTGGCGTGCTCAACTTAGTGGGACAGTATATCATGCCGGCACATCGCCTGCAACTTTACAAGGAGCAGGTTTGGCCGCACATAGAATACTGTTCCCATCTCTGCGATGGATCTCCCCAGTACCATCTCCTTCCACTTGACTGCATCCAGCGTAGAGCGGATCGAATCGTTGACGACCGAGTGCTTTCCCATCGGCTCGATTCACTGGTGCTGCGAATATACCACGGGCGTGCTCTGAGGAATTGTTTGGATTAATCCCAGCCGCCAAATTTCGTAAACGCACTACGCGGCAAACGTCCTGATGATACACCATTGGATGTGTCCACCACTGTACGTTTCACAAGGAGCTTTATTCGCGTACGACCTCTCTGTGGAATAGTTTACCACCGGCAATTTTTCCGGACCGATACGACCTGGGGACCTTCAAAAAAAGAGCTTACTACTTTCTATAGGGCCGGCAATGCACCTGCATTTCCTCTGGTATTGCGGTTGATCATGGAAGGCGGTAGTCATTTAACATCAGGTGAGCCGCATGCTTGTTTGCCACCTCTTCTATAAAAAAATGCTTTTATGTTCAGTATCTGCACTGTTACTACATTATATGGAAAGGTAAACAATTGGCATGTTTTAAAACTTTTATTCTAGTTATCATATTAGCAACATATGTGGGTTTTATAATTAAGTTATACAGTTAAACCATCATAGGAGGAAAAATAGAAGCGACAAATAAAGAATTTAGATTTTGCGGTGCTCCTAAATGAAAACAGGAAGCTGCAGGCATGTGTTGTTCAGATGGAAAAGTAGCTTTTCCTTCAATAGATGAGCCTGTTGAACCTCTCAAATAACTTTTTTCAAATGGAACAGATGAGTCTCGCCGTTTTCTAAAAAACATAAGGAAATACAATAAATGCTTCCTTATGACATCTTCTGGAGCTGATAACATTGTGTCGATGCCAGGATTTTGCCCGATTTTTACAATCCAAGTACAATTGGCTCTTTGCTTCCTGCTACTAATACGCAACCACAATTTTTGCAAATTTATTTCATGGGTGATAAGGAAGCATAAGTTGATAGGCGTTCCGAGTACGTATCAGGTGTGGACAGAAACGCAGTTAAAAAAGTACAAAAAGTTCTACATGATAACAACGTTTTAGTGCATGAATTTAAAATGGCTAAAGATAGAGTGACCAGCGACAATTATAAGGTTGTGATACACAAAGATCGTGTACTACATGGCAAATACAAAAGACAATTCAATGCCCCGATCACAAACGAAATTCCTGTCGTAGTAGTTAGTAGTGAACAAACTGCGTCTCGGGACATTGTTATTCAGGCGCACGGTGGCTGGCTCACTAGAATTCCTGACACTCATAGATTTTATGATGCTCTCGAGTACCCGATAATTTTTTGGAAAGAACAAGAAGGGTACAGTTTTGACATTCTTCAGACAAACCAAGTTACAAAACGACCCATACCGAACAAAAAAATGTCGTGGAAAGACTTTTATGCGTATTATATAATGGTACGTCGCAACAATTTTAATTTATTGCTTCGATGTAGACTTCTCTTTCTTCAGTTTTTGGTGGACATGTATGTAAATGTGGAGATATCTTCATGAGTACACGCAGGATGCGTTCACATACTAACTGCGTAACTACGGGAGGCCTGATCTATTTATTGCAATGACATGTAATCCCGCTTGGCCAGAAATTACTAAAGAGCTCATTCCGGGTCAAAATTCAACGGACAGACATGACTTAACAGCCAGATTATTTAAAGTAAAAGTTCAAAAATTGGTTGCTCTGCTTACAACAGGTAAAATAGTTGGAGACATGCTTCATGTACTCGATCAAGTGGCAAAAAAGAGGTCTACCTCACGTGCACTTACTGCTGTGGTTGACGGAAAAATTACGCCCTAACCAAATTGACAAAGTCATAAGTGTGGAGATCCGAAACCCGGAAAGTGATCGAAAAGTCTACGATACTGTAACCAAAAATATAATTCACGGTCCATGTGGTGCACTAAATCCGTCATCATCATGCACCAAAAAGTATCCAAGGGCGCTTTTAAAAGATACTCAAACTAATGACAAAGGCTATCCTCTGTAAAATAAATATATTTATTTTATAAATATATTTTAAATATATAAACAAAGGCAGCGACCAGACTATTTTTAACATTCGGAGGGAAGGGAATGTTAATAATGAGGTGCAAACGTTTTGAGCCGGTCGATATGTTAGCAGTTAACGAAGCAGCGTGGCGGATCTTTGGTCTGCCTCCGCATGAGAGACACCCAACAGTCACTCACCTTGTGGTTTATCTGCTCAATGGTCAGCGGATTTACTTCACTGAAAACAATTTTAGAGAGAGAATGGCCGCACCACCTAAGACGACACTAACTGCATTTTTCCTGCTTTGCCAAAATGACGCATTTGCAAAAACATTACTTTATGTTGACGTACCCCGCTACTATACATGGAACATGTCGTCGAAAGAATGGAAACGTCGTTAACAAGGAACACCTGTCGACGGCTGACCAGGTATGAAGGCAGGAGATGCTCTTAGGCGCATTTACACAGTGCATGTTAGTAACTTCTAATGGTACTGTTTGCGAATGCTGCTGAATGTAGTACAGGGCCCCACTAACTTCTTGGATCTAAAACAGTTGACAACCTAGAACTTAAAACTTTACGACAATCGTGTGAGAAGTTAGGGTTTTTGGAAAATGATAACCACAGGGATGCCATAACGGAAGAGGCTGTGCTGTGTCGCTCTCCAAAATATCTCCTAAATAAGAGAACTATTTGCAATATTGATATGCACTTGCGGTTTATCCAATCCTCTTCAACTATGGGATAAGTATAAAGCTTCGTTATCGGATGATATCTTGCATAGATTCGAAAGGATGGATCAAGATCAACAATGATCTATGTTTGAATGAAGCACTTAGACATATAGTGGACAAAATAATAACGATTTTCGTTAAGAATTGTCCGAATTCGGTATGCCTACACCGCAGCGTCGAGGAGAGTTGTCGACCAATTTGATCAAAGAGCTAAGCTAAGATATCACTTTATTAAACGCTCAGGTCAGCGAAACTGAACCACGCTTGTTACCTGAGCAAAAAGAAATTTATAACAAAATATTACGAGTTGAGCTCGGCGAAGGCGGTTTTTTTTTCTTCACACCTCGGGCGTTACAGGTAAAACATTTTTGCTTAATTTGCTTCTAGCAAAAATTCGTAAGGACCATAATGTTGCATTAGCGGTAGCTTCCTCTGGGACCGCTGCGACACTGCTGAGCGGTGAACAAACGGCACATTCGTTTTTTAAATTACCTCTTAATCTGGCAAAAGAAGAAACCCCAACGTGCAACATCAGTAAGAACAGTGCTTTGCAGTTGCTTTGAATTGCTGTCTACAAGACATTCAAAGCAATCGAAAGTTGATGAGTGGTGTGGTAGTGTTATTGGCAGGTGATTTTAGACAGACTTTACCTGTTATCGAGAGAGGCACTGCAGCAGATGAAATTAACGCATATCTATATGTCTCATATCTGTGGTCTAAAGGTGAAAAGCTCTACCTTACCACTGACATGCGAGTCCAATTGTTCAGCGATGTCAAATCAGGAGCATATGCTCAAAAACTGCTAGAAATTGGTGAAGGCCACCTAGACATCGACCAAGAAGTTATGTTCCTTTTCACACAGCAATTTTGTCATGCAGTGGAGTCAGAAAACGAACTTATTGAACAACTTTTTCTGAATCTGCAACAATATATTTTTGTCGAAAATTGGTTGTGTGAAAGAATTATACTGGCACCGAAAAATGAGACTGTTGAGAAAATATATAAAAAAAATCTTGTCCGAAATAAACAGCGAAACATAAGTTTATAATTCCATAGACACAGTTATGTCACCCGATGATACTACAAGTTATCCAGTGGAGTTCCTACACTCTTTGGAACTGTCCGGGGTGCCATCACACATGTTGGATTCAAAGGTAGGTGTACCCGATTTGTTAATGCGTAACCTGGACGCGCCAAGATTATGCAACGGTACTCGGTTGCGAGTTACCGAAATAGGAAGGCACATTGTGTAGGCCATAATTTTAACTGGAGAAGCCAAGGGGGATAATTTTCTTATACCGCGCATCCCTATTATACCCAACCACTTGCCATTCAATTTTAAACGCCTGCAGTTCCCATTAAAAGTCGCATTTTTAATAACGATCAACAAATCGCAGGGTCAAACCTTAAAGGTAGCAGGCATACATTTGGGCACGTTTGTCTCACGGTTACCTCTATGTGGCTTGCTCACGTGTTTCTTTATACTTACTACTTACTTACTTACTTATCTTCACGCACAATCCCTAACGGGGTAGCCAGAGAGAACAGATCGCCAAGTGTCACGATCCTTACATACCTCTTTCGCTTCTTTCAGGTTCATTAACTTCTTCATACATGCACGTCCAGGTATCCGAGTACTCTTGACCTTCCCCTCTTCGAGCAATTTGCTCACACAAACAACAAACAAGCGTAGAAACAAGCCTATAATTACCACGCGTGTTTCTTTATGCTGAAGGAAAAAAATCGTTAAATACAGTTTATACGAGCATACTGCAGTAACTACCTAAAGGCCTATGATTATAGCTTTGCAGTGCTTAATTCTTATGTTGAAAATATTGTTACGTTATTATAAAGCAACTATAACATCTCAATATTGTCAGGCTGTTATATTTTTCAAATGCGACCCTAAAATAATTTGTGTGATAATTTTAATGTCATAATGTTAGTTGTTTTCTACGCCACGCTAATATAAGCTACTCGAAATACTAATCCTGCGCAGACGAAGTCGCGGGCACCAGCTAGTTTAAAATAAAGTAAAGACACTACTTTCAGAATTTATTTTTTATTTGGTAAAGGAATTTCTTGAAGACAATTTATTAGATGTGTTATCATAACTGGCTGATTTGTATTGTGACATTTAGTATGACACTTAATTTACAAACTTGACATTATGTAATTAATAGTAAATTATAATTGACATTAATATAAAATTTATTTTGACATTGTAATTTGTAATGCGTTGATATCAATTGAGTGATTGTTATTGGACACTATAGCTTGTAATTGTAATTTTTTGCGTGGCATGGGCCTTAATATGGCGGTCAATAATGTAAATTCATGACTGTAATACGCTGTACCCATATAGCGCAAATAAAGAATAGAATTTAATAAAAAAAGAGGAGGAATAAATAAGAATCTCCGGTGTAAGTTTGATTACCACGAATCAACCTGGCAACATTTAACGCACGCACCATGAGGAACGACGAGAAGATCTTGGAGCTGAAAGAAAAGGTAGACAAGGTGCGATGAGATATTAAAGGATTCCATGGGGTCCAAAGAGAAGGGGCAGACACAGTGATCCTCGAATCTGGCAACTTGTTCTATCACCGGGATGGCAACCATCTGTCCCAAGAAGGTGTCGGATTTATCGCATACTATTCATAACAACATTTTAAAGATTGTGAGTGTATCGACGAAAGTTACGTACTTTATACTCAGAATAAAAAAACGGTATTCTTTGAAGTTCATACAGGTTTATGAACAAACCTCGAAATATCACGATGGGGAGGTATAGGAAAAGTATGAAGATATCACTAAAGCCATGTTTTCCTCCTAAACCAACTATACAGTGTTAATAGTAGACTTTAATGCAAAACTGGGCATAAGAGAAAAAGTAAGACGAAATAAGGGAAATTCAGAATAAAGTAACGGTACCCAAGGGGCTAGCAGTTGGCCGACTTCGTTTAGAAAGACAAACCAGTTATGATAAATCCTTCCTTCAAAAAGCGGCCCCACTGGAAGTGTACCTGACCAAGCCCCGACTGTTCGACAAAAAGTTGAGATTGACATCATTATGACGATCAGACGACAACTGTTCAGTGACGTTTCAGTGATCGCGAGGGTAAAAACTGACAGCGATCACCGAATGGTTATAGGCACACTGAACTTAACCATTAGGTAGGAGAGGTCTCGCCTAATGAAGGCAACGCTCCATCCTCCTCGTGCTCTTATCCAAAGTCCTGCAACCTTTCAGCTTGAGTTGCAAAACTGTTTTCAGTGCCTAGGAAACAGCAATGCAGTGAAAGATATGAATGATAAGTTCGTATAAACTGTCACACACAGCTTAAAGAACGAGCGGAACTAAATCTCCAAAGTCTTTGCCAGAGATCTATATGTCAGAAAGAGCCAACTGTCAAAGCTGAATACCGAGTGTAGCAGCATCTTTTCCGAGAAATCTTAGATTTTGAATGAGATTGAGATGTTATATGGGCAGCTGTATACATCATCGTTGGAGCCACATGCATGTGTGAGTAACAAACCATGAGCTTGTATTATCCGACGCTATTTCAGTGATATCCTGGACGTCAGTCTGAGCAAGAATATAATGACTCTCCAACACCTTAAAAACTGAAGAGGAAGCGGCCCCTTAGAAGTTGCCCCGCAGAAAACGGATCTGGTCGAGCTCCACTGGTTTGATAAAATATGAGATTGACTTCCTTATGACGACCAGATGGCAACTATTCAGTGATGTCCAGTTATCACGAAAATGAAAACTGACAGCGATCACTGAATGGTTAGAGACACACTGAACCTAAATTTTAGGTTGAAGAGCTCACGTCTAATGAAGTCAACGCGCCGTTCTACTCGTGCTTCAAAGTCCTAAAAACTTTAAACTTGAATTACAAATTCGTTTTCAGTGTCTAGATAAATGTATTACAGCGGACTATATGAATTACAAGCTAGTGGAAACTATCCATGCGGTTGGAGCTAAGTTCTTTGAGATCCGTCGCAGAAAACACAAAAGCTCTCCGATCACACTTCTAATCTCGTGACTATTACGCAGAAAATAAAGCTGCAGTCTTCAACAGATTTTACAGCATACAGGCAACTGAATACACAGATATCCACATAAATAAAGCGTGGCTTACGCAACTTCAATAATATAGCTCGTATTGAAGAAGGGATGTAGCGGAACCAGGGCTCCAAAGACTTTGCCAGAAATCGGTCTACGAGAAAGAGGCAGATGTCGAATGTGAAGACCGAGTGTGGTGGCACCCTTCCCGGGACATTTGAGATTTTGAGTTGTATACGTCCTGATGTTCTTTTAATATTGTAAATATCACCTCATAAAAATCTACGAACTATAAATTAACAACAAAAACAAACCTTTTTAAAACATGCTTTTATTTATATGCCCTAAAAAGAAGAATATAAAGTTTTAATTTTTTTAAATTGTTTAATACATTTTATTACATTATTTACAATTAATGTAATTAGTGGGGATAAGCGGTCCACTATTAACAGTGCGGGGCTGAATGATATTTGCGGCTGTTTCTTGTTTCTTTATTAGAACGTTAAATATATACGTCAAATTATCTCGCATCAATATGCAGCCCGAAGTATCTCAGTAGCCGGGGATAGTTAGGAAATAAATGTTTTCTTCGCCTCCTGTGTTATGGTTAGCAGCAGGGTATATATTATTTATTGCCGATTAGCCTGTCTGCTACAATTAATATTAATTATATTCAGTATAAAAAAGAAACTATATTGTAGAAAAACTAACACTAAAAATTTAAATTGTCAAAAAGTCCTGCTCCCCATGGTATAGTGCTAAGAACACTGGATGCGTTTCCTCGCTGAATAGCTATACTTAGCCTTTGAGCGAGGAAAGAACCAGACCTCTTATCACCAGCAGCGACGACCAGCCGTGGATACAGTTCCTTTAGGAACTTTACAGCAAGTGGACCCCACGGACCGATAGTCTCTACAGCAAATGGCACAAATATTTAGTCATTTCTTAAAGACTCCTATTAGCGCCATTTACTAAAATCGGCTGCTTCTGATGCTGCCCCGGCTCTAAAAGAGGTACCCTTGAGAAGAGAGGCCGCCAAAGTGTCAACGCAAGTAGCATCCCACACTAGGGCTTTACCTCTCTCCCAAGGGACCAAAGTCATACCTGCTCTAAAACCGAGGAGATATTTATGGAGACAAGAGCCCTTCGGATGACTTCGTTTAAACAACCGTGAATTTTAATTAATTCAAACTCATATATTTATGACAATACACAATTTATATAATATAAAAGCTTATCGAAAATTTGACCTCTTTCAAAAACGTTATGTTTTTTCTTATAATTACCTACTTATGTCATTATAAAGTTACATATTATTATATTCTTGTTTATGTATGCAGGTATATCTCGCGACAAGCTTTTATATCATATAAATTGTGTAATGTAATAACAGAAACAGAAACTTTTTTATTCAATGTAGATTATAACAATACTTATTGAAAGTCGCTTTTTTTCATTTACCACTGGTTCGCAAAAAAAGAACTGGGAAGAACCAGCAAGAACCCAGCGGGACTATTTTTTTCCAATAATAGCTTACAATCATGTTAACATTAACAACACAAGACAAATTAGAAATAGCTTGGTAGCGATCACCCTTCCCAGGGGTTATTATCATCCATAAATTCCTTAATATTATAATAACTCTTTTTATACAAACTTAGTTTAATAACATTTTTGAAGTTTGTGTATGACAAATTTTGTATATTTTCTGGGATTTTGTTATAAAAGCGTATACATCGCCCAAAGAATGAATTACTGACTCGTTGGAGTCCAGTAACTGGTACTTCTAGCTTGTGCCTGTTCCTAGTATTTACGGAATGAATATCACATATTTTTGCAAAACTACTTTTATTTTTGTGTACGTACATTACATTTTCATAAATATATTGAGAGACCAGAATTAATATATTAATTTCCTTGTATTTTTGTCTCAGGGACTCTTTGGGTTTTAAATTATGTATTGATCTAATAGCCCTCTTCTGTAAAATATAATTTCAGTGTCAGTCGCGTGTGTCCATAGCAAAATACCATACTACATAATGCTATGGAAATCACTAAAGTAAACTATTATAGCTGTTTCAACACTGGTAAGAGTTCTAATATTTTTTACAGCATATGCTGCAAAACTAAGTCTGCTAGCCAGTTTTGATATATGGAATCACACTAGACGCAAAGCTTCAATAGCTTCCCATTGAAGCTTTGCATCTAGTGTCGTTCCAAGAAAAATGGTAAAGACTCAGTTCCTCCCCATTTAAAATTACATAAGTATTAACATGTTTAACATTAGGAGTTACGAATTTCATACATTTAGTTTTAGTTCTATTTAAATTCAAATTTTTAACATTAAACCAATTGACTAACTTAGCTATAGCATTATTTACTTCGTCGTAATTTAATAACTGTAGTTTTAATTTGAAAATTAATGAAGTATCATCAGCAAATAATACTATATAATGGTGATCCCCTACTATGTAAGCTAAGTCATTAATGTATACAAAAAACAGAAAGGGACCGAGTATTGAGCCCTTTTTGCGTCTGTTAAGAGCATCACTTCTTACACCGTAGTGTTGAAGTTTCCTTATTAATGTTTCATGGTGAACAAAATCGAAGGCTTTTAATAGGTCACAGAATACACCCAAAGCATCCTGTGAATTCTTCCTGTTTTTATGCATTAACGGTTTTATATGATATGTATCGTGTTATATCTTATACTCTATATATATTTAATAAGCTCAACACCAGCATCAGTTGTCGAGTGACCCCTTGTGAAAACGAATTGATTTTTATGAAGTAAATGATTAACATTAAAAAAATAACATTTGATCAAGAATAATTTTTTCAAAAATTTTACTAAGTGTTGGCAGTACATAAATAGGTCTAAAATTAGCGGGGTCCATTGTACTACTTAACTGGTAGTTTGAATTGCAAGAGTTGACCTTACCAGTTTCACTATTAATTATACTCCATGGCATTTTAATTTTATTAGAAGCAGTCTTTATTTTGTTGAGAATGATTTAGAAGTAAAAGTATTATTAAATTCATTGAAAATAAGCTTAAATAATGTTCCATACAAAAAATCTAAATAATAAATAAAATTTGGGCGGTGCTACAGTCCCTTCAGCGGTGCCAAGTTGACTGTCGGTATATCGAAGTGCTGAAGTGTTTGTACAGTAGGGCTACGATGGCTATCCGAGTACAGAACCAGAGTTCGAAACCTATCCAACTGCAGATAGGTGTAAGACAGGGTGACGTTATATCCCCGAAACTCTTCACCGCTGCGTTGGAAGACGTTTTCAACTACTGGACTGGAAAGGATACGGTATTAACATCAATGGCGAGTATATCACTCACCTTCGATTTGCCGACGATATAGTCCTTATGGCAGAATCGCTGGAGGACTTAAGCATTATGCTCAATGACCTCAATAGTGCCTCCCAAAGGATAGGCCTTAAGATGAACATGGACAAAACAATGATCATATTTAATGTCCATGTCACACCTATGCCGGTAGTTGTTGGGACCACTAAGCTCGAAGTTGTTGACGAGTACGTTTACCTGGGACAAATAGTCCGATTAGGTAAGTCCAACTTTGACCGAGAGTTGAATCGATGGATTCAACTTGGATGGGCAGCGTTTGGGAAATTACTACACATCTTCTCGTCAGGTATACCTCAAAACCTGAAAACTAAGTTGTACAACCAGTGCGTGTTGCCAGTGATGACTTACGAAACCAAGACGTGGTCTTTCACTGCTGGCCGTATGAGGACGCTCAAAGTCGCTCAACGAGCTATGGAGAGGGCTATGCTCGGAGTTTCTCTGCGTGATAAACTTAGAAATTAGGATATCCGCAGTAGAACCAGAGTGACCGACATAGCCCAACGGATTAGTAAGCTGAAGTGGCAATGGACCGGCCATATAGCTCGAACAACCGACAACCATTGGGGAAGAAGGCTTCTCGAGTGGCAGCTTCGTACCCGTAGGCGAAGTGTAGGGCGACCCCCCACTAGATGGAGTGACGACCTGGTAAGACATGCAGAAAGTCGATGGATGCAGGTGACTCAGGACCGTGCTTTGTGGCATAACTTGGGGGAGGCCTATGCTCAACAGTGGACTTGTGAAGGGCTGTATTTATGATGATGATGATGATGATGACAAAAAATCTGGATTATTTTGGTATGAAAGTAATGGAAGTTTCTTTACTATGTTACTTCTAAACTTCTCCAAGCGATGTGCATTTACTGGAACAAAATGATTGATTACTACGGAAATTATAAATCATTATTTTGTGATGTTCCCCATATTTGATTTAGAATAACGTCACTTTGCTAATTGTGTTTCGCTTATTAAGCCCTTTTATTTGATACCTATATCATAAGGTTTGCTGTGGAAATGATAAATCGCCATTTTGTGACGTCCGACATGTTGGATAAAAATGGTGGCATTTATACCACAAGAACCAAACGTATGTGCCAAATCTTAGCCCAATCGATTCAATGGAAATAGGTAAAGTTTTGATTAAAAAATTCTAGGAAGTACATACAAGTGAAGTTAAATATAAGTTTTTAATAATAATAACTTTTAATAAAATAGGTAATGTCTTAGTAACGGAGTATAAACCACCTTACCTTGGCTGTATCAATGTCAAAGACGATCAAAATAATCGTCAGTTATGTCTGTGATTTATCGTACTTTATAACAGTATTTGAAGCAATACGGTAACCAATTCACTAATGGATGACATGATCAAAGCTCTGCCTTGCGACATAAATCACAGAGTACATGTCAGAGTTACACCTATCGTACGTTTTATGATATATGGCGTACGAAAGTTTAAATTTTTTATAGATTAGTTGTGGTGATAGACGAGCACAATGTTAAATTGATGGTAAGTGAATGCTATGGTCCATAAATACATACAACTAACCTTGAATATGAATCAAAATACTAGAAGATGGAGAGGGAATGCCTTGTTTCTAGTAAAAAGGACCGCCAGTTCCCTATATTTATCCTACGTAGCATTGCAAAATTAAGCTGCTATTTTACACCGGCATTCGCATACATGAGAGCGTGGTCCTTCTCCGGTCAAGCTGACCTATTTGTGCTATAAACATAATACAAATACAAATAGCTACAAGAAACTTATGATAATAGTATACATTATTTTGATAAAAAATTAAATATAAACAATAGCGGCATTATCTATTTGCCACCTAGCTTATTGTGGTACAGTTAAATAGTCTACTGGCCCATGTGCCACGATTAAAGTTTTACGTCTACTATGCGACAAGAGTCCTACATTTCAAGACGTATTGATTTCAAAATATAAGTATTATAATACTCAGTGCCAATAGACTGCTTGTTTCGCTATGTGGCGAATACTATATCATAAAATATATGTTAACTTACCTTAATATGAAAAAAGTCAATTAAACTTGAAACCAAGAAATATTCGTTTTATAAAAAAAATACGTGTATTTTTTATAAATACCACTGTCTACGCAAACGCCTGTTGTTTTTTGTTACGCACGAAGTTGCGTTACATACGTTTTACTTAGTTCTTTTTTTTGTTTTCTGAAGTTGTAACCACCGCCTATATTTTAATTCATTCTTGTCAATTGCGAAGTACACGGCGTTATCGTTCAGAAAACAAAAAAAAAGAACTAGTTATTATTATCGGAGTTTTATTTTCTCCTCGAATTAACAAGTAACCATGGTCCTTGGAGCCGGATTCCAGCGGCTATTGAGGATTTTCTATCTAGGAATATCTATGTGATTAAAGATTTACAACAAGTATATACAACTTGGAACGTCCGGGGTCACCTTGAAGACGGAGACAAAGAAATTTTGAAAAAAAAAGGAAATAACCAGTGCAGTGTTCTTATTTTTTATTTCGTTATATTTAGTGATAATTTCTCGATAATTGTTCAATTTCCAGATATTATTACAATTTCGCCTGTATCTCAAAATGACCGATGAGAGGGAATTAATTAAAAAAGGGCAAGTTTCAAAGGTCGATTAACGGCATTCAATAATTATCTCAGTGAATTAAAGGATACATTGAGCTCGTCTCAGGTTAGTGAACTGCAATTGCGCGTAAGTAAAATTGAATTATTATACGAACAGTACGATGAGGTTCATTTGAAATTGGAGTATATAGTGGATGATATCAATAGTCAAATAAACGAGCGGAATGATTTCAAATGGACGTATTATAAAACTCTTTCGAAAGCTCACGAACTTATTCTACAAAATAAAAATAATCTTGAATGTTTAGGCAGTGAAAAAGATTTTTCCCGTATTAACAATAATAAGCTTGTTAAATTGCCTACTATACAGCTTCCGAAATTTTGCGGGTCGTATGTTAACTGGCTTGAGTTTCACGATACTTTTTCTAGCTTAATACACTCAAATGATGATATCGATGATATCAACAAGTTTCATTATCTTCGCTCGTCGTTCGTAGGGACAGCCGCCGCCGTAATACAATCTATTGAATTTTCGGCGAGTAATTATTCGGTGGCTTGGAATTTATTATGTGGACGTTTTAATAATAAACGTATTTTAATTCAAAACCATGTAACGGCATTATTTAATATTGAGGTAATTACTAAGGAATCGTCATTCATTTTAAAGCGCATGATAGACTCCGTGAGTAAAAATCTACAAGCACTTGAGTCATTAGGTGAGCCCACAAATCACTGGAACACCTTACTCATCCAGGTTATTACTCACAAATTACATAGTAAGACATACCGGGAATGGGAAGAATACAAAGGTCACTTAGATAATAACAAAATTATTTCATTTGCGTCATTTTTATCATTTATACAAAATCGTGCAGATCTATTAGAAACTTTGGAACTGTCTAGCAATCCTCAAATTAACAAAAAAAAAAAATAAAATTAAAAGCATGGTGTCAGTCACTAAGACCCAAAATCGGTTAAATGAGAAAAGCGAGATGTCTCAGTTCAAGCCATGCCCTAACTGTAAGGCTGAGCACAGTCTAAATAATTGTTCAAAATTTCTAGGGCTTTCTTCTGAACAACGATTAGAATTATTACCGCAGTTTAAGGTTTGTTATAACTGTTTACGTTTTGGTCATTTTGCAAACCGTTGTAAGTCGAGTGGCTGTAAAGTGTGTAAAAGAAAGCACAATACTTTGATTCACGTTTCAGATATGAAGCTCAAGACAACTCTCAATTTATCTTCTCGCCCTGAGGACGGTCCACTCTCTCTCCCTGGTACATCGTGCGAAGATGAGCATATCGGTAATAAAAATATCACTTTGTCTGCGCAAGTATCGACCTACCTACGAAATAAAAATCAGGTACTTTTAGCCACTTCCCTTATAAAAATATACGGTCAGAATAATAAGAAATACTTAGCTCGCGCTATTCTAGACAGCGGTAGCACTTCTTGCCTAATTACGGAAAGATTGAGTAAATTATTAGAGTTACATATAGTTAATGTGAAGGAATCTTTATTAAGAATTAATAACTCTAAGTCTCACATAGGCAAAATGTGTTGCGTGCCTATAAAGTCTTTGAACGAAAACTTTAATACTAATCTTTTCTGTTTCGTGTTGTCTAATATAACGGACGAAGTACCGAGTCAGGAAATACCTTTAAACGACATTAACATACCTAGTAACCTCTGTTTAGCAGATCCCCGCTTCCACCCGCCATCGTCGGTGGATTTAATTATTGGTGCGGATGTTTTTTGGGACTTATTAGGGGTACGTAAAATTAGTTTAGGAAACGGAAAGCCGGTACTCTTTGAATCTGGGTTAGGATGGCTAGTCTCAGGCCCTTTAATTAATAATAGCCAAGTACCGTATTCGATTTCTAACACTAAGTCGTTTTTAGTAAAACTAAATTTGAGGGAAAACGTCTCTTCGCACAATAATAATAACGGTGATATTCAAAACCTATTGACGCGTTTTTGGCACCTAGAGGAGTTTTGCCATGATACATCAGTTCTCTCCGCGGAGGAGAAAATGTGCGAAGAACATTTTATTAAAAATACAACACGTCTACAAGACGGTCGTTTCTGTGTGAGAATACCACTGAAACAATCACGTGATATTTTAGGCGGTTCCCTACAACGCGCCAAGCTTTGCCTCCTTTCTCTTGAGCGTAGGTTTAAGGGTCAACCCAAATTTAAAAATAATTATACTCAATTCATGTCAGAGTATCTAACACTAGAACACATGTCCGAATGTTCATTTGATCCACGGAGGTTAGCATATTTTATACCACATCATGGATTGATTCGCGAAAGCAGCTTAACGACTAAGCTCAGAGTTGTTTTCAATGCGAGCTGTCTGACTACTTCCGGTATTTCATATAATAATTTTCAATTAGTGGGGCCCACTGTACAGGATGATCTGCTATCTATACTACTTAGATTCCGACAACATAAGTACGTGCTATCAGCAGACGTAGAAAAGATGTATAGACAGATCGTCGTACATCCTGATGACAGACCTCTCCAACAAATAGTTTGGAGAAATGATCCATCAGAGCCCATGAAAGCGTACCAGTTAAACACCGTTACGTATGGCACAGCCAGCGCACCCTATCTCGCCACCAGATGTCTTAAGCAGATTGGTATGGATTGCAAGGACGATAAAATCTCCGAAATAATAATCCATGACTTCTACGTCGACGACCTATTAACGGGAGGGGACGTATGTAGCGATTCAAGATGCGCTGGACATACGTAACAAGGTTTCTTCTGAATTGGTCACAGCTGGTATGAACCTCCGTAAGTGGAAATCAAATGAACCTCGAGTAATACTAAATAATAACAATTCATCTCTCGACTTAAATATTGGTTCTACGGAACACTGTAAAACATTAGGTCTCAACTGGCGAATCAAGTCTGATGAACTGTATTTTTGACGAGTGAAATCGTTTTAAATAATTTTACAAAACGTGGATTACTCTCGGTTATTTCACAAATCTTCGATCCACTGGGTCTTCTGACCCCATGCATAATTTCTATGAAAATTTAATGCAAAAATTATGGTTACTTAACATGGGACGAACAGTTGCCTTCGGAAATAATTAAATTATGGCTTTCAATTGTAGAAAACTTATCATTTTTAAACAATTTAAGAATTCCACGCAGTGTTATCTGCAATCAATATATTAATGTAGACTTACATATTTTTAGTGACGCATCTCAAGTGGCTTATGGAGCGTGTCTGTATGTCCGTAGTTCTAATAATAAAAATAATGTGTTGGTGCGTTTACTTTCAGCCAAAAATCGAGTAGCTCCCACAAGGCCGACTACAATACCACGGCTTGAGCTCTGCGCTGCACTTGTCGGTGTCCGTCTCTATGAGAAGGTGATAAGTTCGCTTCGAATCCAAGTAAGATCAGTAATTTTTTGGTCAGATTCAATAATCGTTTTAGGTTGGTTAAAATGCTACCTAACAAATTACAACCTTTTGTTCGTAATCGAGTTGCCGAAATTTTGGAAAAAACAGGTTCATTTACTTGGCGACATGTTCCCACTGATCTCAATCCGGCAGACTATTGTTCCCGCGGTACGAACATAAATCAAATTCATAATCTTGACCTATGGTGGTCTGGTCCACAGTTTTTAAATGGTGACATGTCTAGTTGGCCTGCTAACCATATTGTAAGTGATAAACTACCAG
Organism: Parnassius apollo; assembly: GCA_907164705.1. NCBI lineage: Eukaryota > Metazoa > Arthropoda > Insecta > Lepidoptera > Papilionidae > Parnassius > Parnassius apollo. The sequence continues at coordinate 20,265,838 of CAJQZP010000885.1, read as the reverse complement.
AAACTCGCTCAGAGATTTCTTTAGTTGTTACCAATCAGAAAAAAACCTTTAATTGACTTTGAGAGATTCTCTAATTTTATAAGATTACAACGTTCTATGGCCTACGTGTTAAGATTTATTAATATTTGTAAAAAAGAAACCGGTACAAAGTAAATTTTTAAGTAACGACGAACTACATAATTCTTTAAATACTTTGATTAGATTGTCACAAATTGAGTTATTCGAGGAATATATGACCCTATATAATAACAAAAAATTGCCTTCAAAATTTACTATTTTGAAATTTAATCCTTTCCTAGACGAAAATAAAATAATGAGTGTCGGTGGTCGTTTAGGAAATGCATTATTTACTTATGAAAAGAAACATCCGATCATGTTACAGTCCACTAATCGTTTTACCAAATTATTGTTTAAGTATATGCATGTTAAGCTTTTACACGCCAGTCCTCGTCTACTATTATCTTCAATTAGAGAAATGTATTGGCCCATCGGAGGTCTCAAGTTAGCTAAATATTGTTATCGACAATGTTACTTATGTTGTTGTTATAAGGGAAGGGTTATAAATCCACTTATGGGAAATCTGCCTCAGGGTCGAGTGACTCCCGGCGGTTTTCCCTTCGAGAGCGTTGGCGTCGATTATGCTGGACCTATTATGTCCGCCAGTCGTCAAGGCCGTGGTTGCAAGCTTACGAAAGTGTATATTCTCATCTTCGTTTGTTTTGCGGCAAAGGCTGTACACGTCGAGTTAACAGGCGATCTAACAAGTAATAATTACTTATCAGCACTTCATCGATTCATTTCACGTCGCGGTAAACCTAAACACATATACTCCGACAACGGAACCTCATTCGTAGGCGCATACAACGAAATCGGTCGTTTTATAAAAGACAATTGCAATTCACTGTTCGAGAATTTGGCTCAGGAAGATATAAATTTTCATTTCATTCCTCCGCAAGCCCCTCACTTTGGCGGTCTTTGGGAAGCAGGCGTTAAGTCAATAAAATATCATTTACGGAGAGTTTTAGGTAATTGTAACCTTACATACGAGGAATTAAACACTGTGCTGGTTCACATTGAAGGTGTACTGAACTCTCGTCCGCTGACACCTCTCTCCACGGATCCTGATAACTTACTGCCATTAACCCCGGGACATTTCTTCATCGGCCGCCCCATCACCTCTCTTCCTTCTCAAAATTATGAAGAAGTCCCTAGCAGTAGACTGAGTCGATACCAACGCATCCAACAACTTCGTCAACATTTTTGGAGAAGATGTAGCAAGGAATATATCTCAGAACTCCAGCAGAGAACAAAATGGCTGACACTTTAGGGACGGGTGATCTTGTACTCCTGAAGAAAGACAATTTACCGCCGCTCAAATGGCGACTGGGTCGAATTAAAGCCTTTCATCCCGGAGCCGACGGCATCAACCGCGTTGCCGATATCAGAACTGCCACCGGAATCGTCCGAAGACCTTTCTGCAAAATCTGCCCTTTTCCTAACAACAAGGAATGCTAATTTTGTTGAAAGACAAGCTTTCAACGCCGGGGGGCATGTCTACGCAAACGCCTGTTGTTTTTTGTTACGCACAAAGTTGCGTTACATACGTTTTACTTACTTCTTTTTTTTTTTTTGTTTTCTAAAGTTGTAACCACCGCCTATTTTTTAATTCATTCTTGTCAATTGCGAAGTACACGGCGATAATATCGGCATCAAGGAGTTTTATTTTCTCCTCGAATTAACAAGTAACCAACCACCTTTATTAGAATTTAGGAATCACTTTAATTATATTTATTTATAAGTATTGCGACTGCTGGATAAGGCTTTGTGTTACACACGTCGGTGAACCACATTTTATATAACAGATGCCTTTAATATTTACACACCTAGGTTCCGTTTTCATACAAAAGGCTGTAGTATACACACAAGATTATATACGATATCATATATGATATACTAACAGCCTTGAGCTCGGCAGACTCCGGACGTGTCGGCCGAGGTCACTCCCGTCACTCCACTCTACCAGTTCATGTGCGCAACCATATTAAGTAATGCTGTACCTTATACCCGTCTACTGCTTTGTTCTGTGTATGTGGTGACAGTTTTATTGCTCGCATTGTGGTGCGCGAAGCGCGTTGTGCCGGGGGACAGCGGGTTCACAAGTGAAGTGGATCGGAACTTGTTGTGGTGTTAAGAGTGTTTGTGCGTAACTCTCCATCCTGGGTTCCTGGTTTTCGGCAAACCGTAAGCAGAGTGAAACACACCCACTGCCTCAGAGACAGTCACCTATTTTAATTTAATTTGTGTTGCTTGTTGCATTAGGCAACAAGCTAGGTACACATTAGCGTACCAACACGCTAGGTGTATAGGTGTTTAATTAGGCACACACCTCCCCCGCCGTAATATAGGGAGCTTGTTACATACCCGTGCTAGTTCTAATAGCATTGACATAATGCTTGATTTCTTACGTAAAGTATTCCCCGATATATGGACGGCGTACCTCATGCAACGAAAAGACACGCTGATCCTTCATGAGGCCCCTCTCCCCTGCCTACACCCCGGTCTCACTGGCTTCGTCTGCGTCTAAAAACGACGCAGTTTCACCCGTGGCCTTCGTGATGTCAACTCGCGGCCCCTCTCCAGCCTAATCGGATGCCGACCCAGGCTCCGACCCAGGTTCGGAAATGGAGATCAAGGTGCGCACCCCGCCCAAGCCCGAAGATGACAAGTTCATTCTCGTACAGGGCAAAAAGAGCAAGCGCGCTTCTCCGAAAAAAGGCAGCCGATACTAACTCGGCTCCCCCGTCCCCAACTGCCACTCCGGCCAAAAAGCCAGCCCACGCGACGCGTGCTCAACCCGCAGCGAATGGGTCCCTTGCTGAACGTGGGAAAAAGCCAACGCCTCCTATGATAATTCAGGACAAGATAAAGTGGAACAACCTGTCAAACTGGTTGAACACTAAAAAATATACTTCCCAATGGTGGAAAACGCCGGACAGGGCGTCGTGGTTGAGTTAACAATTATACGCATGTTTGTTAACTCGACCGAGGAATTTCGCGGCATGGCTACTTACCTGTGATCCCAAGAAATTTCTTTTCACACCTACGCCCTACCAGAGGAGCGTAATCTTCGTGTGGTTGTTCGAGAACTTTCTAAGGAACTCGACACTGCACACATCTTTGATGACCTTAAGGCGCAAAACTACCCGGTCCGTGAAGTGCACAGAATGTATCACCAGACTGACAAGAATCTTTTTCTTGATCTCTCTGCCTCTGCTGACGCTAAACACTACTTGTAATTAAAACATATTATTATATAAAAATTAAAACAAAATGTGTGTAGTTCACACGTGGTAGAAGTGAAACCCCCAAATGAAATGAAATATATAATAAAAATATTTCACGGCAAATTATTTATTTAATATTATGATAATTTTTAACAACGAGCATTAAATGTACGGATAATATAACTCGGACTGATAAGATCTGACAATAGTTTATAGACTATTTTGATTAGTAGTACGTTAAACAGACGCTAAGACGTGTGAAGTTCGTCAACACGCATTTGGGCAGCGCGGCGGACACTTCCTTGCCCTAAACCCTCTCAAAAATGAGGGGAGGCCTGAGCCCAGCAGTGGGACGTATATAGGCTGTAACTTTACTTTTTTAACTTTAAACAAACGCTAGATGACCAAAATACGACTAATTAAGTTTGTTATTATATCTCGTTCTCTCGCAGGCTAAATCCTATAGATTTATATGTTTGTCTCCTTTTAGTCTTGCTTATTTCTTATATCGACTTTCATACGAGTATCATAACGATCCTAAATTATTCATTTCAATTAAAATCTATCCAATAACATGTATAAATACGGAAACGGTTACTACTGTATGAACTCATGGGAATGTTTACGTGTACGTGTACCCAACTTTTTTTCCGTAATGATGTCCTCATGTTAATGTAATGTAGATGACATATAATTTATGTAGTATCCCAACTTATCTCCATCTTTTTTATATAAATAATCGTTGGTGTATATGTTAATAATCATACAGTAACATTTGAATAACTATGATTGATCGACGAAGTAATATTATTCACACACTAAGTTTCCTTGTCAAGACAATAGTATAGTTCTGCTAAGATCTAGATTGATTTCTTAAATTTATGCGAAAACTACACATTGGTAGGAATCGGTGTTCTTTTGCGGTCACGTAGGTAACGTAGGTCAAACAAAATGACCCATAAAAACATGCGTGAAAAAACTTGTACTTGACGTGAAGCACCGAGGCTCTGGGAAGTTTGCAGTCTGGGAACATGTTCAAGATCGTCCCCACCATTACATCAGATTTGATAAACCACAATCCTCGCAAAAGAACATCAATTCCAACCAAAAATGATACGTGAGGCTATTGAAATTAAAAAAAAAACATCTTAATTTAAATAAAGAAGTTGGATGAATGCTGCCAGCTGCATGGGATTCTATAATTAACAAAATTAAACCCAAGCATGCCACTGCAAGACTTGAATATACTAAACTAGTTCTGTGTAGCGTTCTGTAAGCTCGTTCTGTGTAGATCGGGCTGAAAATTTAATATTAAAAAACTGAAGTTAGCCGGGCTATTTATAACATTGGGACGACAAACATCTCAGTCCCCCTGTGCTCCACCCCCTCCCCGTGACCGTGGGTGCTGTAAAGCACTCGAAACGTCAGGATTCAAAAATAAGTTAAAATTAGTAAATTTAACACGATAGAATCCGTATATATAGTTTTATTCAATTTGTGGCATTAAAGTGCATATTTACGTTAACACCAGCCGGGCTAGCTTGGACAGGAAAGAATATATCCCCGGGGAAGGGATAAAAATTTTATCCCTTGCTTAGTTTTATCCACCGTACGAGCATGGGCAAGAGACAAAAATTATATCCCCCGATTATATCCACCGACAAGAGATAAAATTATCTTATCTCTATAGTATATCCCCGTTTGACATAACGAGTAGACATATATCTCCACGTCCGTAGCATGGGGCCAAGAGAAAGAGAAAAAATTATCCCTTTTTGACATTTGAAAGGGACAATTTTATGCTCTTTCCCGGGCGTGGGTTTAAGTTTATCTTCAAAACATTTTAATACAAAAAAAGATGTCTCAAGAAGTTTGCAAGATGATGTTGTGACCAGGATTAAGAAAGGAATGCTTCGGTGGTTTGGTCATGTGGAAAGAATGAATGAGGAAAGAGTGACAAAGAAAATTTATGTTGCAGAAGTGAATGGCAGAGTCGGAAAGGGACGTCCTAGGCGAAAATTTATCGACCAAATTGGCGATTTATTGAAAACGGGCCAAATTAGGAGTACCCTTAACCGACGAGCATGTATGCGGAGGTGTATGGATGTGAAGGAGGCGAGAGAGGTGTGTCAGGATCGTGCCAAATGGAAGTCTGTAGTCTCTGCCTACCCCTCTGGGTGACAGGCGTGAGTGTTTATGTATATGTATGTCTCAAGCCTATTGCAACTACATTTTCGTGTCAGAAATTGAAAAACAAGAAAGAAAATTACATCGGCGATCGATACGTGATCGGAATACTTAGTCTATTGGAATTCCCCGACAACGAATTTCTACGCTGGTTTCGGATGCTCAAAGATTGTTTTGTATTTTCGTAAAGAACTCTATAAGGCTTTAAAGCCTATTAATTCTGTGGATGGACTACCAATGCATATTGAAGTAAGCATCTATTGCAACCACCTTGTCCAAAAACATCGTATAATTGCAATCAATACATGTGGCTAACTTATCTTAATATTTTTTCTAGGTTGGTAGTTTACATCTTTCAACTTAGGTCAAGTATTTGCTGATTATTTGTTGCAAACAACAAATAATCAGCAAATACTTGACCTAAGTTATTGGGGCCATCATTAGAATGTGTGGAGCAATATGCTTTAATTAGCCTCATGTGTAGGTAAATACAAGTTTCAGTGCATCTACTTCTTTCATTTTATTTTTGAGTAATACTGAAGTGAATGTCGTTTCCGGGCATATAACAAGCAAGGAAAAATGTAGCTAGAGGATACCTAGCAGAGCATGGTCTGCCAGATATTATTAGGAGATATTGACTGCACCCATGTTGATATATTTCACCTAGCATCCCAGACTGGGGTTTAGTACCTACAAGGAAAGTGCGGTCTACAATTCTAATTTAAATTGTTCAACTGGTAATAGCAAACAAGTTATAGTTTTTAAGAAACCTAAAACCTAATAATCAAGTTTTTTTCTAAATAAAGAATAGTAGTATTATATTAATCTAATATTCCCCTTTCCCCAAAAAATAACTGCAATGCATGTGTGCCACAATAGTCTTACAGGTGGTCCCATGAGACTATAGTCGTCCCGGTTAAAAATTCTACAACCTTTCAGATTGTAGTCACCCCTTAAACATTGAGTTATTGAGTCTCAATAGCTCAATGCCATGATTTAATTACATAGGTTGTGTCAACAATACCCAAGGTAAGTCCATGGTCAAGTCATATTTAATAATAATAGAATCGGTCTATACTATATTTTAGGTAAGTATAATGTTTTAAAATAAAGTTATCAAACTTAGTATTTAGTAAAGTTACAATTCAAAGGTTTAAATTAAGAAATATGTTAATTCTTTATCAAAGCTTGTTAAATATTTTAAAGACTAATATACATAATATTAGGAATACAAATAACACAATACTCATGATTATAAAATTATTTATTCTTTGTTTTGTTTGAAATCATTACATTTTTATTCTTCATGCTTCATCATTTTCAATTAAAATTAAATCTTTGTGACTTAGAGCAGACATCAATTTTGATGTATTTTGTAATTTTCTTATAATGGCAGTAATTGCGGGGATAAGATTTTTTTTTAATTTCCTCCAGAGGTTACACCACCTCCAAAGGGTCTATATTGTTCAGTTTCACAATTGGCTTAATTCTAGACACATATTTTTTAATAAATTCAATAACAAACAAAGTAATACCTGCGCTTTGATACAAGCAATGTATACTTAACTTAAATATTATACAAAGGAAAATAAAGAAAGAATTAGAATAATAGAAAAAATAAAAACAATGCAGAAATATGCTTAAACTAAATATAACAATTATTATAAATGATATATTGTTTACTTTTTTAACTTTATTATATTGCTAAACTGTTAAATTATTAACAGTTTAGCAATATAATAAACAAAAGGTAAAATAAAATATAAATTAATGTAAATCTACTTAATCTTAAAACTAAGCAAAACAAAACATATTAAAGTATAAATAAAAACATAAGTAATTAACATAATATATCTATAGTTTGCACACTGTGTATAAATTTTAATCTACTATTTTACAATAACACACTAATTATTTACAATAGTATAGTCGCCACAATAAGATATTGTAACATTTAATGTATTATAAATTATTAAAGGAAAGGCATGAAATAATAATTTAAACATTTATGTTAATAATGTTAAAAGAGAGAAAAAAGGTAAGTATATACAGAAAAGAACTTATCAGCTATGTAAAGTCTACTGAAAGTAATTAAAATATAAAGTGGATCAATTCACTTCTTTGTTATATCTATGGGATATTACAACTAAATTAGCGTTGACAAGTAAAATTTGTAACATGGAAAGAAGGATGCAAAATTAAAATAGGACAATAAAAGTGGACCTTATAGCTATACTAAATCTAATATGTAAAATTAATAATGTGCAGAGGTGTTATGACAAATACAGAAAAAAAAAACAGGTTGGGCATGATATAAAGTTAAGAGAAGAAAAAAAATGTAAAATGGATATAAATCAATGTATTCCTAACTATTAAAGTGAATGACAGTTTCATTTTTTTGAGCTAGTGCATAGTTTAGCTAGCCACTACACATAAAACAAACTTTTCACGGAATGGCGAAAAAGGATATGTTATACAAAAAAAAAATCACTATTAAAAAACTGCTCAACTAAACAATTTGAAATTTCACCCACAGTAAGAGCACGAGTTTTTTCCTCTATATACAAAAAAATGGAGGTCGTTATCCAAAAATAAAAGTTATTGGAGTCCAAACATACAGGATGTGGGACACCAGCTGCAAAAGTGTGGTTATTCTGAGGATATACACTTCCGGCTGATGATGCATATATTTTCGGCAAGAGCTTTCCGAGACGCCGCAAACGACACCTTCAATTCCAGCCGCAGACTCCTGGTTTGCGAAACCACCTACCACGTGGTTTTCGTTTTTCCTCTATAACTCAGATGTCCTTTATCCAAAAATTCCAAATTTTTGGAGGATGATGTGTCCCCAGGTGGCGCACAAAGTCACAAAAAAAAATAGCAGGTTGTGGCGACTAATCGAGCGCCGCAAGCGATTTACTGCTTTGCTAATATGAGAAAAAACGGTTTTTCACTAAAAAAATCACTAAAAATTGTTTTGCGGCTAAAAAAAATTACACCACTAGATGTGTCTCGTTAATACGCAAATTTTGACACTAAGTATACTTATATCTGTTCACTTTTTACCACTTTTCGAATTTTTAACTGCCGGAACGTCACAGTTTCGTGGCGTTCTGCTTTCGCTTTGTTTACTTGTACCACAGAGTAAAAGTAAAGTAAAGTTACAGCCTATATACGTCCCACTGCTGGGCTCAGGCCTTGGAGAAGTTCCACTGTAAATTCTTCTTTTTCGACATATTGAGGGGAGGAGTCCTTGTATAAATTGAAAACTTGTACATGCCCGTTATAGATTATAGCTTTATACTGTGGTATATTATCTATGCGCGGGGATAAGCTTATCTACTGTCGATATTATATCCACCATAGGCCCATACTCGCAGGGTGGATAAAGCTTTGGCATAGGGATAAGACAATTTTATCCCTTGTCAGTGGATATAATCGGGGGGTGAAATTTTTATTCCCTGCCCATGCTAGCCCGGCAGAAAAGAAAATCACAAAATCTGGACTTGATAGGTGACGTTGTCGAGAGTAAAGTGGTTAGTAAATTTTATATCTTACGAATAGTGCAGAACACCGAATAACGTTCAGCACCAAATATTATTTTAAAGATTGCTTTTTTAAATCTTTTCATGAAATAACTTACTAGGAATTTTGATTGAATAATGTTTTATTAGATCTCACTTAACTGAACTGTTCAAATTGTTGAATAATATACATTTGCGTTAGAGTTCGACTAGCAGGCCACCGTTATTTCGTCGACTTCAAATGTATTTGTAGTAAGTTCTTAATATCCTTTAATATTACATTTACAAGAATGAAGTAGGTTGACGGACTCTATTAAATTAATAGCTAATCCGTGATCAATCGTTCGCTTGTCCATTTGAGTAATGGCCTATTTGCGGCAATAGCCTGTTAATTTCTGTAATGGAAAATGTAATTGAATTCCTCTAAGATATATTTATTTCAGTGGATGGAACTCCTAATATTATGCAGCTAATGTCTTTTTTTCAGTTAGCCATAAAATACATAGAATAGATTTGGATTAAAAAAGAGATAATAAAGTTAATTATGAAACGAATATTACACACTTTTAAATCTTTACTTATGAATTTCAAACTAAGGCATCCACATGCTATTACAATATTCTAAAGTCAATTCTAAGTGACAGTTATAAACTTGGAAATGTGTAGGTGTCTGTTTAATGTGTTAAAAATAATGTATCAAAAAGCCTAGAGTTTTAAAACACGTTGTAGCCGTTTTGTCGACATGGGTATTAAACTTAAATTTAGAGTCAATGTATTCCCCAAGGTTCTTTTAATAGCTATTTCTTTATGAAAATTTGGTTAATAAGGATGTAAACAGTAGGGTTATAATTTTTCTCCTCGTAAAACTAATGTGATGACATTTACCAACGTTTAGAAATGTATTGTTTTGAGTGTACCATTTATCAAAGCGTAGCAGGTCCAGCTGCGAAATTGCAGGACCCGTCCAATCATTGCTGAAAGGTGTTACTATTTTTTGATCATTTGCATATAAAAATATTACTGAGTACTTAATGTACAACCCAACGTCGTTAGTAAATAGGTATATTAAAAATAAATAGACCCGAGATAGCCTTGAGGCACTCTTGATGTCTATGACTATGACGATATATGCATTTTATTCATAACCATTCAGCACAATATTGTGCGTGTGATTTTTTAAATAGAAATGACACCACATTCAAATATTTCCCGAGATCCCGTAGTATGCTTCTTTGTGTAAAAGTAAGTCATAATCTATTTTGTCGAAAACTTTTCTGAAATCTGTATAAATTTTACGTTGACAATAGTGCCACGATCTACAAAGTCAATAACGGTGGGCACAAAGGAGGTAAAGTTGGTAGTAGTTGACAAACCCTTGATGAACCCATGTTGATCAGAAAGTAGTATGTGCTTGAAATATCTCATTATAAGTGAACACAACAGTGAGTCTAATATTAATGGGAAATATAGAAATCGGTCTGTAGTTATAAGTTACATTCGCGTTGCCCGATTTGAAAATTGGTATCAACGAAGCGTCCCTCCAATTCGTCATAAGGGACGTGTTAAAAATCAGAGAATATACCCCTATTCCAGCTTCTCAGGGCCTACACCTTTATTTGGGTCTAGTTTTTTAACTGGTTTAAAACTTCATCAGAGCTAAAAGTTATGGTGACTACAAGCTGTGACTGCATGAGTTCACTAACAAACATCGAAGTCACTGTCACTTTTGAATTTATCGAATGCGCCAAAAAATCACAGATGTCCTTTTAACTTCGACGTATGTTCGATGCAACGGCTTCTTTTTTCGATTTAAGAACGACCATAATAACTTAAGGTTCGACTTAAGAGAATATTCGATTGATAATAAGAAATTTTTGTAGCAAGTGGTAGCTATGTTCTTACAAAGTTTCGTAATAGTTCAAAAGATAATTTATCGCGTCGATTTCCGTTATCAGAAAGAAGTGTAAGGAGTTTATTTTTTTTTCATGCTGGCGACATATTAACTCCCTAGAGAACCGAACAGGACAGATTTTTTTATTTAGGTTTTTCTTAGGAATATGCTGAGCTATCAGAGCTGATAAGATGAGTAATTTATATATTTATATATATATATATATATATATATATATATATATGTGTGTGTGTGTGTGTGTGTGTGTGTGTGTGTGTGTGTGTGTGTGTGTGTGTGTGTGTGTGTGTGTGTGTAACTTACATATAAGTAGGCTCTAGCATATGACTAATAGCGCCTTCTCTTAAGAATGATTTAAATAGTCACAACCATAATTTGAGGAGAAATAACCGTAGAAATTACTGTATCGCTAAATGGTAAACATTAGGATACTTGTTTGTTGCGTAAAAAGTGTAATACGATGCTAAGTCCGGGTTTTACGGAAGATTGTAAATACGCTCGGTACAGCACGCAGGAATAATCCTTTGATTTGATTAGATTGCAGGGTGCACATGCTCGCCGAATCAATCGAAAGTTAGCTAAAAGAAAATAATGCTATGTAGAATGACCTATCACTTGATTCATTTAACAGGTTACGTCTATCTACAACTATTTTTGTATTAAATAATTATTGTTTATAATAACGTAATAACTTATCATCTTTTAATTTAGAGGCCAGAGATAATGCTATTAAGTAAACAAAAGTTTGAGATTATAATAGCTGTCAGATAAGGTATATTGTACACTTACTTTTCTTTCCACAACATAGTACAAAACCATTAAAAACCATACATCATATATTAATTAATTATAAAATGAAAATGGTTATTTTGAACATTCATAAACCACATGACGAATGAGCAAGTTTTTCATAGTCTGAAACGGAACGTGTAAAACACGTTTTTAACCCTAGAAGCCCAATCATATTTTGCTATCTAAAAAGCCCAATCATAGGTAAAATTTACCTACATGAATAAATACACGTATAGGATAGTTTATGATGTTAACTTTATTATTTTTTATGAATTATTCAAGAAATAAAAATACGCATAATTATCTTTGAAAATACAAAAATACGTAAACATACAAAAATTTGGTACACAATGAGATTCTTCCGGTATTCTTCTTATAAACTAAAAATATAAATAAAAAACAAAATCTTCTCTTTTTAACTAATTAATAAATTTTTCATAACAACCAAACAGTTTCATCGAGCAATTATCATATTATAAACAGTTTTGACACATGTCAATGTTGTGCTCACGACAAATTGCTTTTTTGTACTTTGTTTACTGCGAATTTGTCTTTCGCTGTTTTTTATCAGAACAATAACCACAATAGCGAGTCAGATCTGTGCTCAATTTTTTCATAAAGTTTATGTGACTTAACTGTTTTTCTTTGTTAGGTAGCTTATGGTAGTGTATAGTATATGAATTCACAAAAGACATATTGAGCATAGCGTAAAAACAGCCATGGGCCACCTTTTCGTCTTCCTATATGTAAACATAGAGGAACACATTTGATTGAATTAATCGACACCCCATTTTGTCTGATTATAAAAGAAGACCATGTCTGGCTTTCTTTTAGCGCGGTCGACTACAGCATCTTCATCACATGATGATAAAAGGTTAGGCGGCTTAGGTTTTTAAGATACTAGGGTCAACGAAACATCGAAGCAAAATATAGAAGATTCTACCGGACGAGCGTGAGTTTTTTTTAGTGCTTCTGGAATTTCCCTTTTATTAGATCTTATGGTTCCAACTAATTTCAAATTATATAGAGATTTTAGTAAAATTTTAGCCAGTGGTACAGAAGTAAGCCAGTTGTCACACGTAACATTTCTATTAGTACCATGTACCGTTTTCGTCAACTCTTTTACATAATACTCGCCAAGAGGGAGGCCATTAGTTATAGTAAGTACTCTTACCAAGGTCCATTCATACATTCACCATATACTTTGTTGCAGCATCGCATATCGTTAAGAATTTAATTCCATATTTATCAACCTTATTCGGTATGTACTAAATGGACATCTACCGCGAAAGCCTAGCAACTGTTCGTCTACCGTTAAGTTTGAACCTGATGAAAATATCCCAAATCTTTCTGACAGGTAAAAAAGCATCGTCCTATGAGTTGGCCGTAGTGACTTATTGTCCATTCTTAGACATCTTAGTATAAATTCAAACCTTTCTCTACATTACACTAAAGTATCGAGTGTCAGCGAATGATGCATCGAACAGCTCATCGGTGAACAAGTAGTTATACTTCATAACAGCCGTCAATGTAAGCATTCCTATAAGTGCCCAAATCTCTAAGACATTAGTATTTTTGTAACTTGCTGAAATCTCCTTTATAGTTACACGCTTTCGTACCATTTCTTCATTAGTCCATTTCACTATCTCTTTTATCATTTCATCTTTGATGAAAAGTTGAAAACAAAGTAACGGATCGACGATATTCCGGTTCATTCGTGTGGGTCCTCTATTTGTACGTACTATATTGATTGAAGAAGTCCTACCGCTAGTTCTAAAGAGATAGGTAAAAATGACCTAGATTGGGCTTCTAGGGGATAATTTGGCATAGCTTCTGGGCCTTTGAGCCATTGTTAAACACATTCTTTCTATTAAGAATGATAAACAAAGTAACATTACTTTTTTTCCTGGCTTTATTTGACAATTAAATAATGCGATACGAAATAAGAAAAAATATGAAATTTTATAAGATATTTTACATCACTACATGCGATAAAAAAATTTCAGGTCAAGACGGAACATGATTCTTTGTACACAACACCCACAGATGGCGTGAGTTAACGAATATTGAACAATACTAAAATGTGAAACTTTACATACGGTATAATTTTCTAAAATATTTTTTTTATTTTATTTATTTTAATATATAATTTACAATTTGTAATGAAAAAACCCTATGCCGCACTTTTAACCATTATTGGGAAGTGCACCGTGTACCGGACACGCACGGTGTTCTTAAGTTATTGAAAGTGTTCGTGTATAGATGTCTTGTATGGAGGAGCTGCCGGAGACGCATGCAGGTATGTACATATATATGGGGTGGTCGGGTGCCCGACTGCTTGAAGTACTGTAGCACAATGACTATTCCTATTTTAGGGACTTATGATAGTAGACTCAATGATACAAAAGCTATAGAAGTTCTCTATGATGAATTTGAATTACATAGTGGGGTCGTGGGTTGAACTCCTATGTATTAATGACTTATGAAAGTAAGGTCTATGATACAAAAGCAATAATATAGAAGGTCTCCTTGATGCATAAGCATTATATGGGGTGGTCGGGTGACCGACTGCTCTCAGTACAGTAGCAAAATGGCTAGTCATTATTAGGGACTTGAAAAGGAATATTATGGTAGCGTGTATGCTGCTTCACGAGCAATTGGTCCGAGGTAAACTTGGACTCGCTAACCGATGTTTCCGAGACATATCATCTTAGTGCCGGTGGTAAGCGGGTTTATTGTAGCAATACGACTTTCCCGTGGACATCGCACACCCATACAGTTTGTGGGCGGCGTCGTAGCGCAAAGCGATGCGTCGTCTATCTTTCGGATTGGGATAAGTGTGTTTGGTAGCACTTTTAAGTGTAACAGACATACTCAACTTCATGTCTTAGTGCAGTAGCTCCATGATACGTGAAGTTTTGTCTACTGGCGTCTTAGTAGCATGCTACTATGATACTTTAGTGTTGTTTTTAGTTAACAATAATACAAATTTTGTTGCCAAACTCGATAGGGATCATGCGGGTGTGTTGTGAGGGGGCGCCATCTGCTTGATAGTTGCATTGATGCTTAATGCTATTTGCGGTATTGCGTCTTGTGATGGATCTGCGGGTGTACTGCGCCAGATTCGATGCATTCTTGTGGTTCTGGTCGATGGAGGTATGCGGGTGGTGATGTCTGCTGAGATTTATGGGGTATCTTGGGATGGTGTAAGCCCGGCGAAGTCGTATTGATGCTTGTTGCGTTCTGCAGCATTGCGTCTCTGTGATGATTGTTTTGTGGGACGCCATTCTTAATGGCGCTCTCTGTGTCTTTGTTTGACTCACACCTGAGTAGCTTTGCCCAAGTCGGGTCCTTTCATTACGGGGCTGCAGACTGTCTGTCCTCCATAATGTTTTATATAACAACATAATAATATATCTCTGTAACTTTCCCACGTTTGAATGATTGAAGGCAACTTGTTGGCGGGTGAGACAAACATGATCGAAAATGCATTCACTCAACGTCAGTGACACAAACCCTTTCTGATGGCAAATTATTACTAACATCTTATAATAACTGCCTTTTGGCTATATCTGCCGTTGTATTGGTTGGTGGAGCATATGTGTTGACCTCAGCGGGTAGCAGGCGTGGATCAGAGACTCTCAAGCTGAGCCAAAGGACATCGTGGGACCCCATTCCCTTGAAGTGCGCGGTAGACTCATGACACGCTCTGCGGCTGGTAGCCGTGCTGATCTTGCAAGTGGTGGTGATGCCATACACTTACACCAGGTCTGCAGGAGCGGTAGTCTGGCAGGTGTTGGCGCTCACGGAGGGTTCACTTCCAGTGTGCCTATTTGCCTAAACCGTGTGACGTACATTCACTGTGGCTGGATTCGGTCGATGTTTAGTGCTTACGCACTACCAAAGGGCCAAGCCCTCTTTGGTCGCGGGGAAAATGTTTGGTGCTCACCGCGCACGGCGTGTGTGGAGCCGTGTCCCTTCCCTACATTTTTTTAAAATAAATATAGGAGAGCGAATCCCTTGTATCGGGTATTTTGTGAAAATATATTGTGAGCTTTTTCCAAGCGGGAAGGGATAATCAATAATATATTAATAATGTAAATCTGATACAAGTGGAATAGGGACGTTTTATGTTCTTAACCTTTCTCGAGCCCTGTCTTCGTGAACGGGGTTCACTTAGCTTGTAAAGCACTACCAACAGCTTTCAATTACCCTAATGAATATTCATTATTCCAAAAGACACCTAAAAGAAAGCTAAGTTACTAAACAAATACAACGTAAATAAGGGTAAATACAAACTGAGACGATCACGCCAAAATATTACAAACGGAATATTTATTAAACCTTTAGAAAGATCAAAACATATTTTATTTATCCTGGTCACAAATATAATATATTTTATTTAAAAGGGGTAAATTAATTATATGTAATATATTTAATATTTAATATATTTATTAAGCAAAGAGGGGGGTGGGAGCGTTACAGATGGTAGATTTGCCAGGTGTAAAACCGAACTGATTTTCAGTTATTTGACAGTGATACCTTATTCGACAGGCAATAATTATTTCGAACAGTTTAAGCGTGTGTGATGTAAGCTTTATCCCTCTGTAGTTACCGCATTGGGCGATATCCCCTTTTTCGTAAGGTACTATTACGCCAGGATTCTGGGATTCTGCTTTCTTTAATAATACAGTTAAAGAGCTTGGTGAGCCAAGGTAGTGCTGTTTCCTTTTACTTCTTCCATATATCTGCCGGTATCTGGTCGGGACCATTATATTTGTGGTACTTCATTTTGGATATGGCCTCCATTACCTCCTCAGCCGAGATACATTTAATAGGCCCTTCGGTAGGTGGAATATAAGGCAATGTCTTACTGGGGAATTGCTCATTCATCATTTGCTCGTAGTACTCTTTCCATCTTCTATTAATATCCTTGCTGGTCATTAGTATTGTACCCTGGGCGTTTTTGATATACTTGCTAGATTTAATATCGAGAGTAGATTTGTGACGCTGCTTAGCTATTTTATAGATTGTGTTCTCATTTTCTGCGTTTTCCAGTTTGTCATAGAAATCATTTCTAGATTTGGCAAGGGATTGTGCTACTGCGGATTTAGCTATCTTCTTGTGACTTTTATATTCTAGACGATCTTCTTCAAGTTTTGATTTTTGCCATAATTTAAATATATCTCTGTTTGTTCTTATTAAATCTTTGATGCCTTCATCCCACCATGATATTTCTTTATTCAGACGTAGTCCCCTACAGGATACCCCTAAGATTTCCTTGGCTTTTTCTAGCACTGTCTCTCGAAATCATACCACATTTGATTTGCTGACTTGTCGGACGCTACGTCGCCTTCTACACATGAACAAACCCATTCGAGGAGTTGTGATCCTTTGAGGCAGTGCAGTACTTTCCACTTTACTCTCTCTGTTTGATCTATGTGTGTGCTTTATAGGTTTGGGCGACCACATAACAGAGACGAGAAGTCTATGCTGAGATGTAAGTACATTACCTGGGATCACTTTGCAGGCTTTGTAGAGTTTAAGCATGTCACTACTGGCAAGGATGTAGTCTGTCTGTATGCTATGGTTTGAGTTTTTATAGGTTATAAAGTGTTCCGCTTTCTTTTGAAAGTACGTATTCATTATTTTTAATGAGTGCTAAGCTGCAAAATTTAGGATGTCTTCGCCTTGTCGGTTGGTATCGCCATAACCATATCCCCCATGGACTTTACTGTATAGGTTGTTCTTTTCTCCAACATGTCCATTCAAATCTCTACCTATGTGTACATATTCGGTTGGGGGTATGTTTTGCATGACCTCATCTAAGTCTTACCAGAAATCTTGTTTCTCTTGTTCAGAACAACCAGCTTGTGGTGCGTATGCAGAGACTATGTTTAATGGCAATTGTCTGTCCATTGTTAGTTTTACAGCAATAAGTCTATCACTTTTCCTCTCTACATTAATTAATCTCTGCTTAAGATATTCATCTAAGACGATACCCATACCATTTCTTTTAATCTCAGTCTCGTGATACACAAGCTGATAACCATTTCTAATATTCCCTGACTTTGATCCTTTCCATTTGGTTTCATGGATGCAGCAGGCATTGATTTGTCTGGTTTTTAAAATATCACTGAGTTCAGTGCTGCGTCAAGTCATTGTGCTGAGATTCCATGATGCGAGTCTGAGCTTGTCAAAGTCTTTTGAATGCGAACGTTGACTCTTGTCCTTAGTGTCGATTCCGGTGTACGCCCTAGAATTTGTCGCATTTTTCACATTGATAGCACCTACGTCGCTTGAGGAGGATGCCCTAGAATTTGACTTACTCATTTTTCTAGTTTCTATCATGTACAAGGAGTTAGAAGTTTTGGCTTAGGTGTTACGGCCGGTTACCACCTGACGCCAAGCTTGTTCTTCTCGTGG
Source organism: Parnassius apollo (assembly GCA_907164705.1). Lineage (NCBI taxonomy): Eukaryota > Metazoa > Arthropoda > Insecta > Lepidoptera > Papilionidae > Parnassius > Parnassius apollo. Next base: position 20,247,716 of record CAJQZP010000885.1, on the reverse strand, counting down.
AGACATGTGGGAGCTGCCGTTGGCCCTGAGTAGGCTCTTCCGCCGCCTTCCCTTCTGTACGTCTCATCCGAGGCGCACAGCACTAACCGCAGCCTCCGCTCCCACTGTTTCAGAGAAGCCTGTCAGCCAGCCTGTTGGTCCGCGGGAGGTATTTGATTTCCCTCCTACCCGATATATCTGCCGAGCATTCCCCTATCCGTCACCTGGGGACGCATTCTCTAGAGGTGAGGCTCCTCTGAGTTTATAAATGTGTTTAATTAAAATCATCGAAAAGACTGATTTAAAAAAAACAACGTTAATTTTCAATATGAAAAAGTATCAATTAATTTAGAATATAATTGATCAGGGTTGCTTGGGGGCAAATCTAAAAAAAGGTCCTCATGCTCAATGAAAATCCGTTGTTCAATCCATGTTACACAGGCTGGTTAATAAATGTAGACGTAGGTATTCAGAACGTCGGTCAGCAGCGCTGCTCGTATGATGATTCCTAGACATTTTCATTTTTGAGTAAATTTATTTAAATACCATTCAAATTAAAAGCTAAGTAAACCGACAATGATTAATGTTACAAAGACAGACAAACAAGAAAAAGATTACTAAAGTTAATAACATTTGTAAAAGTTCTATAATTACTAACATTTTTAACGTACAATATCGAGCGAAATAAAATATAGCAAAAATAAAAACAACTGCACGTGATATGTTAAAATGTAGTTTTATTATTTTCGTTTTTAAATAATTTTGTAAATTCACCATATCTTCGTTCTAAGAAAATCAAGATGATATATTTTCACGGAATAATACCTGCTCTATCTCAATTTTCTTTTTCCCTGAGCGGCGGGACGCTTGATTTGTAGCGTTAGATAATACATAAATAGAAGTGTTGTAACGTTTCTCGACTCTGTCGCTGTATCAGCAAAAATGTCGGGTGTATTACTGGGTTTGCTCTTTTATAAATATTTTTTTATTATTAATTTTTAGATGTTAAAGATTTTAATATATACATTGGTATCATATTCTCATTTACCAAAACTTCCATTGCTGGACGTGTGCTTTCCATTTAATACAAAGTGTTTTCCGTAATCGAAAAACAACTATATTAGTTGAAAAAGAAACAAAAGATTACTTTTATGTGATAGTATCAGTTATCAACAAAAGTTAACCCTCCGAGGCTCTGAACTAACTAAATTGATTGGCAGTTCAAATCCATAAAGCTCGACTTGAATTTTGTATTTTAGTTACAAACTATGTTTGCCTGATTTCGTGTTATTTAAAAGTATAAGTTAAAACAATTGTTAAATAATTATTAAATGTTGTACCTTAATTTATTTTTCTTTTCTGATTGTGCCATATCACCTTTTATTTTTATCATTCCTTAATTTTCTGGCTCTTTGTTCTTTTTTAGTTTATAATCGTCAGTTTGTTACACGTGTTAAGCAGCAACTCATCTGTCGATAACGGAGCTGGTTGTAATATAGGGTGATTATAATAAGTCTACGACTACAGGTAATTTAAATTGTTTGTTTTTTAAAGTGAGCTGTTAGTTTAATGTAATGTAAAATAAGGGAAAAAATTTATATAACATTTTTTATAAATTTTATTAGGCTTGTGCATATTATAAAGTATATTGATACGTGAAAGGAAATCCTTGTACTGCGGAATGTGAGATTTGGTATAGTTAAAGTTTATACGGAGAAAGAGTATAGAAGGCTAAAAATATATAAAGTGTACACCAGTATAGTCTATGTCTATTTGTGTGACTAATATATTATATTAAACATTAATTTTTTACATTCCTACTGCCAACGTCAATTGTCCTACTCGATAATCTATGTAAATGTAGTGGTTATATACTCTTTGAGTCTATTGGTTAATCAATCAACTAGAGTAGAGATTGTGAAATAATTTCTTTCATTGAAGATTGCTAAATTCTTTGCCGCGATATATTATGACGATAAAGGTAAATCCTCCCATTAATGGGAGGCACTGGTGCCCATCATTGGACACGTCACTTGATTACGATTTTTTTTAAATTACTGTCAGTATCTTTAATGTAAAATATGACAATCGTATTTAATTTATTATCATTACAGCCTATTAAAATTCACTGCTGAACATAGATCTTCTTAGTCTGCATCATAGGGCATTCTTAATCATCATCAATATTTGACATAGCTGCCACGCTTGGCAAGCGGGTTGGGAACCGCAAATTTTTGTTTTTTGTCGTTATTAGGCGCTGCTGCCCATCTCCTGATTGGTTTCCCTCTGTTGCCTTTAACGACACTCAGGAGATGATATAAGGTAGAGGATATTCACGGTAATATTCTATTTATCAACTTACGGCCAATGATTTAAAATAATATAATTAATGTTGCTGTAGTCAGTAGATACACATATATGATATATGATATATGTTATATGTATATAATATATGATATATGATAGACAATAGAAAGGGGAATGAAAGTGAACGCAAGTAAGACGAAGTGATGTTTTTTGAAAGAGAAGAAAGCAAAACGTTATGTGAAATAAGAATAGAAGGAGAGTTAATTGAGCAAGTGGATGAGGGATTGGGATGTATATTTAGCAGGGATGGTAGATATGACAAGGATATAGAACGACGAGTAAATGCAGAGAATAGAGTGAATGGGGCACTACACTCTATTATGAAGAACCAGAATATGTCAAAAAAGGCACGTATGGTAATTGATAATGCTGTGTTAGTCCCTACTTTAATGTATGGTAGTGAAAGCTGGGTGTGGCAGAAGAAGCACGAAAGTAGAATAAATGCTGTAGAAATTCGGTCTTTAAGGAGTATGCTAGGGTTGAATCTGAATGGCAGGGTGAGAAATTGTGTGATAAAAGAAAAATGTGGTATGCAAAATGATGTTGTGACCGGAATTAAGAGAGGAATACTTCGATGGTTTGATCATATAGAAAGAATGAATGAGAAAAAGTGACAAAGCAAATTCGTAAGACAGATGTGAACGGCATAATCGGAAAGGGACGGCCTAGACGAATGCTTATTGATCAAATTGGCGATATTTTGAATATAGTCCACATTAGAAGTACCCAGGCACTTACTATGTCTTTGTATTTTAAATTTAAACTAAAAGAATTGAAATTAAAGGAAGAAGTGACAAGGTTTATTATCTTTGTATTTAACATAAAAATTAAACAAAATAAAGCACAACTAACGTTGTGGAATAGATCGGCAAATTTTGGCTGCGAAACAACGAGTACAAAGTGCCCATCTGTTGCACCTGGCTTGACTGATATTTATGCATTATATGGTCTTATATATGCATAAGATCATATCATGCGTTACAATGCATGCAATTTCATTTTAAAATTGTAAAAGTTGCTTTAAATTTAATTTGTAGGTAGTAAACTAAAGACTGGCAAAATTTTATATTTGATATATTTCATGTGAAACAATAACTAGATGGTAGAGCTCATAGTTTATCATATGAAAATGTTTGTTAGCCGATGTGACGAAGCAGTTGCGATAAGCAAAGCGATTAAAAATCAAAAATTTGAAATGGGCAATAGACCACAAATCCTCGCGGAAGAACAACACAACAAGAGCAGCGATTCCTCTCAAGGATGACACGTGAGGCTATTGAAAAAAAAACATCCTAACTTCAATAGAGATAGAGACTGGATGCTATCACCTTCTTGGGACCCTGTAATCAATAAACTTAAAACTAAACCCAAGCATACCACTGCAAGACTCAACGCCAGGATAGAGCACATAGGTCTAATCGACTTAATTTGTTATTTCCTGTGCGCAGTACAACCGTTAGGTAGAACTCAACCATGCTCTCTGAATGTCACGTTTTTTAATGCAAACGGTCTCAGGGACCAAAAAGACGAGATCGCGTTCTTCCTGCGCAACTACGACGTAGACGTTATGCTAGTGCAAGAGACCTTTTTGAAACTTAGCCATCGCGATCCCAAGATCGCAAATCACACCTTAATTAGATATGATAGTTTGACCAGCACCATAGGCGGCACCTTGATCTACTACAAAAGGCCCTTGCGTAGCGATCGACGATCTCCCGTTAGCTAACATAGAAGAATATATATGTAAAATAGCTATGTCTGGCCATCTGCCACTTAGCATTGACTCGATTTATCAACCGCCAATGAAGCGTATTGTAGATTCAGACATTTAGAAATGACTAAACATTGGCCTCAGTGGCCGTATTTTGACTGGATAGTAAACAAAGTTCCCAAGGGTCTATATAAAATCCCATACGTCCTTAAAGGCGTAAATTTCGAGAAAGGATTTATGTTTTCGTGTAAAATTACAAGAGTTAAAACGATACAAACATATTGCACGGTATTTCATTGTAGAATTTTTCAATCATTATATATAACTTACTTATTTATTTTAGTTTTTATTATTAGATATAGTACTAACAATTTTCTAATAAAAATTATTGCAAATGAATAATAAACAATTAAGACGAGCACTTATTATTTGAATTAAACGTCTCTTTAACAGTATTTAAATAAAATGTGTAACTAATTTTTATATTCTTAATATGGCAAGAATATGAAAATAAGCTATATTTGCATATTATGCTTGCATGGATACTTGTGATTAATTATATATATAATAGATATCTTACATATTCAATTAAAGAGTTAGTATCTTAATCACATTTAAATGTATACAGTATTCAGTGTAAGCTAAAATGCAAGTGATGATTTTACGATCAAACGAATCAATAAACATATTATTTCGGAGTTCCGCGCTACTAGCGCAGCTTCCCATCTTATCTTAACAACACAAGATTGGCTAAAACGCCTTCTATGGGAAGCCATTATAACATATTCTGTCCTACACATCCCTTGTCAGTACAGGGAATAAACTCGAGAACCTATCTCACTCATCGGTTATCGTGCTTATGGCTAGTTCATTGACATTTCAACTAATTAATCATTTGTTTATTGAAATTCTAAATTTTCAAAGCAATCTTTACCCACAAAACAAGCATTGATTTATACATTAGCGGTTAAAAGAAAAATATTTATCTTTTTATTATTTTGACAGATGGCGTATTTTAAATACGTACGTTATTACATGATCGATGATTGTGGTACGGTTTGTTGCATTTCCTAAGTGTGTAAATCAATCAATCGTAAATATATTTTTAAATTTCATTCCAAAAGTATGTATATAAAGAGCTCTTCATTATTCCGTTTATAAAATACGAGCAACCGTTTTTGTAATAAACATTTCAAGAAATACAAAAAACCAATCTTTTTAATTTTTGTAATCGGATAAAAGTAGCGTATATGTTACCCGGGGTCATTGACTATTTTCATATTTTTTTTAAAATTCGTTCAATTCACAGACGGACGAACCGATAGATATACAAAATTCACTACTCACTAAATAATCTTTATTATCTTTCCATAGCCTCAATATTTTTTTCTCCACAAAATATTAGAATTACAGCCAGTTTCTCAATAACTCGGAAAAAACTTCGCTGCAGTTTTGTTATACGTATTGTACTAACATTTCAATTTACAGATCTAGCCAGCTACTGCAGTTTTGACAAAAATCAGCAAGTTTTTACCTTTTAACAATATTTTAATTTGATAACAATTAATAAGTACGTAACAATTACCGTTGCAGTAACAGTTACTTCTTAGGAATTGATAAAAGATCAGATTGATGAAAATTTCTGCAACGGAAGTATACTACTTAGCAGATAAATGCACACACAAAAGAACCCCTTTGTCGTATCTCCTCAGTTTTAAGGCACTCCCCTTGTTGCCTCAGCCAGTATCGGAATCCTCGGCGTCGACATATCGAGTGACGTGCAGTTTCGTGGTCACTTGGAAGAGAAGGCCAAATTGGCCTCTAAAAAGCTTGGCGTGCTCAGCAGAGCGGGACAGTATTTCATGCCGGCACACCACCTGCAACTTTACAAGGCACAGGTTCGGCCGCACATGGAATACTGTTCCCATCTCTGGGCTGGGGCTCCTCAGTACCAGCTCCTTCCACTTGACCGCATCCAGCGCAGAGCTTCTCGAATCGTCGACGACCGAGTGCTTTCCGATCGGCTCGATTCACTGGCACTGCGAAGAGATGTTGCATCTCTTTGCATTTTCTTTCGCATATACCATAGAGAGTGCTCTGAGGAATTGTTCGGATTAATCCCAGCCGCCAAATTTCGTGAACGCACTACGCAGCCAACGTCCCGATACCATCCACACCTGGATGCTTGGCGGTCCACCACTGTAGGTTTCAAGAGGAGTTTTCTTCCGCGTACAACCTCTCTGTGGAATAGTTTACCACCAGCGATTTTTCCGGATCGATACGACCTGGGGACCTTCAAGAAAAGTGCTTACTCCTTTCTAAAGGGCCGGCAACGCACCTGCAATTCCCCTGGTGTTGCGGTTGATCATGGGCGGCGGTAGTCACTTAACATCAGGTGAGCCGCATGCTAGTTTGCCCCCTCTTCTATAAAAAGAACACTTACCTAATTTTTGTGTTTTCTTATTTAGTTTCGTATTTGTAATATCATTGAACATCATCACTACAGGCCTTTACAAATCCACTGCTGAATATAAATAGAACGAGTAGGCCTCCCATAAATAGTAACGGTTACTTCTTAAGAATTGTGGAAAGATCAGATCGTTGAAAATATCTGCAACTGAAGCGTACTAATTAGTAAATAAACGCAATATTAAAGAAATGTTTCATTACAACCGCAATGCACGGTCCTGAGTCACCTGCATCGTGTCATCATTTCTCGAAAGCTGCCCATCCGGATTGAATCGGTGGATTGACCTCTTGGTCGAAGTTGGACTTTCCTTGTCGGACTATTTGTCCCAGGTAAACATACTGGTCAACTAATTTGAGCTCAGTGCTCCCAACAACTACCGGCATAGGTGAGACATGGATGTTTTTTAAAATGATTTGTATCACTACGACCTATTAGATCTATTGATTGTTGATAGGGCTATAATTCACTGCTCAGCCCTATGTCAGCCCTCTGTCAATATTGCTACCAACGTGAAATAATAACTTTCAACCGCGTACCCAGGGTAACATGCGTAGTCGGGGATAGCATGTTGTAGGCGATTGCATTTTTTTAACGATGTTAACGTAAATAGCTTTTGTAAATACTTGTTAAAATAGGTATTGTTTGGTGTTTAGTATATTTAATTGAAGGATAAAATAGTTGAAAAAGTTTTAATGTTATTTAAAAAAATTATATATTATACAGGATATTTTTGTAACGCTCCCGAAAATGAAGACAGACGATAGTATTAAAGATATATTTGATTATGAGATTCAAATAAAATCGATCCCGATGCAAAATTAATCATTTTTTGACAACGTTTAGTTAGCTTTATTCAAGCTCTATCAAGTTAGTACAGCTAAATGAAACGACAATTTCATAAAAAAATATTAAAATATCTAAACATAAAACCAGCAACAAAACTTCAATACCTGAAATCAACTGATAAAGGGACAATAAACGCGCGTCTCCGAATGCCGACAAGCAGCCCACATCGTACCATTACCTAACAATTTACAACACTTGTCTAAATGACTAACTTATCCACTTAATCTACTATTTTGCCACTGTGCTAGTCTTCACTTAGCCACTTTAATGCGAATTCACAGGTTAAATAAATCAAATACCTGGTTCGATTCCCTACTAATGAAAAGTTTACATAAATAATATTTATACCTTTTTTATCCATCGTGTTACCTACACTACACACCACTGTTTATTACTCTGATAAATTCGGTTACGTACCTATTCACATCAGTTCAAAAAAATTATAAAAATATAGGTATTAAACAGCTTAATCATCTAAATCCTCCTTGGCCTTATGAGATGCGGCTCTAATTGTGCCCCATTCATTTCGAGGCGGATTTGGTCTCGGCGTTGCGTCTCCTCATGCAGGCGGGATATCATCGTGGGGTCTTCGACACAGTCCACACGTAGTTTGTCATACCTCCACAGAAAGCCAAGCGTGTGGCCCTATTCTGCCGATCCAACGATCATCAAATAGCTCGATGAGGCGCTCACGGACGAACCTCACGACACGTGGAGGTGCACCGTCACGCTGGAACCATGTGCGGCAATATTCAGCCAACGATAGATTGTCCAAAATGTCAACCAAATGTTAATTTATAAAGTTTAGGAATCGCTGTCCGTTAAGTCGCTGTGTCAGAAACACTGGTCCTAGTATGCGATCCTTAAATAAACCTGCCCATACGTTAACTGACCGTCTGATTTGGTGCTCGGTTCGTCGAATAGCGTGTGGGTGAATCTTGCAATACATGTGAGTATTTCTTCGGTTCCACAGGCCGTTTCTGGTAAATGTGGACTCGTCTGGCCAGATGACGCGCTCATTGAAACCAGGCACACGTTCTTGCTGGTCTAATAGCCAACGGCAAAAAACTCGTCAGCGGTCGTGGTTACCTGGAACTTAAAGCTTGCACTTTGTGCACTTTGTATGATCGCATTCGATTACGCTTTAACACTGTGAACTGTATCTACAGTATGACACACTTGTTCCATCCCGACGCCTTAACAATTTAGCAATACTTCGTGTACCTAAGTTCGGATTCCGGTGAACGACATCTAAAATGCGCTCCACAGAGTGAAAAATCACCTAACTTCCACCTCCTGCCGCTACCGGAGCAATAGGCCGAGTTTCCAACACTCGCTGAAATGCTGCTGTTATCAGACGAGGGTCAGTTAGGTATCGAGCGGTCGGAAATTTTTCTCAGTAAATTTGTAATGCACCCGAATCATTCCCGCAGGCTTCTTCAAGGCACATTAACATGTTGCCGTATTCACGAGCACTATAAACGTACGCGTTAGTCATTTTAAAAACAAAACAAGAAACACTAAACGTAACAATAAAAGTAATAGCAACAAGAATTAACTACACAAAACAACTGAACTGCTCACGCCATAGATAAGCTAGTATAAACGGTAAATCGGCTCACGCGCACGTCGTCACAGATCTGTCTCAAAAACTAAAATTAATAATCAATTCCTGACGAAACAAATACGTACTGCGTAGTACATGAGTGTCCTTGGTCCTTGCGGTAACCGCGGTGAGTGTCTAAGCAGGAATTTTCCACATTTTGGCATTGTAAATTGCGAGGCGACACGGGTTGGCCAGGTGGCGGCAGCGCGTGTGTGTGAAAGGGAAGGGTAGAGTGAGTGAAGTACCTAGCATTGTATCGTCATATTTATTCTGTGTTTTTGTACTGAGCTAAATAAAAGAGTTCAGCGTCCGCGCGTTTATTGGTTTATTTATATAATCAGCTGGTACCATTTTAATTTTCGCTGCTGGTTTTATTTTTTAGTATTTTCATGATTTTTTTGTGAAATTATTGTTTCATTTAGCTGTACTAACATGATGGAGCGTGAATAAAGCTAATAAAACGTTGTAAAAAGATGATTTTTTTTCTTTAAGATCGATTTTAACATGGACCCATCATCAACTGTATCGTTAGTACTTAGTACTATAGTGTCTTCGTTTTCGGGAGTGTTACAAAAATACCTTGTATATATTACCTATTTAATCAATTGTAATGGCAAAAAGTCGTTCCTACTATAACTGTTGCGTGGATAGATACTAAATTACCAACAAAAGGTTTCAGATATATCATTTTTTAAGTTACAGAATGATTTTGGTAGGAAGTTATGAAAGGTGAATTAATTCCATTTTAGGTACTTATAGCAAAAAAGAAATAAATAACAATTTATCTACAGAAGTAATACCTACGTACTTTATTACAAAACTTAGTTGAAATTTACTTCACTATCCAAGTATCTGCTTACATACCTATACCTATCTTTTATTACTAAAAATTATGTTAGTAACTTAATTAAGATTTCGCAATGTATTATTTTACTCTTTGTTGCCATCCATTAGTAACCACGGAAGGTCCGCCGTAAGAAGGAGAAAAGATGCAAAGTAATATGGACAGACAGCGATAGAGTTTTATTTAGCATGCGTACGCGATTTATCTAAATAATAATGATAATGCAGGCTATTAAACGTCGGCAAGCAGTCAACATAAGGGAGTGCAAGTTCTGTACGTAGTACTATTATTTATTTTGTATCTATTATCTTAAATGAATTGAAGAAGTTGCTTAGCTGTGAGCGATTTCACTTCTTCTGGTCTTAGTACATTATAGTTTCTCAGACGAGTGCGACGTTTCCGCGCTATGGATCCACAATCAATGAGGATGTGCAAAAAAGTTTCTTCCGTTAAAGAACAGAATCGGCACATCCTTGAATTGCTTAGTCCCAAGATGGACATGTGCTTTTTTAGACAACAGTGTCCAGTCTGGGCTCTTACCAGATACATATATTATTATTACTTAATCCAAGGGCTTCTAAAGAAAATTTACGGTTATAAACCTAAATTGAGGTTTTAGAATGTTTTAAGGAAGTTTATCAGATCAGAATTTAAGTGGTTTATTGTGATAAAAAGTTTCAAATGTCAATCGGGCTAGGACTTTTGAGATTTCACAAAATGGCTCCAAATGGGTCCAAATTGTGTACTCTTTAAGCGTTCTGTGCGAGATTGTCTGCAAGTGCCTACAATACCCGCATGACCCGGAACCCATGTCAAAACGGCTCTGTTGTTATACCCCAGGGCATTTAAATGGTTCACGTAGTCTCCAACTAACTTCGAGTTCACTAAATTTGATATCAGCGCTTGCAATGATGTTTGAATATCAGAGTTTATTTAAATGATATGGATGACCTAGTATTTTTGTAGGTTGATTTCCGCACACCGAAGTATCGCGAAAATTTTCGCCTGGAAGAGAGAGGCAAATTTCCCAAAATTCATAGTAAGCTTGAAATCGGAGCATTCTCCGCAAATTTCAAATCCTACGTTGAGGTCCAGTTTTAACCCATCGATATATTAGGGCTTCCGACCTACACAGATAACCTGTCCGTCCAGCTAGTTTTGTCTGGACGGTAGTTCTACTATGTACTTTTATTAAAATCATGTTATCTGAGATCATGCACAAAATCGCTGTTTCCTTAATTTAGTCGAGCATGGATCTCGATCTGTAGGAAAGCAAGCTTAGACGGTAAATAAATATAAAGGAGCGTTAAGCATACTCGTATATCCTACCTTCAGCTCTCCATTCTCTCCTGTGCCTAGTTTTGTGTTGAAGTCTCTTATAAACACCGTTTAGTAAGTTTTGAAAGAATGTATGGATGTGGAGATATTCCCATACATTTCCTTCAGCGAATACCGTTTGGTAACTATGATTATAAGAAACGTTGCCCTCGTCATTACATTCCCAATCTTTACAACGTTGTAAACGAGACACTTTTGGACGATAAATCCGACACCTCCTTGGGACAGGTGATCGCGCTCCCGGTGGTAGAACAAGTTGCCGGATTCAATGATTACCTATCCTTCTCTTTCTACGGAGTATCACTGGTATCTTACAATATCCGATCGCAACTAGTCTATATTTTCTTCTAGCTTCAGAATATTTTTATCATTCCCTAGGGTGCGTGAGTTATATGTTGCCAAGTTGAGTTGTCTTAGATGGCAACCGAACCTTTACCGGAGATTTTTAGCAACTCCTGCCCCGCCATTACTATGGTCGTCACCGTATCCAGAAATAGCAGTGCTGCCGGAGACTAGGTGCCGTCTCTTTGTAACTTTCACCATGGGGGTATATTGAAATAGTTGGCAGGTTGGGCGAGCTGGTTGGCAACCGAAATTTTTTGTTGTTCTTTTGTTGTTATTAGAAAGATGTTGCTGGCCCTTGCCTTATTACCCCTATATCATCTCTTACGACAACCACGGGTAGATATCAGGTAGTGGATATATTTAAAAGTTACTACAACACAACAGTATCACTTATAATAATAAAAGATTGTTTATTTTGATTGAGCAATAAAATTATAAATAGTTATAAGATAGAATTACGGTTTGCTAAATAATTTTATCCAAATTTCTTAAAAGGACAATTTTCGATTCCGCTTCCATTTACTATACATTTATTGTAAGAGTTAACAGAGTAACACATTTTTGTAGGTCTGCTTTTCGTTACAAGAAAGCTCTAACTGTAGATTATTGTGTGGAAAATTTTGCATGAACTAATAAGTACATGCAAAATTTGTATACTGTAAAAGGGGAACGGCAGATTTAGTACCGCATACTTTTTTCGTTGTTTTGTTATAGAAATAATGCTAGATATTAAGGCAACTAAACTATTAATTTTCATGTAAGTTTTATATTTTTAGAACTTGGGATTAGTTAATAATAACAATAAAAGATTTTAATAAATAAACGTAATATAAGCATAACCTCAACGCAATGATATGTCTATAGCGTTTGAATTCGCCGCTAGATATAGGTCTCCGATATGTCAAATGTCACTGTTAGTAGTAGGTGAGCTACGCGCGTTTATTTCTTTTAGAATAATGTTGTGAACATATTGCAATTACTGAGATTAATTATGGCCAATATGAGTTACGGGTCAATGAATGTCAGTGCTTTAACCTTTAATCGTACCACGCTCGCTGTAACAAAAAACAGCTTTGTGCCGGGGCCTCAGTCGTCACCTCAGCTGACGGCACTTGTTATAAACATTTATATTTCTCACGACCTTTCCTTTATGTTTAAAGTGGTTTTAGTTACAGTTATTTGAAGTCGATAAGATTTTCGATAAGTAGAAACAATAACCATAACATTTAAATGTTTATTTTATTTTGTACAGCTCTTTGTTTCTAACGGATCTTGATAAAGTGTACTTACTGACGATAAATTTTATTTTACGAATGAAATATCGTAATTTTTTATTTTATTTTTATGTCCTTACAATCAATACAACATATTCTTCCTAAATGAATTTATGCATGTAATAATTATAATATTCTACTTTTTCACTTGCAAACATTTGCTAAAAATTCGACAATAGACAGTTTGCGCGCGCTTTGTAAACTCATTTTCAAAACCTTTTTTGTGTATATATTTTATATCGTCTTCCTTTATTTTTCTTATACAATCATATAGATATAACATTTAGCAATTACTAGTAAAAGTATTTACTATGGTATTCTAATAAGAAATATACTATTATTATCTTATTAGAATCTTATTAGAAATCATGACCGTTACGAATTGTTCGCGTAGAGGTTTTTTATTTCTACTTTTTTATCAATTGAAACATAAAAAGTTACTGTTGTTGTAACTTAAATCATTTAAAAACATTACGTAGTAAAGATAAATAACATTTAGTTGGATTTTTTTTTTGAAAGAAAATCCAACTAAAATCACAATCACAAAACTTCAACGATTACGCAACTAACCGCACCGGCACGCAAAAGCGAATGGCTGTTATATTTGATGAAGTCTATGTAACTATATTATAATATTCTTTAGTTCGTTCAGAATCGAATGAAATAGTGTTCAATCGAAAATATACTGTATTTTTATATCAATTAATGACGAAAATAGCAGCACGTAATGCGGACATGTATACATGTCCTCTGTACTTAGCGGTCACAAAACTTGGACATGTCAACATGTCCACGGTATCTTAGGGGCGGAAAGCGGAGCAAAGAAAAAGAGGTGCAAAATTAAGTGGGTTGAAAGAACAGTTAATTCAGAGGTTAGTGTGTTTACTATTTACAAATACATTTTTGTCAAAATTATGCTTATTTGCCGAGTTTACAGCAATGTTTTCTTTTTACAGACTTAAGGACTATGATAGAAATAGTAATTTTAGTAGAAACATAGAAGATAAAATACTACAAAATTATTTGGCGTATATTATTGAGTGGCCTTCAGACAGTTTGTATAGCAGTATAACATCGAAAAGTTTATCACCTAACTTCCATATAGTGAATATTACCACTTACTTTTTAGAGAATTACAAAGACAATGTGGGAATGACAGTATACTGCAGTTCACAAAAAGGCTATAATATGATGATAAATGAATATTTAGTGGCTCTAGTGATATGTACACAAAATAATTTACTTTTTTTATAAAGAACAGGTCCACTTTGAAAACACGAAAGAATTATCATATTTTTTGAGTATTGCCTTTAAATCAGATGGAAAAAATGTTCTGTCTATGTGTGAGTTGGTTGAAGGTTGTGAGTTTTATTCTCACCAAGGACAAACATTTGTGTGATGAACATAGATGTTTGTTCTGAGTTTTGTGTTTGAATGTATTTACATTTTAATTTTAGAAAATTAGTTTTAAATTATCTCTAGTATGTACCCATAGTATCTCAAACTAGACAATGTTAATTTAGATGATTCTAATATGTATAAAGATGTAACTGTTAATAATCTTGTATTGTATGAAATATTTGCTAGAACTCTTATACATTGTTTTGAGCGATAATATATATAAATAATTTTGGATTTCTGTGCAGTTTCCCCACAACGGTATACGGTTAACGCTTGTATTTCATCAATACTAATTTTATATCTATGGCCATCTCATGAAATAAATTATTTACAGATGTCATCCATGAATGAAGTTTGTGAAGTTTGCTGGGACAAAGCTCGAGATTCGAGCTTACATGTACCAGAAGGACCACAAAAAAGATCCCAGCATATTGTGTTGCCCAATATAAGAATTTTCGCTTTCATGCGATATATACACTAGAAGTATCCCGAGAGAGAATAGATGGTTTAGAGAGAATAAACCCAATTTTGCTTCATGCTAAGATTAAGTCCCGCCATTTTTCCACTAAAACTTTGCAGTTATAGTTGCAGAAACAAACATGATTGGGCGGAACGCAATCAGAAGTTGTTGCTGTAACTGCATTGTAGGTTTACGAGCAGTGAGATGCTACTCACGTGTTATGAGTATTATTTGGTACCTAAGCCATGCTCGCCATGAGGGTATTACCTGGCTGGCCCCGTTCTTTCCCGACCCATTCTTAGATGAAGTTTTATTAAGAATTCATTAATTACAAGTACAATAAAATAAATTAACTTAAAAAACAAAATATTTTTTATTTACCTACACTCAAAACCCCATCAGAACTTTATCATTATCAAATGTTGCAGTCCGCTGCTGAATATAAGTATCTCCTAATTCACAACGCTGAGTAGATACTGATACTCATCTCAATCTACCTACTTAATGGTAGAACCACGCTGTAGCTATAATATAGTTGCAGCACTAATGACTGCTCGACCGGGGAAGAAGCACGCTTTCACAGAATACCAGTGTAAAATAGCTGTTTAATACTGCTGTGTTTCGTATGGTAAGTGTAGAGATCCGGAGACCTTTTTTTACTGGAAACGAGGCATTCGATCCTAGTCTTCAGAGGTGACAACGCATCTGAATTTTGATTCTAAATCGAGGATAAATGTAGATGTCCATGGGCCACAGCATCCACTAACCATCAGGTGGACTGTCTGTTCGATTGTCACCCTTGTTCTAAAAAAAATAACGGTTAGTAAAGCACTACAGATTAGCGAAAATCAATATAGAATATTTACTTTATCACAAAAACTATGTTTATTTGCCTATGTGTAACATAGGTACACTAAGAGAGGTTTTGGCTATCGACGGATTGTTGGACAATTTGTGGCTCCTGTTTTGTTGCTTTAATCATGGTTTGAAGTAGATTTTGATTCGTAAAAGTGATGCGATTTTGTGAATTGTCTGCGCGTGTGAACTATTAGACAAAACGACGTAACAAGCGGAAAAAATATACAAAAACGAAGATTTCGAAAGAAATGATAGGCTCAGAAGGTCTAGAACCCAAAGCCGCAAAGACAGTTAAATAAAAAATTGTAACACTAGTTCATAATATTATATATTAGTCTATGGTCTATGTAGATAATCTTAAAAATTAAAACTGGTTATAACTTTTATCTCCCAAGTTCTAAAAATCTAAGAATTTAAAAGGGGTTTGTCTATCCTACTATCTACCAATTAAAACCAAAAATATCCCAAAACACGAAATTTTATTAGCGGTACGAAACTCCCATACAAGCCTGCCATTCCCCTTTCAATCATCTAATTGACAAGATACATGATAAAGATTCATAGGACTTTTTTTACAAAGACGATCAGAGTGTCATTGATTGAATAAAACTATTTATACGGATTTAAATTAACTTATTTTTATTATTAATTTTTGGTTTGCTCTACGCAGATCGAGCTTACAGTATCTTTAAATCTTGCAGTGGTATGCTTGTGTTTTTGAGTTTATTTTTTTTTTAATTATAATATCCTAAGCAGATGGCAGCACCCATCCACCTTCTCTATTGAAATAAGGATTTTTTTAGTTCAATAGCCTCACGTATTATCCTTGGTAGGAATCGGTGTTTTTTTGCGAGGATTTGTGGTTTATCAAATCTGATGTAATGGTGGTTGATGTAAATGGGACGATCTTGAACATGTTCACAGACTGCAGATTTTCCAGAGCGTCGGTGCTTTACGTACGCTATATGTTCTTTCACGCGAGTTTTATAGATCTTTTGTTTGTCCTATGTAAGAGAGATGACATTCACAATCTAGCTTGTACACTCCTGCATCTCGTAGAGGTATATTACACTTGATGGATGGTAAAAACTGGCTAATCTACTTCGGCGGCTTGTGGTATGGTATTATGGAAGCTTGCTTCAAGATGTAGACAACCATGTCTGTGACTTCTCTGAAAAACGGTAGTACAGCAGGCACACGCTCTACTGTGGTCCGCTTCACTCCGTCACTGTAACTTAATAGCGGTACTTGAAGTTTGTTGTTGTGTTTTAGATACTTGCTTGACGTGCTGTAGCTCGGTGGCCGTATATTTCCATCACAGATCCTTTGTGCTATCTGAAACAAAAATTTACCCACAGTAGTAAACTGTGAAGGAAGATGGTGAGATTAAACATTTTAAATGTCAGTTGTTATGGGTCTTTTTCCTATACACAGTGTGACTGATAGTGTTATCAGGATTTCGTATGAATAAAACATCTAGGAAAGCTAAATAATTATTTGCATAATTAACAAAATCATATACAATCCAAAATCGAGCATACCACTGCAAGATTTCAAGATACTGTAAACTCGTTCTGCGTAGATCGGACTAAAAATCAATATTCAAGAACTGAAGGTAGCCGGGCTAACTACGACATTGGACGTCAAACATGTCAGGCCCCCCGTTACCACGGCTAGCACCCGAAACGTCGTTATTTAAAAAAAAGTTAAAAAAAGTTAATTAAACTTGATTTAATCCGTATAAATAGTTTTATTCAATGTGTAGTTTTCGCGTAAATTTAAGACAGTCATTGAAGTAGATCGTTATGTGTTTGAGTGTATGAGCTCTATAAATTAATAAAGACTTTAATTCATCTTACTGGGTAGAGATTCAACTAGGGATGCTCTGGAAGTATTTTTTATAACTTGTTACGTTGCGTAATATTTTAATGAGCTGTTTGGAACTTTTTGCAATCAGCAGGCTCTTTCATTATAGACAAAATTATGACATGATAACATAACTAGTATGGAAAATTTTGATCTGTAAATGAACTCGCTATAAAAACTGTATAGAAGGGACCATGTTGCATATCGAGTATAGTTTTGAAAAACTAAAAGTGTACATACCTACGTTAGACAATATATTTAAATAGTTAGATGAGCCTTCACCTTGAAAATTTTTTGATGCATCCTATGGGACGTCACTGTAGTGCGGTCTTTTCTATCCAGGGCGTTTAGTTCAGTCTGACTCCACCTGAGCATGCCAAAGGTATACATGAGGACAGGCATGACCAAGCCGTTATATGCGTGTGTCTTATTCACACCGGACAATAGGCTGTTAAGCACTTCGGTCAAGCGTGCATAAAACACGTCGCAATCTGACTGTTTCATACCAGCGTTATCGATACCGGTGTTCTGTGACATACCCAGGTATCGGTAAGTTTCAGCCTCGGAAAGAGTCCTTAAGTTGACGGGCATAGATAAGTCTATGCCTGCAGATTTAGCAACCCTTCCCTTTTCAACATTATTATTATTATTTTTATTTAACTTCAAGTATCCAGGACTCATTTTTATTTACATTACATTTTTTTTTCAAATTATTAAAAAAAATTAAAATCAAATAATCTAACAAAATATGATGAGACAAATATATTAAAACTATTAATTATTACTAAATGCTGTAGTGCACATAAACAGCAGTCAAATTAGCTGCTGGGCATATGCAGTTTACAAAAATGTTGCAGATAGGACAGTTCACTCTGTCACCTATCATTTTAATAATGTCGTTGGGGCTGGCCCTTACCCTACGCACCAGCGATGCAGCTCTTTTACGCAAAGTTGCGTAAAAACAATCTACATGTGCTTGAGCTAACATTGCTGATGCGCTGCAGCGTCGGGACAGCTCCATCAGCACCCGGAACGTGTTGTTATATTGGATCCGGAAAGCTCCATAGGCCCGTTGCGTGTAGTCCCTCCAGAGGCTGCACGTGTAAAAAGATGTACAAAACGCTCTAAATAAAGTGAGTTTAACCTCCCTTGAACATCTTGCGAACCTACGTGCAATCATATTTGCACGAACCGACAGAGCCCTACGTTCCCTTTCTATGTCAGTAGTATCCTTGAGGTCGGACGTAACCATATGACCCAAATATTTGAAAGAGTCAACGCTAGTTAATGGTGTGCCATTCATTTTGATAGGAGGCACATTACGCGTACGGTCCCGTCTGGCCACAAAGATCATATACTGACTTTTTGTGCATTGTATTTCAGCCCAAGTTCGGCTGCAAATGTCTCACAAACACTAAGCAATTTTCTTAATCCACATATTGATGCACTCAGCAGCACCATGTCATCAGCGTAACCGAAGTAATTTACACAGATTACATCTATATGACATCCGAAATGCATGCTGCTAAGCGCCTCAATAAGTCCATTTACATAGAGGTTAAAGAGACTAGGTGAGCTTAGCCCACCCTGTCTCACCCCTCACTCCAACCGGTATGGTTCAGACTAAACATTAGCCCATCTAACGCAATTGACCTGTCACCCATACCAATATTTTAAAATCTGTAACAGTTGACCTGGTAATTTAATATCCTCCAATTTTTTCCACAGCATATTGTAGGAGACCAGATCAAATGCCCTCAACAGGTCAAGGAAACAAGCGTAGACAGGTGTTTTCACTATCAACATAATATTTGACAGTGTGCTTAAGGGAAAGTATCGCACTTTCTGTGGACAGTCCGGTACGAAATCCGAATTGATTGTCATTCAGTTTTAGATATTTATTGATCTGCGTATTAAGCATACTGTCCAATAGCTTTGCTATGATAGTTGCCAAGGATATTGGTCTATAATTACATTAATCTGACAAGTCACCCGTTTTATTTTTTACCACCGGTACTACTATGGTCTTCATTAGATCAGGTGGCAGATTTGCATGCCGTATACATGTAGTGTAGAACATAGCCAGTACCCGGTGTATATGTGGGCCAGCATATTGTAGATGCTCGATACTGAGACAATCATGACCTGGAGACTCGACCCTAGAAATAGATTTTATGACTTTTGCTACAGCTTTCAAACTTATTCTGTCCCCTACTCCATCAATGACTGCCCCAGCATCTTGCACCGATTCATAAGTATATACTTGTATATATAGTGTCGACTTTACAGAGAAAAGCTCCCTAAAGAGGTTGGCAATATCCTTTGGGTTACTCACCCCGCCCACACTCACGGGAAGGCCAGGCCGAATTCTCATCTTATTAGTGCTTTTCCAAAAAGCACTGTCTAACCAATGTTTCTTGTACTCTCGACTAGCAATTGCGGCCTCACTTAGGGCAGACACTATGTTGTAATAAAGTTTGGCAATATTTGTACAACATTTGTCAGCACAGTACCGAAATTCCGAAGGGAAATCTATTTGTCTTAGCTTTCTGTGGCACACATCACTATAAACATTTTTCTGACGTTTGGACCTCTTTCCCCATATAATCTGGCGAATAATATAAGATGTTAGTGTATTTTAATAATTTAATGTTGGTATTAATAACTCTAAATTGCATTCGATCATAAGAGGCAAATGGTCCGACCAAGTCACGTCGTATTTAACATAAACATTGCATACTGAGGACACAGCAGATTGTATTACAACACAGTGGTCCAACCATCGCTTACAGCCATGTGATTGGCTTAAAAAGGTGTATGTGCCGGAGGACAGACCTAGAAAGTCAGTATCAATACAATGCCAATTTTGTTCACTACAATAATATATAAGTTCCTTGAAAAATAGTGTATGAGGATGAGAGTTATAATCGCCCAATATATATACAGAGTTAATGCCTTATTCATCTATTATAGCACTTACCGTACTGAGGCAATCGGAGTAATCAGGTAGACTGTCCTTACAATCCGTGGGCATATATACACATATCACAATAATAGGTCGATCTATCGTCACAATTTTAATCGCGCACAAGCGAGCATTATCGCAACGCAACACATTTACGTCATGGAAGACTGCACTTCTCCATAACAGAGCAACTCCCTGGGGGAGTTGTAAGGTCGACCGCACAGTAGTCCCTTCGTCGTCGTATCCACAGCAGAAATACCTGTTGATCCAAAACCATCACCGATCGAGCTGAGATATGGTATCTCGTCGGGTAACAGCCAAGTCTCCTGGAGTGCAATTAAATCTGCGTGTCGACAGAGTTCTCTAATACTGTCCACGGTGCGCTTCACGTTTTTACAATTGAAGCTAGCAAATGTTATTGGTCTTTTACTTATTGTTCAAGTGTAAATTGCCGTTTACAGAAGAGTCTCTGTTCGCATTTCTGTGTTTGAAGTGTACAAATTTTCTAAAAATTATACCCTTCAGCCATATATTTGCATCAAGATACAATGGTACTTTGTCACAATCTACAAAGAATTTATAGGCTTTGTGATGGGTAGCCTTTTTTATTTGATTTTTTTCTAGCGACACTGTTTCCTGTGTTTTTGCTTTAATATAATTAATTATAACGCTTTCTTCCGTATCTTGATGTATGTTCGTAATTAAAATTGGCGATTTACGTATTGTGGCATTAAGTCTTTCACCTAAATCGCTCGTATTTATACGCACTTGACCTCTGTATCGATAGTTAAGTTTCGTTTTATGCTGAACTGTCTGCCATTCATATTCATTTTTTTTAAATTACGTCGTCGATTCAAGCACACTCTGATTCCCCAGCATTATTCAATAAATTTATTATGTTACTTATAACGTTCTTACTTGTCATGCTTGCGTTCTGACTGATTTCGCATGACTCAAATTGAATAACCACCCGCGGACTATGGTTAGTATTATGATGCGATGACAACGGCGAAAATACCCGTTCGTGCACAGTATTATTTCTTTGGCCGGTAGACTGATTATTGTCTACTTTCTTTCCTGGGCTACAATTAGGTGATGTTTCGTCTCGTATTTGTGACGACGATATATTTGTATTCTTCATTTCTTTAAACCTAACGAAATTGGAATCATGTATAACAGACATACCTATTGGTCCACTATCAAGGCCCCAAGTACTCAGCCTTGCGTTTACATTACACATGCGCGGCGGATGAACATCCTTCATTACCAATACTTTACTTTCAAGCTCTTTATGCTGTTTAAGCGGAGTGTACGTCGAATTTATGCATGCTATATTGAAACGTAATTTTGCAATATCCTCTAGTAGTTTTGTACAGTCAAGATGATCAAAGGTAATTGGTGGTAATTTTTCTAACTCCCTTGCAACAAAGACAGGAATCAGATCAGGTTCAGTAGTTTTCAAAAGCTGAATAATATCCTGCAGGTCACGTTTTTCTTTTCCCTCTCTCTTACGTTGTATTTTTCGCTTATCCGATGGTATAGCATCAAAAAATAATGCTTTCGACTTTTGAATCTCTGCACTGGTAAACGCCGAAGAACACAAACGCAACAATGATTCTTCATCCATCACAGATATTTTGTTCTGGATGTAATATAACAGTTCGTCAATGACGATATTACACACGGAAAGCTTTAACGTATCCGACATTATGACGCACGACCAATTTGTCGTTCGTACCGATAATTAAACTATGAAAGGACGCGTGCGTCACAGCTGAGCGCAACCGCGGGACTATTGCGTAGGTAATTGCGTAGGTTCTTTAACGCCAAAAATTCGTCTTTGGGAAGATTCGGTTTAGGCACTGAACATCGACGTAACATAGACGAAATGTCTTGACGTATCGCCACCAAATCTTCTTTCCGCATATTGTTTTTAAATAGACAGTCCTCGACACTACAGATAATTTCTTCGTACGGTAATATGTGTGGTGTTATCGCAAAATTAAGAACTTTGGATAACACCCTAATTGTTGCATCATCCAGTGATTGTTTTGACAGATTATAGAACGCGATTAATCTATGTTCAGTGTTTGTCAATGGTTGCTTTTGGTTCTGGCATTAATTCAGATATTTGACATTTGATTTGGTCGTTAATTTTTGATATTTTTCTATTAGTTTGTTTTTGCATTCATTACATTTATTAATTTCGTGTTTATTTAATGTTTTCATGCAAACATTATAAATTCGTTAAAACTTTCTTTAATTCACTGGATGATATGTCTATGCATTTGTTTATGTCATATAGATCACAGCGTTTTTGTTGGATTACCGTTCGTAACAACTTTTCACTCGCCTGATTTAAGATCTTAGCGCTTCCTTGAATGTCCTTCTTGGTTAATATTTTGACACACGAAGGAATGAGATTATGGTCTCGGTATCTCTTCAAGAAATTTAAGGCTGTTAGATATCTTGCGCGTTTGGTTTTTAGATCTTCTAATTGGCGTATTTTATTTGCAATAACGAGTCCATACTGGTTTACATAATGATTTCTTATATTTACGCGAACGCTACACATTTAAATTATACTACTTTTTTTGGATTCTATCGCGTTTATTTAACTTTTTAAATACCCGACGTTTCGAGCGCTTTACAGCACCCATAATCACGGGGAAGACTGAGATGTTCAATGTCCAGATGTAATAGCTAACCGCGGTTACCATAAATTAAAATTTAACTTTTGTTCCGTTTATTATAAATTATCACGTTTATTTAAAAAGTTAAATAATAGATATACTAGTTTTTATGCATAGAATCCGTATAAACTAGTATTATTTAAATGTGTAGTGTTCGCGTCAGTATAAGATATATATATATATATATATATATATATATATATATATATATATATATATATATATATATTGAGTTTGAATTTTACTAAATTAATCATTGATTCTCAAGCCATATTCATTCAGCCCAAAACAAGTCCGTCAGAGTTATTTTCAGATTTAATTCCTATTTTTCGTTGCCTTATTTAAAAATGTTACGTGTTCTACATTGAAGATTGCTTTTGAGCTCAGTGTTTCCTTTCTATGCTTTAATAAGAAGTACTCTTGAGTATGGTTCTGTTGTATGGTTTCCATTTTACGAAGCGTCTAGCGTTCCAAGCGTCTAGAACAGATTTAAAACAAAGCTCTTAAGATAGTTAGTCATAGGCTAAAAATAAGTCGCAAGCTACCGTTTTATGAGGAGAGACTACTTACATTTGGAGTATCATCACTGCGTAATAGACTGTAAAATTGTTTCCCCAAATCTTTTATCCCAAATCAATTTTAATATTAAGTCAAATCCCAGGCGTCATCTTAATACTTAATTAAACGTCTGGTAGTTATATCTGGTCTATAAGAACAGTACATCATTTTACAATCCTTTAACACGAATGTGTCGCTCTTATAATGATATAGTTCTGACAGAGTCAGGTAAGGACATTGACGTCTTTGACAATAATATAAATAAGCTTCGCGCTCAATTGTTCCACTGCTTCAAGTCAACTCCACATTAATTACTATTTATCGTCGAAATAAAACTTTCACTAAATTGTCATAAAATTTGTTAAATTGATAAATTGTTTTTTTTAAATAAATATATACATAAATATATTTACGGATAATGCATGTTGCAACTGTTTTTGGTTTGTATTCCAGGTCAAAACTTTGTATATAATAGGTATTTATGTTACGTAAAAGTGAGTATAAACTGTTGTTTACATCCAATAAATAAACAAGTGTTTCTATAATTAAATTTAATTGTTGCATCAAATTATATGAAACTTTTTATTACTTTAAAAGAAATACATTTGTTATGAAAATATGTAGAATGTCTTGCTATTGAATAGATAATATACAAATACTCCTATATATACTTCTAGGCCTGCAACTCAGAACGAAAGCTGTGCCACATTTGTGAATAGAAAATATTCTGTAGCTGTATTCTGTAGAAAATATTCTGTATGAGCGGGCGCCAGGTGGGCGGGTTGCTGTCATGGTAAATATGCCACGCAGCTTTCTTAAAGTTTGGAAACTATAGACTAATACAAATTAAGGTACATATCTGTCTGAAAAAAACTTCGAATCACGGTGACAAAATACATACATGATTAATGACAGCGCTTTCTTAGTCACATTAAAAAACAGAGATTGTCGGAAACAACGTTCGCGGCTTATAAAACTAAAAACAAGTTTTCTCACCCGCTCGCTGTTAAAAAATATAGTAGTCAAATTTTCTTATCTAAATTACAAAACACAACTTTGTAATACAGTTTATACGGATACAGTTTTTTGACATAATTATATATACATATATATATATATATATATATATATATATATATATATATATATATGTATATATATACATATATAATGATTTCTTATATTTAGGCGAACACTACACATTTAAATAATACTAGTTTTTACGGATTATATCCATAAAAACTAGTATATCTATTATTTAACTTTTTAAATAAACGTTATAAAATATAATAAACGGAACAAAAGTTACATTTTAATCTATGGTAACCGCGGTTAACTATGACATCTGGACATTGAACATCTCAGTCTTCCCCGTGTGACCATGGGTGCTGTAAAGCGCTCGAAAAGTCGGGTATTTAAAAGTTAAATAAACGCGATAGAATCCGTAAAAAATAGGATAAAAAGGGAGTTAGAAAAATTACCACCAATTACCTTTGATCATCTTGACTGTACAAAACTACTAGAGGATATTACAAAATTACGTTTCAATATAGCATGCATTGTATTGGAAGGTGGTTGTGTTAGTTGAGGTAGAGGAAAGAAGTAGAGAGTAAGAACATTATAAGTAACAAAATAAACTTATTGAATAATGCTGGGGAATCAGAGTGTGCTTGAATCGACGACGTAATTAAAAAAAAGGAATATGAATGGCAGACAGTTCAGCATAAAACGAAACCTAACTATCGATACAGAGGTCAAGTGCGTATAAATACGAGCGATTTAGGTGAAAGACTTAATGCCACAATACGTAAATCGCCAATTTTAATTACGAACATACATCAAGATACGGAAGAAAGCGACATAATTAATTATATTAAAGCAAAAACGCAGGAAACAGTGTCGCTAGAAAAAATCAAATAAAGAAGGCTACCCATCACAAAGCCTATAAATTCTTTGTGACAAAGTACCATTGTTTCTTGATGCAAATATATGGCTGAAGGGTATAATTTTTAGAAAATTTGTACACTTCAAACACAGAAATGCGAACAGAGACTCTTCTGTAAACGGCAATTTACACTTGAACAATGAGTAAAAGACCAATAACATTTGCTAGCTTCAATTGTAAAAATCGTGAAGCGCACCGTGGACAGTATTGGAGAACTCTGTCGACACGCAGATTTAATTGCACTCCAGGAGACTTGGCTGTTACCGGACGAAATACCGTATCTCAGCTCGATCGATGATGGTTTTGGATCAACAGGTATTTCTGCTGTGGATACGACGACGAAGGGACTACTGTGCGGTCGACCTTATGGGGGAGTTGCTCTGTTATGGAGAAGTGCAGTCTTCCATGACGTAAATGTGTTGCGTTGCGATAATGCTCGCTTGTGCGCGATTAAAATTGTGACGATAGATCGACCTATTATTGTGATATGTGTATATATGACCACGGATTGTTAGGACAGTCTACCTGATTACTCCGATTGCCTCAGTACGGTAAGTGCTATAATAGATGAATAAGGCATTAACTCTGTCAATATATATTGGGCGATTATAACTCTCATCCTCATACACTATTTTTCAACGAACTTATATAATATTGTAGTGAACAAAATTGGCATTGTATTGATACTGACTTTCTAGGTCTGTCCTCCGGCACATACACTTTTTTAAGCCAATCACATGGCTGTAAGCGATGGTTGGACCACTGTGTTGTAACACAATCTGCTGTGTCCTCAGTATGCAATGTTTATGTTAAATACGACGTGACTTGGTCGGTTCATTTCCCTCTTATGATCAATTGCCATTTAGAGTTATTAATACCAACATTAAATTATTAAAATACAATAACATCTTATATTATTCGCCAGATTGTATGGGGAAAGAGGTCCGAACGTCAGAAAAATGTTTATAGCGATGTGTGCCACAGAAAGCTAAGAGAAATAGATTTTCCTTCGGAATTTCGGTACTGTGCTGACAAATGTTGTACAAATATTGCTCAAACTTTATTACAACATAGTGTCTGCCCTAAGTGAGGCCGCAATTGCTAGTCGAGAGTACAAGAAACATTGGTTAGACAGAAATTTCATCTTTGGATGGCTAATGGACGGCCCAATCATGGCAAATTATTTAATGAAATGCGTAGCACCTGAAAGGTATTTAAATAACGCTTAAAATGGTGTCAATATTATAAGCAACAAATTGAAATAGATGAAATAGTATCATCGCATACCAAAAAAGATTTTAGTGCTTTTTGGAAAAGCACTAATAAGATGAGAATTCGGCCTGGCCTTCCCGTGAGTGTGGGCGGGGTAAGTAACCCAAAGGATATTGCCAATCTCTTTAGGGAGCTTTTCTCTGTAAAGTGGACACTATATATACATGTATATATTTATGAATCGGTGCAAGATGCTGGGGCAGTCATTGATGGAGTAGGGGACAGAATAAGTTTGAAAGATGTAGCAAAAGTCATAAAATCTATGTCTAGGGGCAAGTCTCCAGGTCATGTTTGTCTCATTATCGAGCATCTACAATATGTTGGCCCAAATATACACCGGGTACTGGCTATGTTCTACACTATATTATGTATACTGCATGCATATCTGCCCCCTGATCTAATGAAGACCATAGTAGTACCGGTGGTAAAAAATAAAACGGGTGACTTGTCAGATAAATGGTATTATACTCTCTCCTTGTCCTAGACATTCTTAACAATTGTAGTACGCCACATTCCATGCCAGCATCACAATTTCCAAGCTCGCTAAAAAAATTTTTAAAGCAGTATATCTGGCAACACTGTATCAACCCGTCCGTCAATGGAACTTCATTACGTTTCTTTGTGCCAGCCATCACGGTGTGTTTTTATAATTTTTGTTATAAAAATTAAATATGTTTAGTGTAAAATCAAATATTTTGTATCCAAAACCTATTACAAATAAATTTATTGCGTATCTGCGTGGTAATAATTTGATTATGTACTTGGGAAAAGAAGATATTCAAAATGGAGCCAACCGATCAAAGGTAAACAAAAATCCTATTCTTCGAGGTACGTGCACGTGTATATAAAATAAATAAAGTTAAAACATTTATTAAATAATAAAATCAGATTCACTGTGCCCATTTATTAACAAGTATGATAAATTATCGAACAAATTCACTATTAAGGGTAAATAACATAACCTCGTCACTCATATTATATGAAATAGTAAATAGGTATTTTAACCTTTATAGGTTAAAATACCTATTTATTTTATTTATATAAAAAACCCACATATAAATTTCATTTATATGTGGGTTGAGATACATTGTACAGAGATACGTTGAGAAATTTTAAAAGATATATATATTAATGTTTTTATTACTTTCATTTACTTACGTTGGGCAGCAGACCCGGAAATTATACACCCTGAGATTTAGTTGTATACCCTGAGATTACAACTAAACTTTCTTTAGTATCAGAAAATCCTGATAATGAAAAGATATAAGTGCTATAAATAAACTAAACTCATGGTTTTATTAAGGTTATGTAAACCTTTAACGTCCACAAAAAAATTGGCAGAACAAGTTAGAAATAATAACTGAATTCTGAGACAAAATTATCCGGTGTGTAAGGGAGAGCAGTTTACTAGTCCTGAAAATTGTTAATTCCCAAACAAATGGGATTTAATAGATGCATTTTTAAATCTAAAGACAGTATATTATTACATGTTATTTTGTAAACACATAAAATAAAAAATAAAAAGCTGCATAATATGACACCCCTCTATCAGGCATTTTGGTGTTGGTAGGCCTATGTGCAGCTGTGGACTTTTATAGACATTCTTAACAACTCCTTGTCCTAGACATTCTTAACAATTGTAGTACGCCTCATTACATGCCAGCTTCACAAATTCAAAGCTCGCTAAAAAAAATTTTAAAGCAGTATATCTGGCAACACTGTATCAACCCGTCCATCAATGCACCTTCATTATGTTTAAAGCAAGGAATTAGATCAGCAACCCTAACCCAGGGAAGGTTGGGCCGGGAGTACCGTCTAGGACAAGGAGCTTCGTATAATTATGGTTGAACTTCACTTAAGATAAGTTCGTTTAACCATTTAATTATACTTTCTCCTTGTCCTAGACATTCTTAACAATTGTAGATGTTTGAAGACAGGGTTGCGAATTTATAATACCAATGAATGGAAATATGCAATTTTCCTTATTTTATAAAAAATGTTGAACATATTGCCTGTATAGTAATTTTAAATTAATAACATAAATAAATTATCGTTATTTCATGACATTTCCTTATAAACATAAGGCCAGCTTGATTTCAGCAGAAGTGGCCCAGTGGAAGAATTATGAGTGAAAAAGAAAACAATCTGGAGTATCTATTCAAGTTTAATTTTAACATCTTATAACTTACTTAAGAAATACTATTCTAAGTGGGTTAAATTTATCACTATCTTGTGTTCTGTTTTCTATTAAAATATTCACAAGAGAGGCTCAACCCCTTCTCATTTATTTTTTCTCATACAAACCCTGTTGAAGTGAAATTCTATCTATATCTTAACTATACATCTGAGCTCGTTTGAATAAATGTAATATTTGTTGAAGGACCATGTATGTATATTATAACCTATAACTCATCGCTGCTCAGCTTGTTACTAGTTTTGTAAATTTCTGTATTCTCAATATTTATTGCAATATTCTGTAGTTAGTAATCTAAAAGTAACTTATTATTAAGTCTATTTTGATAACTCAAACCTAAGTAAAAGGCACAATGGCCCAGGAAGGAAATTCATTACACTTACTACAATTTGGTACGATAACGAATTAATTATTTTATTATTTTATAATTTATAGTATTTGACATAGGAGAGTTCACTATAATTCTTTGTATGAATTTTGGAGTGAATCTTGGAGTGCTATATTTTACAAAATACTTCACTAATAGTAACCAATGATGTGTATGAGATGTCTATGAGATGACTGTAACATGATACAGTAGTATGATTATCTTTATATAGGCAGTGTTAATAATAATTTGTTATTTTATTCAAAATAAATAATTCATTTTTTCACATTTACTGCTCATGTGAAAAAAACTACTTTATAGTTTATAGTGTCAGCGCTTTAATGTTAATTCAAAACCTGTCTAACCTCAAAGTGTTAGCTCTAAAAGGTCTGAATAGTTAACCGTGTCTATCCTCTATGTGATAGCTGTAACGGTTTAAAGCCTGCAGTGATTTCTTCAAAGTCATAGTCCATCTTAATGTCTTCCTTCAATTGGTAATGCTTTCAATTCAAATCTGTCTAACCTCAAAGTGTTAGCTCTAAGATTTGAATAGTCAACTGTCTCTATCCTCTATGTGATAGCTCTAACAGTTTAAAGCCTGCAGTGATTTCTTCCGAGCCGTAGTCCATCTTGATGTCTTCCTTCAAATGATATTGCTTTCAATTCAACCCTGTCTAACCTCAAAGTGTTAGCTCTAAGATTTGAATAGTCAACTGTGTCTATCCTCTATGTGATAGCTCTAACAGTTTAAAGCCTGCAGTGATTTCTTCAGAGCCGTAGTCCATCTTAATGTCTTACATCAATTGATATTGCTTTCAATTCAAACCTGTCTAACCTCAAAGTGCTAGCTCTAAGGTTTGAATAGTCAACTGTGTCTATCCTCTATGTGATAGCTCTAACGGTTTAAAGCCTGCAGTGATGTCTTCTGAGTCCTAGCCCATCTTAATATATTTCCACTAATGATAGCATCTTATATGTGAATTAAGATCTGTCTACCTTCTAAGTCATAGCGGTAAGGTCTGAATAGTTAACCGTGTCTATCCTCGTGAATGACAGCTCTAATGCATAGCATTTTAAATAACTTATGCTAGATATTCTCTCAGCAATTTTAAGTTTATAGTAATTACTACATAATCCATGTATATATTCTAAGTGACAGTTCTAACGGTCTGTATATAGCATCTATATAACTCCTGTTAGATATTTTTCCCAGCAGTTTTAATTCAATAGTGCTTTTGCATCCCTATCTCCTCAGTATTATACTTTTCCTATTTCTTCAATACTGTCCGAAACTACGTGCATGTCAAAAGTGAGGATAGTCTTGCCAAACTTTCAAATCATTGGTATGTTGGTATATTTTGCTACCTTGATGTCCGGTGATACATGTGGGGGCTCTTTACGTTGACATTTTTTGGACTTCTTTTGCCAAACCCTTGTGAGACTTTCTAGTACTTTTACATCTATAATTTGTAACAAGTTTTTCATTATGTTATACTCATAATATTGAGTCCTTTGTAATAAAACTATACCATTAATTATCTTTATTTGATTGCTTCTAAATCTCAGTACCGCAAAATATTTTCTCATGTGAAAAAAAAACAAAATACCAAGGGTTTTTTTGACTCATCGACATTAAGAGGAAATACATAAAAGAAGAATCGTCCCCCAATCTAATATAACTGCCATGGTTTCTGGGTCATGCCTACAGAACTCCATTGTTAAGTATATAATAATTTTATTATTTCTTGTTACCTTACGTTACGTTACGTTACGTTAATTTGATCAAGTTTTAGCTTTGACACTGCTTTATGATCTAGTTGAATAGACTTGAAAGACTTCCTCCGACTGTTTTTTGTTTACTTGGCTCAATTTTAGATTGTATGCTAAATTTCCATATTTTTATTTAATTTAAAGTATTGAATCCTCAATAGTTAAGAATAGAACCCTCTCTATCTTGTTAATATATAAAGCAGGTTTTTATCAACTCTGGTTAAAATTGTACAACATAAGTATTATTTAGTTGTAGTAAGTTTACTATTCATTATAACTATATTGTTTTGCTCAAAGTTCTGTATTGTAATCTACCATTCCCAATAATATAAGCATATACTACTTTAATATCGAATAATATCTATGTAATTTATTCGCAATGTAGGACTAAAACCCAAATTTTGTCTCATTCCATTGGTTTCTCTCCATTCAGTTGAGAAGTGTCAATTTATATTTCAAACGGTTTTATGCGTTTAATGTTTTTTTTTTTGTAATATTATTAACTACCATCGAAGGTCAGAAATTTGCCACTGAATATATATTACATAATATTGTATATACATTATGATATATAATAAGGTTTAAAGCACAACATTATTAACCTCATTTTACTAATAGCAACCAAAATGGTTTATGCACAATATATTTAGTCACTATTTATATCATAAAATTTTTATAGTTCTTAAGTATTTTTACATAATTTTCTCTTACTACAACAATTTATTTTGTTGCTAACATATATTGGCAATCAGTGTATGCATCTGTCAGCATAACTCTATTGTGCTTTTACCGTACCTAGTTTTAGTTATGAAGATGATAATAATAACATGATAGGTATGAATGATACCATACTTAACTTTACTGAATATATCCATCTTTATTTTGTTTTTATAATTATTACTTCACATATTACTTATTTTTAACGTGTCATAACTTTTTAATATCTTAAAATAGACTATTTCCTATAATTATTTTTAAATTTCTTTTTAATTGTTTAATTTACCACTGTTTTAATTATTGAAGTATGTAAGTTTTATATTTTCCCAGATTGATTTTTTATGTACCGCTGTAGGGCATTAATGCATTTGCAACTCATCATTCTATTTAAAACCTAATGATTCTAAACACTTCTTTCTTCCTTGTAACTTAGGTTATATTAAATTACATAATACAGCTCGAATGCAATAATGTGCCTATGTTTAATGTCAATTAATTAATTAATTAATATATATTCCTCTATATTATTTTCTCGTCTTATTATATTAATTGATATATAATAATTATTATATTATATTCGTTTTACTATCTCAATAATAATAATTTATTGTTTACCTTCTTTACTGAGTTTTTTAATTATATTTTGTTAATTTTTAAAATTAACAATAATCTAAGTCATGAAACATTTTACAGGCTATCTGTTGTCTTTTTATTATTCTTTTAATAATTTAACAAATTTATTGTAATTCAATCTGATGCTTACAATACTATTTTTATTTTGCATATCTGTCAAATCTGGTTTCATTGGCAACGTATGGAGCCAAATATATCACAAGGGAATAATTTGAATAATAGGTTTGGTTCAATCTTTCAGATTTTTCTAAACAGCCTATATGCTTATTTTTTACTCACTGTTTGCTTACTTATATTTTAAGTGTATTTAATTTGTAACCTTTTGATATTCCATATCAAGGTAAAACAGTTCTCATATCACATTTTTTCTTATTTCCATGTCATATTATCCACCCATCCATTGCAGTCTACAAAAGTCCACAGCTGCACATAGGCCTACCAACACCAAAATGCCTGATAGAGGGGTGTCATATTATGTAGCTTTTTATTTTTTATTTTATGTGTCTACAAAATAACATGTAATAATATACTGTCTTTAGATTTAAAAATGCATCTATTAAATCCCATTTGTTTGGGAATTAACAATTTTCAGGACTAGTAAACTGCTCTCCCTTACACACCGGATAATTTTGTCTCAGAATTCAGTTATTATTTCTAACTTGTTCTGCCAATTTTTTTGTGGACGTTAAAGGTTTACATAACCTTAATAAAACCATGAGTTAAGTTTATTTATAGCACTTATATCTTTTCATTATCAGGATTTTCTGATACTAAAGAAAGTTTAGTTGTAATCTCAGGGTATACAACTAAATCTCAGGGTGTATAATTTCCGGGTCTGCTGCCCAACGTAAGTAAATGAAAGTAAGAAAAACATTAATATATATATATCACTTAAAATTTCTCAACGTATCTCTGTACAATATATCTCAACTCACATATAAATGAAATTTATATGCGGGTTTTTTATATAAATAAAATAAATAGGTATTTTAACCTAAAGGTACGGAAAGGTAAGGAACACCGTACGTTCATACGAAATGGAGAATCGTGGCTCCGACATATCATCGTTCGACGCCTTATCATTTCTCGTTTTAAACCAATTCAAAATAATGCAACGTTCGTCTAATATGAAATTAGAAGCAAAAAATATGCCAATCTTCGAATGAATGTACCGTCGAAGCCAAAGAATTCCTTAGCATATGTAAATTTGAATATGGTTATTAGAATAATACTGAGACAATAGTGTCATCTCTTATTATCTTACGTAAATTGTGTATACTAATTTCTCTGTCGCACAGTTTCCGTTTGCCCGTAATTCTGTTTATATCTTTTTATAGATGATCCCTTTGTAAACCACTTCCTTGGTACATCCGAGTATCCATGATTTATTTATTACACTAGATTAGTACCTTATTACCGCGCCAAAGCGTTGCCACTGAACATATGGCCACAGCTATATGCCTAGCTAACGTCAGTTCAATGTTCAATGTGACGCCGACAGAGTTAAGCCGAACGATCCGCGACAAAAAATGGGAAAATGCGTAGTGAAAGAATGCGATTCAAGGTCACAAAAACATAACAAATCAAGCGGAATTATTTTCCACACATAAATTCTAATTCATGTTTTCATATAAGTGTAAAAACTAAAAACCCCAAATAATTAAATAAAATTATCTAAAATTGCGATTTAGGTTAAATGTTACCACTTTTCCGCCTTTGAGATTATCCCACATTAACGGGAGACTATATAATTAATGAAGTAAGTTAATTTTTTATCTCTGATTTTAAATATTCTGAAAATTATAATAAAAACTACGTTTTAACTTTCATACAAAATAATTATTTTAGTTTATTCATGATCTATTAAATATATTTTATTACCTATTTTATATTAATAATTTTATGTTGATTATAATTTTATTTTTATATAAATTTTATATTAATTATAATATATTACCTATTTTATATTTTTGTTTTGATTTATGAGTACAATAATAATACCTATAAAAATATATTTTATTTCATCAGCTATGCTCACTTTTATTCACCTGAAAAGAAAATATACTTTTTTTAAAATAAAACTATTAACTACAGCTTAAAAAAAACTCCTTTTTATTGCGTATTTTGGGTTAATTTCATATAGTAAGCAACCCGCAATTGCATGTTTGGTGTGTCTATCTTTATCTATGGTCTAGCGCCATTGTTTTCGCAACTTGTGTAAGTGAGACAGATATATGTTTATTTAAAATGTTTAGTAATTTAAAAGGTACGTCGTCACGGTTGGATAGTGGTTAAACTTTTTTCGACACACGGTAATGTGGTTTGCTCCTCTAGTTTCGTATAACTCAATGCGAGTATCTAACTAAATGGGTTATTAGAAGAGTACTATGACAATAGTGTCATCTCTTATTATCTTACGGAAATAGTGTACACTACTTTCTCTGTCGCACAGTTTCCGTTCGCCCGTAATTATTTCGTGGTATTTTCTAACGTCGGAATAAAATAAATTCAATATTAAATTAAATATAGATACTTACGAGTGAAATGTCACACCCTGGGCTTTTTTTTTGTGTTTTTATACTTATTGTTGCTATTTTTAAAGGATCACGATGGTATTCTCAAAGTTTTTTTTTTGTGAAATCAGCGCGTTAGATCCAATGTGCAACATCTGGCTGTCACTGCGCACAAATGAGCACTGATTGCGAATAAGTGAGCTCACTCGTTTGAGAATAAACATATTATCGTAAGAGCGCATTTAACTATTTAAATCTTTGTTAAGGTGGGCCTGTAGGTGACAACGCAGATCTATGCTCGACCACTGTTTCAACCTCTGGAAGGTGAAGGGGATCTATGGGTTCGCTAGGAGGAGTGTATTGAATCTCTTAACCGTCCGTGAGGCATTTGGCTATTCAGAGTCGTCAGAGACAAGATCGGGGTTTCCTGACCTAATGAGAGAAGGCATGGGTGAGGATTTTCCTGCTTTCAAAGCTCGGGTCAGGTGCCAGATTATCCTACATGTCCTTTCTAAATTCTGCAATGCGCTCTTTTACCTCGTTTTGGAGGGTGCGCATTCTAAATGTATTGGTAATATGGTAGTGATCATAATTATAGTAATATTGTTACTATTCTTAGAGAATCAGCTCAGGCCAGTTGTAATAACAAAATGAATAAGAAATAGGTTGTGGGGTGGAATAAATACGTTAGAGACGCCCACGGGGGAGGCTCGACTCGCCTTTCAAACGTGGGTCTTATACGGTAAGCCATCTTCAGGTAATTATTATAATAAAATGTGTGAAACAAGACGGAATTTCAAGTCAAAGTTAAAATGGTGTCAAAATCACGCAGAGCAATTAAGAATGGATAAGATCGCATCGAGTCATTCGCAAAAGAAATTTAAAGAATTCTGGAAACTTACGAATAAACTGAATCCCAAGTCGAGCCTTCCCGCTAATATTCAGAGTCACAATCAGCCTGGAGACATAGCCAATCTATTTAAAAAGCATTTTAAAGTAGAGTCACCGCAGGGGTCCGTCATCGAGATTAATCGATGGTGGACGTTTTGCAGGTGGATCGTGTGTAAGGATCTCCGCCAAAGAAGTTTTTGGAAGTAATAAATTCTATGACCAGCGGTAAATCACCAGGGCATGATGGGCTTAGCATTGAACATCTGGTACACGCAGGTGCCCATCTGCTAAGAGTGTTGGCTATGTTTCTAAGTTTATGTATAGCTCATCAGTATCTTCCGACTGATCTCATGAAGACAATTGTGGTGCCTATCATTAACAACAGAATAGGAGATATATCGGATTTAAATAATTACAGGCCAATCTCACTAGCCACCATAGTGGCTAAGGTACTGGACGGTCTGCTTGACAGGAAATTGAGAAAGCTCATTCATCTGCATGATGCTCAATTTGGGTTCAGACCTGGACTATCCACAGACAGTGCAGTTTTATATATTCAGCAGACTATTAGGTACTACACACATAGAAAAACGCCGGTGAATGCCTGTTTTTTAGATCTATCAAAAGCTTTTGATCTAGTCTCTTATGACATTTTATGGCAAAAGTTACAGGAGGTGACTGACCTGCCCCAGGAAATTGTATCCGTATTTAAATATTGGTACAGTAACCAAATAAACTATGTTCGATGGGGTAGCAGCTTTTCTGAGGGGTGTGGGCTGGAATGCGGGGTGAGACAAGGAGGGTTGAGTTCGCCTACGCTAAACCAGTTGATTGTGGAGCTCAG
Organism: Parnassius apollo; assembly: GCA_907164705.1. Lineage (NCBI taxonomy): Eukaryota > Metazoa > Arthropoda > Insecta > Lepidoptera > Papilionidae > Parnassius > Parnassius apollo. The sequence continues at coordinate 20,210,989 of CAJQZP010000885.1, read as the reverse complement.
CAGCACTAAGGTCAGTTGTTCTATAGACGGAATTTGCGTAAATAACATAAGCTATGCAGATGACATAGTGCTGCTGAGCCCCACGATAGATGCACTCAGAAAGCTGCTAGGGATCTGTGAATCCTACGCAAAGACCCATGGGCTCTAGTATAATGTAACGAAGAGCGAGCACATGGTTTTTAATTCAGGCACTAAAAGGCAGCTCACCATGTCTACTGTTAAGCTCTGTGATAGAACAGAGTCGTCAAATTTAAGTACTTAGGCCACTGGGTAACAGAGGACTTAGAGGATGACTTGGATATAGAAAGGGAACGCAGGGCGTTGGCTGTTCGCTGTAATATGCTGGCTCGCAGGTTTGCACGATGTACTAAAGTAGTTAAAGTTACGCTTTTTAAAGCTTATTATCAGTGCTTTTACACATGCAACTTGTGGGTCAGATACACGCAGCGGACATACAATGTCCCGCGTGTGCAATACAATAATGCGTTCAGGGTGCTGTTAGGATTGCCGCGTTATTGTAGTACCTCTGCCATGTTCGTCGAGGCACACACGGATGGCTTTCATGCCATAATACGTAAAAGGTCCCCTTCATTAATGAATCGACTACGTACCTCTACCAACAGCGTCCTGAATACACTTGCTGATAGGTGGGATTCTGCCATTATGAAGCACTAGTTGAGCCTACATATAAAATTGAATAAAAGTAAATAAATAAGATATTTGTAACGTAGGAGCGATATTTAATTTGTTAAGTCTTAAAAAAAGTTAAATACTAACATTAGTTTTAAGTAGTTATTGTTCTACTAACATCTTTATGGACAAAGTCTGAAATAAAATATATTATTATATTATTTTTATTATTATTATTATAATTGTCCAAGGGCCGCGTTCTTCTTACTGGTTAGTTGTAGAATATCTCTCGGAAGCTTCAGGTATCAATTGCTTAACACGTGAATCTTTCGAGAGCATTTTTCGATCGCTGAGATGAGATGGGCCGATGAGATGGATCGATAAGATTCTGGCGGGGGATATTTTATCGGGAATCGTATTTTAGTACTAAGAGTTCATAGACTCAAATTTGACCTCGAGTTTTCGCGAATCCACAATGGTTTCGGTCTGAAGGACATCGCCTGCGGGTTGGCCCAGCTGCAATAGGACTGATCTGTGATCTGTCCGAGTTAAGTTCTAGGATTGTATCAATGGACTTTATCGACAAAATGACATCTTTAAGTAACGATACATCAAGGATATCTGGTTTCTGACTGGTAGCAAAAGGGTAGTGGGTTAGAGTCTCGGGCGCGATTACATCGAAGCTTAGTCGCTCCTTGATATCGAACAATACCTTGCCATTTGGGTTGTTTGTAAGCGAGTTACTTGACGAATGCTTACTGTTGAGGTCTGCAGCTATTATGAATGACACTGGGCCTAGGTTTAGTAATTCTTAAATGTCTGAATAAATAATACGCTTCATTGGCGGTTGATAAGCCGAGACGGTAAGTGGCGGATGGCCGGTCATAGCTACATTACATACAAAGAGCTTTATGTTAGCTAACGCGGGAGCGTCGATCGGTACGCAGTGCAAGTACCTCTTAGTCAAGGTCAAGACCCTTTGATCAAGGTGCAGCCTCTGGGACTGATCAACCTACCATTTCTAATTAAGGTGTAATTTGCGATCTTGGGATCGCGATAGCTGGGCTCACGAGATTCAATAAGGTCTCTTGCACTAGCATAACGTCTACGACTACAATAAGATATTCGACTCTTTGAGGCATTCATACATCTGGGAAGCTCTGCGATCACAAGGAGTACACCCAAAGTATATTAGGATAATAAAAAATTATATCAAGAATCAATATCAAAAATCCAAACAGAAAGTAAAGGTACAGGGTTTAAAATAAAAAAAGAAGTACGACAAAGAGACCCCTTTCACCAAATTGTTTTCGGCGGTATTTGAACACATATTCAGGAGAGTTAATTGGGATAAATTTTGTATAAATATAAACAGTGAAATGCTTAACCACCTTAGATTTGCAGACGACTTGATTCTGCTAAATAAAAATAAAGAAGGCTTAGAAATAATGTTAATCCAATTAGAAAGAGAAATTAAAATTGTAGGGTTAAGTTCTAATCTATCTAGTTTATCTATGAATCTAGATAAAACAAAAGTAATGACAAATCACATAAAATACCAATCTTTCTAAATTCTAACCAAATAGAGTATGTCGACGTATATACATATTTAGGACAAATTATAGCACCAGGGAATCAGATGCATAAATAAACAAATGTCAGAATAAGTAAAGCTTGGAAAAGATTTTGCTCCCTCAAAGAAATTATAAAGAACCCACACATACACTTAAAAGACAAAACTAAAGTGTTTAACTCATGCATACTACCATGCACAACCTATGGAGCACAAACCTGGGCCCTCACTAAGAAGCAGAGTATAACACTAACTGTGTGTCAAAACAGAATGGAAATAAGTATGATAAAAATCAAGCTACGGGACAAAATCAAACTAACAAATATAAGAAGCAAGACAAAAGTTACAGTTGTCGCATACCTAGTGAAAAACTTAAGTGATTATGGGCAGGCCATATTATAAGAGAGAGAAAGAAAAAATGGACAAAAATTGTTACCTTATGGTACCATAGAGATGGAGAAAGACGGAACGGGTATCAGAAATTATGATGGGAGGATGACATCAAGCAAATAACCACAACAACATGGCAGAGAAAAGCTGCAAACGAGGAGATACGGAAAACCCTAGGGGAGGCCTATGCCACATGGCAAGCTGATGGTAACGTTACCGATGTCGAAGATTAAACTGAATGGTTATTATAAAATATATAATTTAGTATGTACAACAATTTTTAAAACGTTGCATTAAAATAATTCTCCAAAATGTAGTATATTATCAGAAAAAAAGGCTATTTGAATTTGAATTTGAATAAGTTGCGCACATGAGCTAGTAGAGTGGAGTGACGGGAGTGACCTAGACCGACACGTCCGAAATCTACAGAGCTCATAGCAGGAATGATTATGATGAATGATCTATCATGAGAATCTTAAATTGCTGTTATTGCTTCTTTTTCTTCTTTATAGCCTAGTCCACTACTAACCATGGGCCGCCCTGTAGGAAGGACATACCATAATCGACACTGTTGGCAGTCGGCTTGACGTAATTTCTTACCAAATATGCAATTGTAAATATCCCTTGCATATATTGATTGTTTTTCATAATTTAGGATGATTTTGTGATCGTGGCATGTGATTTACTAGTTTTCTACAGTAATATCCAATTTTTTTACTGTTGACGAGACCAAATTCACTTTTTCTTAAAGTGAAATTCAGTTTAATTTTAAATTGCTTTGTTAAAATATTTGTTAAAATATTTATACGCGTACACGAATTTTTCTGCTTAACCTAAGTAAAACCATGGTTTTATTGAAAACCAGCGTAAAATAGCAAAATTATGCTGTATTTTTATTTGTTATGTAGGTATAGGACCCTAAAAACCCATGTTGCCGGTAAAGATGCATTCAATTTCAGTCCCCTGGAGTGACAACGGATCTGTATATTAATTTTTCGGTTGTTTTTTGTGCACGTTTATTGCCTTTAATCCTAAAGTATTTATTCTAAAGTAAGATTTTACTTTTAAAAAATGCTTCTTCTTTTGGTTTAAATGTTATGTCTCCAGTGTTAGTGTAGACTCTTGTACGTATATTTATTTCGCTTTTCCTCTACAAACGTGGTTCTCACATTGAGTAAGCCTTTCAGGTTCAGCTTAAGTCGCTCGTTTTATTTATACTTTCCTTTGAGCTCTATCCGCAAAAGGGTTTCAAACTAGAAATTCTTTAAAATAAATTTATACCCCTTTCCATTTAAATTAGATTATTATGTATATTTATAATTTATTTGAATTTTTAATTTACGACAATTTAAATACAGAAATATAGTAAAACATAATATGCTAAATTTTTAGTAATTTTACCAAACATAATAAAAATGCATTATTTCAATTTAACATCTCTTTTGTTTTGTATCCATACCATTACCATTGGTTGCGAACAAAAATCGTGTGGTGAAGACCTCAGAGAATCACTACATAGTTAATAGAATTGTATCACGTATCGTTAGCAATTACTAAGATAACAGTTCAATAGAACTCATGCTGCTATAAAGAATGAATACACGTATTACCTTACAAAACAAGGTAGCAACTCTACTTGGGAATACCTTGTAGCTCTCCCGAGTCTTAGTAAGCACCTAACAGACGGTGGTAGGGGTCCGTCTGTGTAGTAAACAACCTTTTTCCCCCTGCTTTGCTTCCTTTTTCTGCCACCTGATATCTGTGCTTGCTCTCATCATCATCATCATTATAGCACTTCACAAGTCCCCTGCTGGACATAGGTCTCCCCCAAGTAATGCCAGAGAGCACGGTCCTGAGCCACCTGCGTCCATCGACTTCCTGCATGTCTTACCAGGTCGTTATTCCACCTAGCGGGGGGTCGCCCTACACTACGCCTACAGAGTACTAGGTTTCCACTCGAGAAACTTTCTTCCACATCGGTTATCGGTTCTTCGAGCTATATGGCCAGCCCATTGCCACTTCAGCTTACTAATCCGTTAGGCTATGTCGGACACTTTGGTTTTACTGCGGATATGCTCATTTCTGAGTCTGCTTTTTTATAGTATAGGGTGACAAACGAGCACACAGTCCATCTGGTGGTAAGTGGTTGCTGTAGCCCATAGCCATCTACATTTATCTTTGATTATAAATCAAAATGCAGATGTGTTGTCACCCGTGAGGACTAAGATGGAATGCCTCATTTCTAGTAAAAAGGCTTTCTCTGTTATGGTCTAATTACATTACATTACAATTCGACCGCTATTTTCCTAAAAAAAATATCAGTTTTAAATGAACAGCTATGGGGAGGCCTATGTTCAGTAGTGACATTTTATAGGCTGTGACGGTAACGGTAACGGAAATTTACGGCTAGAACACAATTTGATCAGATTAAAATTAATAAATACAGTTCAAAGGATGAGAAAGCTGTAATACCAATTACCAAATCTAGCCTACCGGTCTTCTACAACTGTTCGTTATACTCATCAAATCATTATTAACTTAAAGGCAATGTAGGCAACTAAATGTACACCTTGCGTCTCTTAAGGACCACGTGCTATAAGAAAAATATCATATTTATATGTTATATGATGGAATTAAGATTTCATGTGTGAGTTATTATCAGTCCGGGGGTTATGAATGTAACAGGACATACCTTCTAAGGTATTCACGTGGTAGGACCACATCAGTAAAATGAATATAAGGCACAAGAAACAAACTCTAGTTATTGAAATGCGTTTTAAGTAATTAAAAGGCTATAGAGTTACATACACACACACACGCACGCACGCACACACACACACACACACACACACACACACACACACACACACACACCCCTCACACACACTCACCCACACGCGCACACACTCACACACCTATACCTCCACACACACACACACACACACACACACACACACACACACACACACACACACACACACACACACACACACACATACACACACATACACACGCACGCATGCACGCACGCACACAAGCACGCACGCACACAAGCACACACACACACACACACACACACACACACACACACACACACACACATATACACATACCGATTTTTGAATATTTTCAATTTTCTTACCGGGAAGTTAAAAATATTCTTAATTTTTCGACGGCTCCGTGGGCACAGTGGCGTAGCAATGGGTTACAGCAGCAAGGGCCACGGGTTCGAATCCCGCATGGAACAAGTATATGTATGGCCTACAAGTAATTGTTCGTGATCTGGATGTTGGTCTTTGTAAAATTTATGTTTGTAAACTGCTCCCTCGATACGAGAGAAAATCCTTGCGTAGAGGTAACGTTTTAAAAACAAGTCCACAAACATATTCATTAGGAAATTAGAGCAGTAATATGTGCATCTAAGCAAATACAACATTATATTATCTTAATATATTTAAATTACGTGTCACGTTGTTTGTCCGCGATGGACTCCTAAACTACTCAACCGATTTTAATCAAATTTTCACACCGTGTGCAATTTGGTCCAACTTGAGACTTTTTGCCCATGAGTGACCCACAATTTTTTTTGCGAATTTAAGGATTTTTAATAGGACATGACAAAGGGTCGTTAAAACGGACAGAACAACGTCTGCCAGGCAATCTAGTATATTATATTTTTAAAAATTAATAGTTTACTATGTCAGTACATAATAATATCAATATACTTATCTTAAACGATTAGGTTGTTCAGCCTTTTATTGAAAACCTTTAAAAAAATGTAAATAGTTTACTATTAAAATACTTTAAAGTTACTTATGAAACTGGATTTTTAAAACATGAAGTGACAAACGTATTTACATCTGGAACCAACTTCAAACTAAAAAGGCTACAGGTGAGTTGTCAGCTCTAGTCTCTAAGAACTACGATGGAAAATCTCACAGCATGTAATTATACTGGCTATCTATACACCGATCGGAACACTGTAGTTCAAGCACTACTATTTAGTATCAGATATAGTTATAAAGAGACTGGTATATACCTAGACGGACTCTTAGCCAGAAAGAAAAAAATTAAAGCAAAAAATTGAAACCGAATTTTATTTTCCTCCTTATGTTTGTGAGAAATAGCGTCTATTCTCAAAAACATTCTGAAGGGTTATTAATTCACTCTATAGCTCAATTTTAACACCGAATGCAATCTTTGTTTCAGCGGGACGGAAATATTCTTATATTTATTAAGAATACAACATTAATACGATTTTAGTATCCGTGATATTTTATTCGTTTTTAATATCTTGAGAATTCTTATTTTTTATACAATTTATTAAACTTCTTCGATATAATACTGTAAAGCTAAAGATAACTAAGAGCCTATAAATGTCCTTCTGGGCTGAGCACAAGCTCCTCTCATTATTTGTAATGGTAGTGAAGCAAAGAATCGGCTAAAGTTCGTAATATGTGTACTTCTTCTTAAAACTAGCCTTTACTTTATTAAGTCTATTTAATATTTGTGTATTTTTCCACAGCTTTTTCGTTAGTGTGGACTTTTAGAGACGAAAGCGGGATAGTCACAAAAATATGAATAGGTCTAACAATTTGAATGATAAATTAAATTACAAACTGTTAAGCAATCTCATTATAGACTCGGTACAAAAAGTTATACAAAAAAAAAAACAAAGAGTCAATGTCTTCGAAATGTTTTCAATTTCATAATTACATTCCTTTACAAGTTCTCTGCCGAACATAGGCCTCCCCCAAGGAATGCCGCAAAGTACGAATCTGAGCCACCTTCATCCATTGACTTCCTGCGTGTCGCACCAGGTCGTCACTCCATGTAATGGGAGGCCGCCCCACACTTCGCCTACCCGTACGTGGCTGCTACTCGAGAACCAATACCAATATTGAGGCAAATATTATTATAGAATGGAAAACATTAATTATTAATTTGTTTTGTATTGTTAATTGTAACGTACATGATTGTGAGCTATTATTTGAAAAAAAAGTTAGTCCCGCTGGGTTTCTTGCTGGTCCTTCCCAGGACAGAGGTGCTTTTTGCGAACTAGTGGTAAATGAAAAAAGTGACTTTCAATAAGTATTGTTTACTATATATATTGATAAAAAAGTTTCTATTCGAAATTCCACGAACTATCCCACCTAATTTTCTCTCGCAGTGCATTTAATCTTCTATTAGCTACATGAGGTAAACTGATAGCAAAATAAGTTCGTAACTTATAACCACGTCTATAGACTATGAACTAAAGTGATTTTATTTGTCAATATTTTGTGTACACAGTATCGTGTATAATAGTATTCAGTAGTTGTCGTGTTTGATATTATTTTGAAAATAATTTTGCCAAGCGTGCTCTTTGTTTATGGGTGGTTTGTAATTACGATTTAAATAATCACTGTCATTATTTAAAAAACAATCCTTTGTAACAAAGCATTTGTAATTTTTTATTATATCATTGCAAATTATAAAAAATATAACATTTTTTAATTTTATATTTTAAAAAAGGTATTACAATCAACGGCACAACAGTCGAAATATTTTAAAACTTATTTATAAATATTTATTCTATAAATTTAATTGTTCTAATTTATTCATATTTATTAAATATAATGACAAGCAGAATGCTATTAAATCAGCTATTATAAAATAGTCTCTAAGGACAGGTAAATATTACCCTTCATTTTTAAAGTTTCGTAATAGGATTGTTTATAATATTATTACTATAAAAAGGTGATATAAAGCTCAATATTTTTAAGCCTGTAATTTATTTGTTTTTTAAATATTTATAAAAATTAATTACTTCGCTTGGCGAACAATAATAAACGCTAAATAATTTATTCTCATTCGTGTTCAAAATACATACCAAGGAATATTTTAACTAGTATAACACTCTTTGTTATACACATTTTCATGATCTCTTGCAGTTCGCTTAATAAAGTAGCAGAGCTATAGTCGGTGGTTAGAAGCAGACATAAACAAATCCGTGCTCAAGTAAATATAGAGCTTTCGGCTGGTCCCGACTCAAGAGAAGTTCATAAATTTTAGCTCTTTTTAATACAATACTAGGTAAGTCCAACTTCGACCGAAAAGTTAATTGACGAATCCAAGTTGTCTGGAGATCGTTCAGAAGATTACGACACATTTTCTCGTTACGTATACTTAAAACTTAAAACCAAGAATGTACGACCAGTACATATGAATTTGAGTCATACTTTCGAAGTATTTCGCTATAAGCCGTAAGAGGAAGCCCAAGTCACTCGTTTGTTCGTCTGGTTTCTGTATGATAGACTTCGAAAAAAGGATACAACTTCGTAAAGAGGATCAACGGATGAGTAAGCTGCATATAAGTGGCAAAGGGCGGGTATATAGAACTAACAACCGATGGACACGATAGGTTCTTTTGATGGGTAAGAAAGGTTTTATTCCCATATGGGTAAGTGACGACCTTGTAGAGAAATTCGATAGATGCAGGTAGCTCAGGATCGTGCTTTGTGGCATTCATATTTTGAGACTATTTTCGCTTTCATCTCTAAAGGTTCACATAAACGAAAAAGCTGTGCAAAAATACACGAATATTAAATAGACTTAATTACGTAGAGGCAAGTTTTAAGAAGAACTACACACATTCCGAACTTTAACTGACTCTTCGCTTCACTACCTTTTTATATAATGAAAGGAGACTTGTGCTCAGCCCATTAGGACATTTATAGGCTCTTAGTTTTTATTTTTATTTTACAGTATTATATCGATGAAGTTTAGTAAAATGTATAAAAAATGAGAACTCTTAATTCAAGAGATATTAAAAACTAATAAAAAATTACGGATACCAAAATCGTATTAATGTTGTATTGTTATTAAATATAAGAATATTTCCGTCTCGCTGAAACGAAACTTAAAATTGAGCTACAGAGTGAATAAATAATCCTTCAGAATGTTTTGAGAAAAGAAGCTATTTCTCACAAACATAATGAGGAAAATAGAATTCAGTTTCAATTTTTGCTTTAATTTTTTTCTTTCTGGCTAAGAGTTCGTCTAGGTATATAATAACAATCTCATAACTATATCTGATGGTAAATAGTAGTGCTTGAACTACAGTGTTCCGATCGGGGTATGGTAGCCAGTATAATTACATACTGCGAGGCACTCCATCGTAGTCCTTAGAGACCAGAGCTGACAACTTACTTGTAGCCTTTTTAGTTTGAAGTTGGTTCCAGGTGTAAGTTAGTTTGTCACTTCATGATCCAGTTTCATAAGTAACTTTAAAGTGTTTTAGTAGCAAACTCTTCTAATTTTTTTTTGTAGATTTATATAATAGGCAGAACTACCTAATTGTTTAAGATAAGTATATTGATATTATAATGTATTAACATAGTAAATTATTAATTTTTCAAAGTATAATATATAATATATTAATGTGTTTAGTTAAATGAACATGCCACTCCTCTAATTTCCTAATCAATATGTTTGTAGTATATCTTTAGATTAAGATGTAAAATTAACTTGTATACTTATGCCCATTGAGGCACTAGTAACGCCGGTTTGTAGAATTGAGCTGGCTGAAATTAACAAGCCTGATTGTTTATAACAATTATCAAAGAGAAAAATTTTATACCCCATGTTACGTTCACAACTATGACTTTTGGAGCGGTTGATTTACATGGTCACTGCCGCATCTTTTTTTTTTTTGCGCCCGAAGCAATTAAAGGGCTACCCTATACGTAGGGAGGCGGAAAATGCATTACGCATACCACGATAGCCGGTCTATCGTGGTTATGAGGGGCTCACTGTCCTACCGCTAAGTGATACCCTCTAAAAACCGCCTTTGGGGACAGGCAGCCGGCTGATTAAGCTGTATTGTACCTTATCATGAGCGACCCTCTTTTGGGAAAAGAGGGCACTGCCGCATCACGCGACGTCGCGTGAAATAACCTATTACGCTGTTGCCTATCGACGTCACGTGATGGCCCTTACAATAATGAATAAGCTATAGAATGGTGGCCGTAGCTTATGGATTTTTGGTATTTATTTTGGCCAATCGAGGAGAGAATGACCTTTCAAGTAGTGAGCGTAGCCTGCAGGTAGCCATTTTGTGTTGTTTGAAACACCACGGTGTTGTCAGTTTTTGTTCGTATTATTTATTTATTTTCCTTATTTTGGCTTCTGTTTTGGATATGTTTTTTTTTTTATAATGACTGGCGAACCAAGACAGTTATAAAGAACAACAATACCCAGTACATCGCGAACATCTGAAAGGAAACGACTAAAAGTGCAGAAATGGAAGAAATATTAGGAGTCGGACGAAGATGTTTATGCAGAGAGTGATGTGGATGATGTAGACTGCATAGCTGACGAGGGTGGGGGTAATAGTTCAGAATCTGAAGCAGAAGAGGAGGTGGTGGAGTTAAAACGTGTGGCTGAATAGATTCCGTTGTCTGCGCCGCCACCGTCCACTCAAATACAAGCATTCAGCCTCGGCCTGTCCAGACACCACGGACGACATAAACCGTGCAATTCATTCAGTCGTAGCGTCAATTTAACTATACAGAGCCAAGTACCGAGTTTCAGCAGAGATATAGAGCTGAATTTACGACACGTTAGACTACCGATTCTAGTTCAACGAAAGATTTTCCTTTAAATAATTTGGACTTTTTGTGGTAAAAAATTATAACAAACTACATTTTTGATGATTTTATTTACATTTTATTTCTAAATACAAATTATTTCCTTGGAAATACAAATCATGCGAATTCGCGTAATCTGCCATGTAGGCAATATTTACGTATAAGTGTGTCCCATATGGCCGGTCACGCGACTTGATAATAATATACGTCTATATAAGGACTTGTGCATTATATAATTGTAGATGCTGCAAACCAAGTATTTTTTTCCCATTTGTTGTTAATGAAAGAGACCAAGTCCTTCCTTACTTTCCTAACTGAAATACAAGGTATAAATACAAAATATAAATAATCGTAAACAGCCATAATCTGGAGATGACGGATATATTAGACCCGGGTCCATCATTTGGAGGTCAGAGGTCTATTAGGTCAGGTCAGAGGTGTAGGTTAAAAAACCGAGCGGGTGTAAGTATCCATCTTCTTTGGATGGTTTATGCCGCTGATACTTTTCACTTTTCACATGTGTGTTATACCGCCACTATGCTTTCTTTACGCAGTTTTCGCATGTTTGTAAAAGCAATGCGGTCCCGTTAGGTAGTCAAGGAAAATAGGGCAAATTAGGCACTCCTCATTCTGGAACTCCACCTTAGCTGAAAAGCAGTTCAATAACTACAGTTCGTTTGTCATGCACCCATGATCACGGGGGGGACTGAGATGTTCAATGTCCTGATATCATAGTTAACCGCGGTTACCATAGATTAAAATTTAACTTTTGTTCCGATCTACACAGTATGAACTTATGGTATCTTGAAGTCTTGCAGTTGTATGCTTGGGTTGAGATCTAATTTTATTTATTATAGGAGCCCAAGCGGATGGTTGCACTCAGCCACCTTCTCTATTGAAATTAGGATATTTTTTGATTTCAATAGGCTCGCGAATCATCCTTGGAAGAAATCGGTGTTCTTTAGCGAGGATTTCTGGTCTATCAAATCTGATGTAGTCGATTCTTCACATCAACTATATGTTCTTTAACGAGGGTCTTAATAGTTTTTTTTGTTTTTCCTATGTAAGAGAGACCACATTCACAATCAAACTTGTACACTCCTGCATCTTGCAGAGAGACATTACACTTGACTGATGGTAAAAACTGACCAATCTTCTTCGGCGGCTTGAAGTATGTTTTGATGGAAGCGCGCTTCAAGATGTAGCCAATCTTGTCAGTGATTCCTCTAACATATGGCAGTACAGCAGGTACACGCTCGACTGTGGCCGGCTTCACTCGTTCACTGGGACGTAGGCGTGGGACCCGAAGCTTGTTGTCATGCAAAACTTGCTTGACGTGGTGGAGCTCAGCAGCCAGGTGTTTACTGTCACAGATCCCTTGTGCACTCTGAAACAAAGATTTACCCACGGTAGCTAACTGTGAAGGATGGTCGTTAGAATCACCGTTTAAATATCTATCTGTATGGGTCTTTTTTCTATACACAGTATGGCTCAAGGTGTTATCAGGATTCCGAATTACTACCTCATCTAGAAAAGCTAAAGAATTGTTTGCCTCTTACTCTATTGTGAACTGAATTTTTAGAATTTATAGAGTTGAGTTAAGATGGTCTAAAAATGCAGTTACTTTATCTAAAGGTAGAATTGTGAAAGTGTCGTCAACATACCGTTTTTAGAATCTTGGAATTATGGGAGAAGTAAACAGGACTTTCTACTCAAAGTCTTCCATGAATATGTCGGCAACAATAGGAGATACAGGTGAGCCCATCGCCACACCGTCTACTTGCTTGTAGAACTCCTCCTTCCACAACAGCTAGCCAGATTTAAGGCAGTGTCTGAGTAATACTGCATATTCTACGGGCATGTTGTTTTCTTCCAGCCTTCTAGTTACAATTGAGATGCAGTTTTCAACAAGTAAGCATGTAAACAATGACTGCATATCAAAACTGACCATAGTTTCATTGTCTGCCAGATATAGGTCTTTAATCTCGCTGACAAAATGGTAGGAATCTTTTATGTGTGCTCTTGCATGACTCCTGAGCGGTGAGAGTATTTTTGCTAAGTGTTGAGCCAATCTGTAAGTTGGTGAATCGATTTGGCTCAGTATGGGATGTAATGGAGCATTGGGCTTGTGTATTATTGGTAACTCATATAGCTTTGGTGATTTGGCGCACGTAGGTATTATCAATTTTACGTCCAGATTTAATTTTTCGGAGTGTTTCTAAAAGGTTAAACGAAATAAATAAAATAAATAGGTATTTTAACCTAAAGGTTAAAATACCGATTTATTTTATTTATATAAAAAACCCACATATAAATTTCATTTATATGTGGGTTGAGATACATTGTACAGAGATACGTTGAGAAATTTTAGGTGATATATATATATTAATGTTTTTCTTACTTTCATTTACTTACGTTGGGCAGCAGACGCAGAAATGAGTCCTGGATACTTGAAATTAAATAAATAATAATAATAAATATAATGTTGGAAGGGGAAGGGTTGGTAAATCTGAGGGCATATACTTGTCTATGCCCGTCAACTTAAGGACCCTTTCCGAGGCTGAAACATACCGATACCTGAGTATGTCACAGAACATCGGTATCGATGAGGCTGGTATGAAACAGTCAGTTTGCGACGTGTTTTATGCACGCTTGACCAAAGTACTTAACAGACTTTTGTCCGGTGTGAATAAGACACACGCACATAACGGCTGGGTCATGCCTGTCCTCATGTATATCTTTGGCATACTCAGGTGGAGCCAGACTGAACTAAACGCCCTGGATAGAAAAGTCCGGACTACAATGACGTCCTATAGAATGCATCATACGAGATCGTCGGTAATGAGGCTGTACTTGCCACGAAAGCATGGTGGGCGTGTCTTCTTGAGCACGCTCACCATGCATAATCACAAAGTTTGGAATGGAAAGAGAAGGAGCTTCACGGGTGGTACTACAGGGCTCTACATGAGCTGCACGTAGATACAGCCGTCTCCCTCAACTGGCTACGTTTCGGTGACCTCTTCGGGGAAACCGAGGGTTTTGTCTGTGCAATACAGAATCAGGTTATTAAGACCAACAACTATCGGAGATACATCCTAAAGGACGGCACTGTCGACGTCTGTCGAGCCTGTAGCCATCCCGGGGAGTCACTTAGGCATGTCATCTCCGGTTATTCGGCGCTTTCTAACTCTGGGTACTTGCACAGGCACATCCTAGTAGCCAGAATTCTACACCAGGAGCTTGCTCCGAAATACGGTCTCGTGGACCGGAAATTGCCGTATTACAGGTACTTGCCGGAAGCCGTGCTCGAGAATGACCGCGCCAGGCTATACTGGGACCGGGCCATCATCACGGACAGGACTATTCTTGCGAATAAGCCTGATATTGTGCTGTTGGACCGGGAACAGTTAAGGATATTTTGGTCGACATTTCCATTCCGTATGACGGGAACTTCGTGAAAGCCGAAACAGATAAACGAACAAAATATCTGGACTTGGCTCACGAGATGACCGACATGTGGGGTGGTATGCCGGCCGAAATTATTCCTGTAGTCGTCTCTGCGAATGGGCTAATCCCAGTCAGTCTCTCGGGTCATCTGAGGCGAATGGGACTCCGTGAAGGAACGCTGCGGGCTCAAATGCAGAAGGCGGTGCTCCTCAATACCGCCCGCATCGTCCGCCGGTTTCTTTCCCTTTCCTCCTAACTCTCAGCCGTTTCGTCTCCCCTGCCGAGGGCTTCCATCTGGTTGGGCTTTTATTTATTTATGTATTTATTTTATTTAAATTATATTTATGTATATAATTATCTTTTCATTTTAATTTATAATTATATATTTATAGAACCCAACCAGATGAGAATACTATATAGATACCCCACATTATAATAATAAAACAGAACTCACGATTCTCCGCGCAGATAAGGGAAATGCCACGGTAGTCATGGATACGTCAGATTATAATTCTAAAATACAAGAACTTTTGTCGGATGTAAGCACTTATAAAAAGGTTAAAAATGACCCAACAAATAGCACACTAAAACAACTAGTGTCCTCATAAAGAAACACTCCGTAAAATTAAATCTGGACGTAAAATTGATAATACCTACGTGCGCCAAATCACCAAAGCTATATGAGTTACCAATAATACACAAGCCCAATGCTCCATTACATCCCATACTGAGCCAAATCGATTCACCAACTTACAGATTGGCTCAACACTTAGCAAAAATACTCTCACCGCTCAGGAGTCATGCAAGAGCACACATAAAAGATTCCTACCATTTTGTCAGCGAGATTAAAGACCTATATCTGGCAGACAATGAAACTATGGTCAGTTTTGATATGCAGTCATTGTTTACATGCTTACTTGTTGAAAACTGCATCTCAATTGTAACTAGAAGGCTGGAAGAAAACAACATGCCCGTAGAATATGCAGTATTACTCAGACACTGCCTTACATCTGGCTAGCTGTTGTGGAAGGAGGAGTTCTACAAGCAAGTAGACGGTGTGGCGATGGGCTCACCTGTATCTCCTATTGTTGCCGACATATTCATGGAAGACTTTGAGTAGAAAGTCCTGTTTACTTCTCCCATAATTCCAAGATTCTAAAAACGGTATGTTGACGACACTTTCACAATTCTACCTTTAAATAAAGTAACTGCATTTTTAGACCATCTTAACTCTATAAATTCTAAAATTCAGTTCACAATAGAGTAAGAGGCAAACAATTCTTTAGCTTTTCTAGATGTGGTAGTAATTCGGAATCCTGATAACACCTTGAGCCATACTGTATATAGAAAAAAGACCCATACAGATAGATATTTAAACGGTGATTCTAACGACCATCCTTCACAGTTAGCTACCGTGGGTAAATCTTTGTTTCAGAGTGCACAAGGGATCTGTGACAGTAAACACCTGGCTGCTGAGCTCCACCAAGTTAAGCAAGTTTTGCATGACAACAAGCTTCGGGTCCCACGCCTACGTCCCAGTGAACGAGTGAAGCCGGCCACAGTCGAGCGTGTACCTGCTGTACTGCCATATGTTAGAGGAATCACTGACAAGATTGGCTACATCCTAAAGCGCGCTTCCATCAAAACATACTTCAAGCCGCCGAAGAAGATTGGTCAGTTTTTACCATCAGTCAAGTGTAATGTCTCTCTGCAAGATGCAGGAGTGTACAAATTTGATTGTGAATGTGGTCTCTCTTACATAGGAAAAACAAAAAAAAACTATTAAAACCCTCGTTAAAGAACATATAGTTGATGTGAAGAATCGACTACATCAGATTTGATAGACCAGAAATCCTCGCTAAAGAACACCGATTTATTCCAAGGATGATTCGCGAGGCTATTGAAATCAAAAAATATCCTAATTTCAATAGAGAAGGTGGCTGAGTGCAACCATCCGCTTGGGCTCCTATAATAAATAAAATTAGATCTCAACCCAAGCATACAACTGCAAGACTTCAAGATACCATAAGTTCATACTGTGTAGATCGGAACAAAAGTTAAATTTTAATCTATGGTAACCGCGGTTAACTATGATATCTGGAAATTGAACATCTCAGTCCCCCCCGTGACCATGGGTGCATGACAAACGAACTGTAGTTATTGAACTGCTTTTCAGCTAAGGTGGAGTTCCAGAATGAGGAGTGCCCAATTTGCCCTATTTTCCTTGACTACCTAACGGGACCGCATTGCTTTTACAAACATGCGAAAACTGCGTAAAGAAAGCATAGTGGCGGTATAACACACATGTGAAAAGTGAAAAGTATCAGCGGCATAAACCATCCAAAGAAGATGGATACTTACACCCGCTCGGTTTTTTAACCTACACCTCTGACCTGACCTAATAGACCTCTGACCTCCAAATGATGGACCCGGGTCTAATATATCCGTCATCTCCAGATTATGGCTGTTTACGATTATTTATATTTTGTATTTATACCTTGTATTTCAGTTAGGAAAGTAAAGAAGGACTTGGTCTCTTTCATTAACAACAAATGGGAAAAAATACTTGGTTTGCAGCATCTACAATTATATAATGCACAAGTCATTATATAGACGTATATTATTATCAAGTCGCGTGACCGGCCATATGGGACACATTTATACGTAAATATTGCCTACATGGCAGATTACGCGAATTCGCATGATTTGTATTTCCAAGGAAATAATTTGTATTTAGAAATAAAATGTAAATAAAATCATCAAAAATGTAGTTTGTTATAATTTTTTACCACAAAAAGTCCAAATTATTTAAAGGAAAATCTTTCGTTGAACTAGAATCGGTAGTCTAACGTGTCGTAAATTCAGCTCTATATCTCTGCTGAAACTCGGTACTTGGCTCTGTATAGTTAAATTGACGCTACGACTGAATGAATTGCACGGTTTATGTCGTCCGTGGTGTCTGGACAGGCCGAGGCTGAATGCTTGTATTTGAGTGGACGGTGGCGGCGCAGACAACGGAATCTATTCAGCCACACGTTTTAACTCCACCACCTCCTTTTCTGCTTCAGATTCTGAACTATTACCCCCACCCTCGTCAGCTATGCAGTCTACATCATCCACATCACTCTCTGCATAAACATCTTCGTCCGACTCCTAATATTTCTTCCATTTCTGCACTTTTAGTCGTTTCCTTTCAGATGTTCGCGATGTACTGGGTATTGTTGTTCTTTATAACTGTCTTGGTTCGTCAGTCATTATAAAAAAAACATATCCAAAACAGAAGCCAAAATAAGGAAAATAAATAAATAATACGAACAAAAACTGACAACACCGTGGTGTTTCAAACAACACAAAATGGCTACCTGCAGGCTACGCTCACTACTTGAAAGGTCATTCTCTCCTCGATTGGCCAAAATAAATACCAAAAATCCATAAGCTACGGCCACCATTCTATAGCTTATTCATTATTGTAAGGGCCATCACGTGACGTCGATAGGCAACAGCGTAATAGGTTATTTCACGCGACGTCGCGTGATGCGGCAGTCCCCTCTTTTCCCAAAAGAGGGTCGCTCATGATAAGGGGCACAATACAGCTTAATCAGCCGGCTGCCTGTCCACAAAGGCGGTTTTTAGAGGGTATCACTTAGGGTCCCGGTAGGACAGTGAGCCCCTCATAACCACGATAGACCGGCTATCGTGGTATGCGTAATGCATTTTCCGCCTCCCTACGTATAGGGTAGCCCTTTAATTGCTTCGGGCGCAAAAAAAAAAGATGCGGCAGTGAACATGTAAATCAACCGCTCCAAAAGTCATAGTTGTGAACGTAACATGGGGTATAAAATTTTTCTCTTTAATAATTGTTATAAACAATCAGGCTTGTTAATTTCAGCCCGTCAATTATACAAACCGGCGTTACTAGTGCCTCAATGGGCATAAGTATACAAGTTAATTTTACATCTTAATCTAAAGATATACTACAAACATATTGATTAGGAAATTAGAGGAGTGGCATGTTCATTTAACTAAACACATTAATATATTATATATTATACTTTGAAAAATTAATAATTTACTATGTTAATACATTATAATATCAATATACTTATCTTAAACAATTAGGTTCTGCCTATTATATAAATCTACAAAAAAAATGAGAAGAGTTTGCTACTAAAACACTTTAAAGTTACTTATGAAACTGGATCATGAAGTGACAAACTAACTTACACCTGGAACCAACTTCAAACTAAAAAGGCTACAAGTGAGTTGTCAGCTCTGGTCTCTAAGGACTACGATGGAGTGCCTCGCAGTATGTAATTATACTGGCTACCATACCCCGATCGGAACACTGTAGTTCAAGCACTACTATTTACCATCAGATATAGTTATGAGATTGTTATTATATACCTAGACGAACTCTTAGCCAGAAAGAAAAAAATTAAAGCAAAAATTGAAACTGAATTCTATTTTCCTCATTATGTTTGTGAGAAATAGCTTCTTTTCTCAAAACATTCTGAAGGATTATTTATTCACTCTGTAGCTCAATTTTAAGTTTCGTTTCAGCGAGACGGAAATATTCTTATATTTAATAACAATACAACATTAATACGATTTTGGTATCCGTAATTTTTTATTAGTTTTTAATATCTCTTGAATTAAGAGTTCTCATTTTTTATACATTTTACTAAACTTCATCGATATAATACTGTAAAATAAAAATAAAAACTAAGAGCCTATAAATGTCCTAATGGGCTGAGCACAAGTCTCCTTTCATTATATAAAAAGGTAGTGAAGCGAAGAGTCAGTTAAAGTTCGGAATGTGTGTAGTTCTTCTTAAAACTTGCCTCTACGTAATTAAGTCTATTTAATATTCGTGTATTTTTGCACAGCTTTTTCGTTTATGTGAACTTTTAGAGATGAAAGCGAAAATAGTCTCAAGATATGAATGCCACAAAGCACGATCCTGAGCTACATGCATCTATCGAATTTCTCTACAAGGTCGTCACTTACCCATATGGGAATAAAACCTTTCTTACCCATCAAAAGAACCTATCGCGTCCATCGGTTGTTAGTTCTATATACCCGCCCTTTGCCACTTATATGCAGCTTACTCATCCGTTGATCCTCTTTACGAAGTTGTATCCTTTTTTCGAAGTCTATCATACAGAAACCAGACGAACAAACGAGTGACTTGGGCTTCCTCTTACGGCTTATAGCGAAATACTTCGAAAGTATGACTCAAATTCATATGTACTCGTCGTACATTCTTGGTTTTAAGTTTTAAGTATACGTAACGAGAAAATGTGTCGTAATCTTCTGAACGATCTCCAGACAACTTGGATTCGTCAATTAACTTTTCGGTCGAAGTTGGACTTACCTAGTATTGTATTAAAAAGAGCTAAAATTTATGAACTTCTCTTGAGTCGGGACCAGCCGAAAGCTCTATATTTACTTGAGCACGGATTTGTTTATGTCTGCTTCTAACCACCGACTATAGCTCTGCTACTTTATTAAGCGAACTGCAAGAGATCATGAAAATGTGTATAACAAAGAGTGTTATACTAGTTAAAATATTCCTTGGTATGTATTTTGAACACGAATGAGAATAAATTATTTAGCGTTTATTATTGTTCGCCAAGCGAAGTAATTAATTTTTATAAATATTTAAAAAAACAAATAAATTACAGGCTTAAAAATATTGAGCTTTATATTACCTTTTTATAGTAATAATATTATAAACAATCCTATTACGAAACTTTAAAAATGAAGGGTAATATTTACCTGTCCTTAGAGACTATTTTATAATAGCTGATTTAATAGCATTCTGCTTGTCATTATATTTAATAAATATGAATAAATTAGAACAATTAAATTTATAGAAACAATATTTATAAATAAGTTTTAAAATATTTTGACTGTTGTGCCGTTGATTGTAATACATTTTTAAAATATAAAATTAAAAAATGTTATATTTTTTATAATTTGCAATGATATAATAAAAAATTACAAATGCTTTGTTACAAAGGATTGTTTTTTAAATAATGACAGTGATTATTTAAATCGTAATTACAAACCACCCATAAACAAAGAGCACGCTTGGCAAAATTATTTTCAAAATAATATCAAACACGACAACAACTGAATACTATTATACACGATACTGTGTACACAAAATATTGACAAATAAAATCACTTTAGTTCATAGTCTATAGACGTGGTTATAAGTTACGAACTTATTTTGCTATCAGTTTACCTCATGTAGCTAATAGAAGATTAAATGCACTGCGAGAGAAAATTAGGTGGGATAGTTCGTGGAATTTCGATGCTTACTAACTATAATAGAAATAGAAACTTTTTTATCAATATATATAGTAAACAATACTTATTGAAAGTCACTTTTTTCATTTACCACTGGTTCGCAAAAAGCACCTCTGTCCTGGGAAGGACCAGCAAGAAACCCAGCGGGACTAACTTTTTTTTTTCAAATAATAGCTCACAATCATGTACGTTACAATTAACAATACAAAACAAATTAATATTTAATGTTTTCCATTCTATAATAATATTTGCCTCAATATTGGTATTGGTTCTCGAGTAGCAGCCACGTACGGGTAGGCGAAGTGTGGGGCGGCCTCCCATTACATGGAGTGACGACCTGGTGCGACACGCAGGAAGTCAATGGATGAAGGTGGCTCAGGTTCGTACTTTGTGGCATTCCTTGGGGAAGGCCTATGTTCGGCAGAGGACTTGTAAAGGAATGTAATTATGAAATTGAAAACATTTCGAGGACATTGACTCTGTTTTTTTTTTTGTATAAGTTTTTGTACCGAGTCTATAATGAGATTGCTTAACAGTTTGTAATTTAATTTATCATTCAAATTGTTAGACCTATTCATATTTTTGTGACTATCCCGCTTTCGTCTCTAAAAGTCCACACTAACGAAAAAGCTGTGGAAAAATACACAAATATTAAATAGACTTAATAAAGTAAAGGCTAGTTTTAAGAAGAAGTACACATATTACGAACTTTAGCCGATTCTTTGCTTCACTACCATTACAAATAATGAGAGGAGCTTGTGCTCAGCCCAGAAGGACATTTATAGGCTCTTAGTTATCTTTAGCTTTACAGTATTATATCGAAGAAGTTTAATAAAATGTATAAAAAATAATAATTCTCAAGATATTAAAAACGAATAAAAAATCACGGATACTAAAATCGTATTAATGTGTAAATATAAGAATATTTCCGTCCCGCTGAAACAAAGATTGCATTCGGTGTTAAAATTGAGCTATAGAGTGAATTAATAACCCTTCAGAATGTTTTTGAGAATAGAAGCTATTTCTCACAAACATAAGGAGGAAAATAAAATTCGGTTTCAATTTTTTGCTTTAATTTTTTTCTTTCTGGCTAAGAGTCCGTCTAGGTATATACCAGTCTCTTTATAACTATATCTGATACTAAATAGTAGTGCTTGAACTACAGTGTTCCGATCGGTGTATAGATAGCCAGTATAATTACATGCTGTGAGATTTTCCATCGTAGTTCTTAGAGACTAGAGCTGACAACTCACCTGTAGCCTTTTTAGTTTGAAGTTGGTGCCAGATGTAAGTACGTTTGTCACTTCATGTTTTAAAAATCCAGTTTCATAAGTAACTTTAAAGTATTTTAATAGTAAACTATTTACATTTTTTTAAAGGTTTTCAATAAAAGGCTGAACAACCTAATCGTTTAAGATAAGTATATTGATATTATTATGTACTGACATAGTAAACTATTAATTTTTAAAAATATAATATACTAGATTGCCTGGCAGACGTTGTTCTGTCCGTTTTAACGACCCTTTGTCATGTCCTATTAAAAATCCTTAAATTCGCAAAAAAAATTGTGGGTCACTCATGGGCAAAAAGTCTCAAGTTGGACCAAATTGCACACGGTGTGAAAATTTGATTAAAATCGGTTGAGTAGTTTAGGAGTCCATCGCGGACAAACAACGTGGCACGTAATTTAAATATATTAAGATAATATAATGTTGTATTTGCTTAGATGCACATATCACTGCTCTAATTTCCTAATGAATATGTTTGTGGACTTGTTTTTAAAACGTTACCTCCACGCAAGGATTTTCTCTCGTATCGAGGGAGCAGTTTACAAACATAAATTTTACAAAGACCAACATCCAGATCACGAACAATTACTTGTAGGCCATACATATACTTGTTCCATGCGGGATTCGAACCCGTGGCCCTTGCTGCTGTAATTCATTGCTACGCCACTGTGCCCACGGAGCCGTCGAAAAATTAAGAATATTTTTAACTTCCCGGTAAGAAAATTGAAAATATTCAAAAATCGGTATGTGTATGTATGTGTGTGTGTGTGTGTGTGTGTGTGTGTGTGTGTGTGTGTGTGTGCTTGTGTGCGTGCGTGCTTGTGTGCGTGCGTGCATGCGTGCGTGTGTATGTGTGTGTATGTGTGTGTGTGTGTGTGTGTGTGTGTGTGTGTGTGTGTGTGTGTGTGTGTGTGTGTGTGTGTGTGTGTGTGGAGGTATAGGTGTGTGAGTGTGTGCGCGTGTGGGTGAGTGTGTGTGAGTGTGTGTGTGTGTGTGTGTGTGTGTGTGTGTGTGTGTGTGTGTGTGTGTGGCGTGCGTGCGTGTGTGTGTGTATGTAACTCTATAGCCTTTTAATTACTTAAAACGCATTTCAATAACTAGAGTTTGTTTCTTGTGCCTTATATTCATTTTACTGACGTGGTCCTACCACGTAAATACCTTAGAAGGTATGTCCTGTTACATTCATAACCCCCGGACTGATAATAACTCACACATGAAATCTTAATTCCATCATATAACATATAAATATGATATTTTTCTTATAGCACGTGGTCCTTAAGAGACGCAAGGTGTACATTTAGTTGCCTACATTGCCTTTAAGTTAATACTGATTTGATGAGTATAACGAACAGTTGTAGAAGACCGGTAGGCTAGATTTGGTAATTGGTACTACAGCTTTCTCATCCTTTGAACTGTATTTATTAATTTTAATCTGATCAAATTGTGTTCTAGCCGTAAATTTCCGTTACCGTTACCGTCACAGCCTATAAAATGTCACTACTGAACATAGGCCTCCCCATAGCTGTTCATTTAAAACTAATATTTTTTTAGGAAAATAGCGGTTGAATTGTAATGTAATGTAATTGGACCATAACAGAGAAAGCCTTTTACTGGAAATGAGGCTTCCTAGTCCTAGGGTGACGCTCTGCTTTTGATTTATAATCGAAGATAAATGTAGATGTCTATGGGCTAAGAACACTTACCACCAGATGGACTGTGTGCTCGTTTGTCACCCTATACTATAAAAAAGCAGACTCAGAAATGAGCATATCCGCGTAAAACCAAAGTGTCCGACATAGCCTAACGGATTAGTAAGCTGAAGTGGCAATGGGCTGGCCATATAGCTCGAAGAACCGATAACCGATGTGGAAGAAAGGTTCTCGAGTGGCAACCTCGTACCTGTAGGCGTAGTGTAGGGCGACACCCCGCTAGGTGGAATAACGACCTGGTAAGACATGCGGAAAGTCTATGGATGCGGATGGCTCAGGACCGTGCTCTCTGGTATTACTTGGGGGAGACCTATGTCCAGCAGTGGACTTGTGAAGTGCTATAATGATGATGATGATGAGAGCAAGCACAGATATCAGGTGGCAGAAAAAGGAAGCAAAGCAGGTGGTGGAAAAAGGTTGTTAACTACACAGATGGACCCCTACCACCGTCTGTTAGGTGCTTACTAAGACTCAGGAGAGCTACAAGGTATTCCCAAGTAGAGTTGCTACCTTGTTTTGTAAGGTAATATGTGTATTCATTCTTTATAGCAGCATGAGTTCTATTGAACTATTATCTTAGTAATTGCTAACGATACGTGATACAATTCTATTAACTATGTAGTGATTCTCTGAGGTCTTCACCACACGATTTTTGTTCGCAACCAATGGTAATGGTATGGATACAAAACAAAAGAGATGTTAAATTGAAATAATGCATTTTTATTATGTTTGGTAAAATTATTGAAAATTTAGCACATTATGTTTTACTATATCTCTGTATTTAAATTTTCGTAAATTAAAAATTCAAATAAATTATAAATATACATAATAAGCTAATTTAAATGGAAAGGGGTATAAATTTATTTTAAAGAATTTCTAGTTTGAAACCCTTTTGCGGATAGAGCTCAAAGGAAAGTATAAATAAAACGAGCGACTTAAGCTGAACCTGAAAGGCTTACTCAATGTGAAAACCGCGTTTGTAGAGGAAAATCGAAATAAATATACGTACAAGAGTCTACACTAACACTGGAGACATAACATTTAAACCAAAAGAAGAAGCATTTTTTAAAAGTAAAATCTTACTTTAGAATAAATACTTTAAGATTAAAGGCAATAAACGTGCACAAAGAACAACCGAAAAATTAATATACAGGTCCGTTGTCACTCCAGGGGACTGAAATTGAATGCATCTTTACCGGCAACATGGGTTTTTAGGGTCCTATACCTACATAACAAATAAAAATACAGCATAATTTTGCTATTTTACGCTGGTTTTCAATAAAAGCATGGTTTTACTTAGGTTAAGGCTTCTACATTGCTCAAATCGTGAAAAACGCCCAGGTTTACAAAAAGTTATAGCCGAATCCTTTTGTTTATTTGCTACAAAAAAAATATGTTTTATAGTTTAGATCGTCACAGTTCATTTGTATTGTTTAAAATTTAAGAATATTTGACCATTATTACTATAAAAAATCAAATACAAAGGCTATTTTAAATCTATTTTGTATTTTTTCTCAAGAACGGCTCAACAGTTTAAGATTAAATTTATATTAAAATATTTGTTAAATCATAATAAAAAAAATGTATTGTTTTTATTGTATTTTTGTTAAATATATTTCTTAAAATATAGTAAAACATAATTTGGACCCTTTTCGCCACCCGAAGCTCCCCCGCTATGGCCCGTTACGGATATTCACCAGTGTCAGTTTGACTCTTGCGACGGGTGGACTGTGCGCGCGTTATTTTTTAAAAAAAAATATTAAAAAGTTCGCAATATTTCAAATTTATAAAAACAGATTTATTGTAAATAAAACGTACATAAGTAATATATGATAAAAAATTAGGAATTAAGTTGATTTATGTTAGTAAAATTGTTTTTAGTTTTAGTTTTGTATATAATCGTATCATAGAATAGACTAAGCTTGACAATGCCGAAATACAAAAGCAAGTCAAAAGTAAAGCGTGGCCAAGCTCTTCAAAACTATTGGTAAGTAAATTATCCTTGATATATTTTCTTTTGCATAAATACAGGGTACGGCAGCGTTCCGAAAACTGTCGTGTTCCCTTCTATTGTATAGGTGCGGAATTTCTTTAGCCATAAATAAGCTTGGTACTACAAAAACGCCCAGTGAAAAAGTGTAAAATAATATGACCATTTTTGGCTGGTCTGATGCTACAGTCCTGAACTCAGTCTCAAGGTGGGTTAAGGATCTCAGTGACGGAACCACGTAGAACCATTGTGTTTGTACTCATTTGAAAGGGCTCGCAGCTAACTAGCTGGCCGTGATGATTTCACTTACCTGGTGCTGCACTCCGAAGTAGTCCGAAGGTGGGTACAGGATCTCAGTGACGGAACCACGTAGTACCATTGTTTTCGTACTCATTTTAAAGGGCTCATAGCTACCTAGCTGGCTGTGATATTTTCATTTACCTGATGCTGCACTCCGAAGTAGTCCGAAGGTGGGTACGGGATCTCAGTGACGGAACCGCGTAGAACCATTGTGTTTATACTCATTTTAAAGGGCTCGCAGTTAACTAGCTGTCTGTGATAATTTCATTTACCTGATGCTGCACTCCGAAGTAGTCCGAAGGTGGATACAGGATCTCAGTGACGGAAACACGTAGTACCATTGTTTTCGTACTCATTTTAAAGGGCTCGCAGCTACCTAGCTGGCTGTGATGATGTTATTTATCTGATGCTGCACTCCGAAGTAGTCCGAAGGTGGGTACGGGATCTCAGTGACGGAACCGCGTAGAACCATCGTGTTTGTACTCATTTTAAAGAGCTCGCAGTTAACTAGCTGTCTGTGATAATTTGATTTACCTGATGCTGCACTCCGAAGTAGTCCGAAGGTGGGTACAGGATCTCAGTGACGGAACCACGTAGTACCATCGTTTTTGTGCTCATTTTAAAGGGCTCGCAGCTAGCTACCTAGCTGGCTGTGATGATTTCACTTACCTGATGCTGCACTCCGAAGTAGTTCGAAGGTGGGTACAGGATCTCAGTGACGGAACCACGTAGTACCATTGTTTTTGTACTCATTTAAAAGGGCTTGCAGCTACCTAGCTGTCTGTGATTATTTCAGTTACCGGATGCTGCACTCCGAAGTAGTCCGAAGGTGAATACAGGATCTCTGTGACGGAACCACGTAGAACCATCGTGTTTGTGCTCATTTTAAAGGGCTCGCAGCTAACTAGCTGGCCGTGATGATTTCATTTACCTGATGCTGCACTACGAAGTAGTCCGAAGGTGGGTACGGGATCTCAGTGACGGAACCGCGTAGAACCATTGTTTTCGTACTCATTTTAAAGGGCTCGTAGCTACCTAGCTGGCTGTGATATTTTCATTTACCTGATGCTGCACTCCGAAGTAGTCCGAAGGTGGGTACAGGATCTCAGTGACGGAACCACGTAGTACCATCGTTTTTGTGCTCATTTTAAAGGGCTCGCAGCTAGCTACCTAGCTGGCTGTGATGATTTCACTTACCTGATGCTGCACTCCGAAGTAGTTCGAAGGTGGGTACAGGATCTCAGTGACGGAACCACGTAGTACCATCGTTTTTGTACTCATTTTAAAGGGCTCGCAGCCACCTAGCTGTCTGTGATCATTTCACTTACCCGATGCTGCACTCCGAAGTAGTTCGAAGGTGGGTACAGGATCTCAGTGACGGAACCACGTAGTATCATCGTTTTTTTGCTCATTTTAAAGGGCTCGCAGCTAACTAGCTGGGCGTGATGATTTCATTTACCTGATGCTGCACTCCAAAGTAGTCCAAAGGTGGGTACAGGATCTCAGTGACGGAACCACGTAGTACCATCGTTTTTGTACTTATTTTAAAGGGCATTTGAAAGAGCTCACACTTAGCTGTCTGTGATAATTTTACTTACCTTTTGTGAAAATGCTTTTATTGTACTCTTTTGTTGAGAGTGACTGTTGCGATAATATTTTTAATGTAACTTTATGTTTTTAGGCAATTGAGAAATCAGCGGAAATTCCATTCAGAAAATCTGGGCAAAAGATCCGTCAACTGAATCTAATGCATTACATTCATCTACGACTATTGCAAAAACTCACGTTCCGTTCGGTGTTGCAGTTGATGAGGAGATTCCGTTGCCAGATATTACGGTAGCTATTTTTTACAATTAAGAGTGCCAGTCTATTTTTAATGTTGTTAAATTGAACTTTGACTCCGGGTCCCCATTGCGCATTAATAACCATTCGTTTTTGGTAAATAAATACGTACTGAGGAAACCGAAAAGTCTGAGAACTCATAAAATTCGAGAAATCCTATCCTATATGGTCAGTAAAAATAAGCAAGATATTATTTAACAAGATAATATATGAGACGGAAGTTTTTTGTATATGAATTTAGCAATGTATTACATGATAATTATTTTGTTCTCAGCAACAACAAGATAACATTTTACCGGAATTAATTATTGAAAAGGATCAACCAGAAACAGGAAAAAGAAATATATCTGGCAGACGAATTGTTGATATAAAATACTTTTTTTTCAAAATTACAAGAAATCAGCAATCATAGCCCATATAACTGTGGAGTACAAAGTTTAAAAATTGTTGGAGAGAAACGAGTTGGACTGTCATCCAAGTTTACTCTAGAATGTTTAATGTGTAAAGGAAAGTTTTTATTAAATAATATCCCAGGTGATCTTAAAAAAAAATACAGAATCAGTCGCTGGTGCATCGACGTGTAAAGAAAAGTATATTGTCTCCGGTGATCTGGACATAAATACAGCTGTGGTTGCCGGTGCAGTTTCTGTTGGTATTGGCTACTCACAATTAGATGAATTACTATCAGCAATCGATTTACCTATGATGACTGAGCCTCTGTACCAAAAACAGCATGAGTTTGTTTCTAACGCCTGGGAAAAAGCACTTGGTCAATCCATGCAAGAAGCCGCAGAAGAAGAAAAAAGGATTGCTTTAGAAAAAGGTCGTGTAACCACTGGTGGCATACCTATTATAGATGTTATTGCTGATGGATGCTGGAGTAAGAGATCATATAAAAAGAATTACTCAGCACTTTCAGGAGCTGCTGCCATAATCGGAAGAGAAACGAAAAAAATTTTGTTCCTCGGTGTTAAAAATAAGTACTGCAGCATATGTGCGCAAGATTGTAACAAAAATCAAACTCCGAGAGCTCATCAATGTTACAAAAATTTCACGGGTGCATCTACTGCCATGGAATCTACCCTGATAGTAGAAGGTTTTAAATCATCTGTTGAAATGTACGGTCTGATTTATGGACGTCTAATATCTGACGGAGATTCCAGCACGTACTCTAAAATATTAGAAGCAAGACCCTACCCTCAATTTACAGTTGAAAAAGTAGAGTGCAGAAATCACCTTTTAAGAAACTTGTGTAACAAACTGGAAAACTTGATCACAGATACAAAATATCCCATACATCTTAGAAAATTAATTACAAAAAAACGCATAATGACCATTAGGTCCACAATTAGAAAGTGCATCAAAAAATACCATGATTCTACAGAGACTTTAGATTTTTGCACTCACAAACTTTTTGAGGACATTCAAACTGTACATTTACATGCCTTCGGAAACCACACCAACTGTAAAATCCATTTCTGTAATCGTCGTCAAACTGAAACTGAATCTGTACCAGCGGATTTTTTTCACAAGTTCTTTATGGCAGAGAATATGTTTTATTATAAATAGTATTGCTGGCCATTCAAGAAGTCTTGTTCATGATGTTGAAAGTAACATCGTAGAATGTTTTCACAGCATTGTGGCCAAGTTAGTTGGGGGTAAAAGAGTAAATTACTCTCTGCGAAGCGGCTATCAAGCTAGATGTTCAGCTTCTGCGGTTACGTTCAATACTAAAAGAAAACCTACTACAATATTGTACAAAACGATTGTTGGCAAAAGCCCTAAAGGCCGAATGAGCACTTTCGATAATAAGTATCGGAAACTCAGAGGCTTGAAGAAACGCGCCAATTAAAAAAAAGCCGCAGAAGACGTGTGACGCTATAACTCAAAATAAAGATTATGGTGAACAAAGCTCTAAACCGGATATGGGTGAAGATGTTCTTAATTTAATGAAGGAAACTTTTTTATCCAATTTAAAAAAAGTAAAGAAGAAAGAACATGGATTGAGCGGCAGACCATTTTGCAAAGCGAGTCTAGCGAATGGCTTGAACTTAGACGTTCTTTGTTGACAGCTTCGAACTTTGGCAAAGTGATCAAAATGAGGCCGGATACTAGTTGTGCCAATATAGTAAAGCAATTGCTGTACAAAATTAATATAGATGCCGTTCCTTTGCAGCACGGAAGAGAATATGAAAAAAAGCGCTACAACAATTATCTATGCAAGAAGCAGTGGATATAAGAACTTGTGGGCTTTATATAGATAACGAAATTCCGTATTTGGGGGCTACACCAGATGGTATTATAGACGAAGAAACAATAGTGGAGGTTAAGTGTCCAATAACGGCATTTAAGACAGGACTAGAGGAAGCTATTACAAAAAAAAAAGTAAATTTTTGGATTAAAGACAAATCAGGTAATTTAGTGATAAATAAAAATCACAACTGGTTCTACCAGGTACAAGGGCAGTTGCACGTGACTCGCAAAGCAAAATGTGTATTTGCTGTATGGTTCAGTGAGTCGCAACCACTGAAAACGGAAGTTATTTACAGGGATGATGATTTTTTTGAAAACAAAATGAAGTCAAAATTATGCAATTTTTATTTAAATTGTATATTGCCTGAAATTTTAGACCCAAGACATACTAGAAATATGGAAATTCGTAATCCAATCTATGTAATAGAATCTATAAAAAAAAAGAAGAAAAAAAAAACTCAAGAAGAAAATCCAAAGCATAATTCCAATTGCTGAGCAGGAAGAAAATACAACGCTTTCGTTATATCAAGAATCGACACGTTCGTCAACACCAGTAATTCCAGAAGCGGAGCAACCAACCTGTTCACGATACTTAGATTATAATGAATTTTAACTTGCACAAAATATTCAACGGTTGATTTAATCTTGACTTAAATCTGTCAAGATTAAATCAACCGTTGCGTGCTTTTTTTAAGTATTTTTTAACATAAAATAATTTAAAAAAAGCACGCAAAGTTTGTTTCCTCTTTTACTTAACTTAGCACTAACATATATGAGCCAGATCATCACTAGACCTTCAGAGTATTTATCTTAGCAACATAAATAAATAAATATATATCATTTTATTGCCACTTTTTAAAAAAACATATGAACTAATTATTTAATCTTAATTTAATTTAGGCAAACGGAGGTGACTCAGCTTTTGCTTACATGGATCATGGTCATCCACATACCTTCACAAAGTGTCACGTAGCAGCGTCCGTGCTGAATATGAGAGTTTCCGAAAACTAAATATTCCTAACAATTTCCATTGCTGAGAACCACTTGCTACTTACCTGGTCATCCACAAACCTTCACAAAGTATCATGTATCAGCGTCTTGGCTGAATATGAAAGTTACTGAAAACTAAATCTTCCTAACCATTTCCATTGCTGAGAACCACTTAGTACTTACCTGGTCATCCACATACCTTCACAAAGTGTCACGTAGCAGCGTCCGTGCTGAATATGAGAATTTCCGAAAACTAAATATTCCTAACAATTTCCATTGCTGAGAACCACTTGCTACTTACCTGGTCATCCACAAACCTTCACAAAGTATCATGTATCAGCGTCTTGGCTGAATATGAAAGTTACTGAAAACTAAATCTTCCTAACCATTTCCATTGCTGAGAACCACTTAGTACTTACCTGGTCATCCACATACCTTCACAAAGTGTCACATAGCAGCGTCCGTGCTGAATATGAGAGTTTCCGAAAACTAAATATTCCTAACAATTTCCATTGCTGAGAACCACTTGCTACTTACCTGGTCATCCACAAACCTTCACAAAGTATCATGTATCAGGGTCTTGGCTGAATATGAAAGTTACTGAAAACTAAATCTTCCTAACCATTTCCATTGCTGAGAACCACTTAGTACTTACCTGGTCATCCACATACCTTCACAAAGTGTCACGTAGCAGCGTCCGTGCTGAATATGAGAATTTCCGAAAACTAAATATTCCTAACAATTTCCATTGCTGAGAACCACTTGCTACTTACCTGGTCATCCACAAACCTTCACAAAGTATCATGTATCAGCGTCTTGGCTGAATATGAAAGTTACTGAAAACTAAATCTTCCTAACCATTTCCATTGCTGAGAACCACTTAGTACTTACCTGGTCATCCACATACCTTCACAAAGTGTCACATAGCAGCGTCCGTGCTGAATATGAGAGTTTCCGAAAACTAAATATTCCTAACAATTTCCATTGCTGAGAACCACTTGCTACTTACCTGGTCATCCACAAACCTTCACAAAGTATCATGTATCAGCGTCTTGGCTGAATATGAAAGTTACTGAAAACTAAATCTTCCTAACCATTTCCATTGCTGAGAACCACTTAGTACTTACCTGGTCATCCACATACCTTCACAAAGTGTCACGTAGCAGCGTCCGTGCTGAATATGAGAGTTTCCGAAAACTAAATATTCCTAACAATTTCCATTGCTGAGAACCACTTGCTACTTACCTGGTCATCCACAAACCTTCACAAAGTATCATGTATCAGCGTCTTTGCTGAATATGAAAGTTTCTGAAAAATAAATCTTCCTAACCATTTCCATTGCTGAGAACCACTTAGTACTTACCTGGTCATCCACATACCTTCACAAAGTGTCACGTAGCAGCATCCATGCCGATTAAGAGAGTTTCTGAAAACTAAATATTCCTAACCATTCCCATTGCTAAAAACCACTTGGTACTTACCTGGTCATCCACATACCTTCACAAATTGTCACGTAGGAACGTCCGTGCTGAACATGGGAGTGAATACAGATACAAGGTTTAAAGTGAATAATACGTCAATTCACCACTAGGTCTCTCAGTCGAAAAAAATTATGCAAATAAGTTGTCATATTATCTATACATCGTTAATCTTTGTCTACTATTTACGTAGTGCCATTGCAGTACGTCTGCTTTTGGTAGATGTCGCTAAATTTAAACAAAGTCTAAATCGTCGATGTTACTGATCATTGTAGGAGCCTTAAGCAGAAAAATTCGTGTACACGTATAAATATTTTAACAAATATTTTAACAAAGCAATTTAAAATTAAACTGAATTTCACTTTAAGAAAAAGTGAATTTGGTCTCGTCAACAGTAAATATATTGGATATTACTGTAGGAAACTAGTAAATCACATGCCACGATCACAAGATCATCTTAAATTATGAAAAACAATCAATATATGCAAGGGATATTTACAATTGCATATTTGGTAAGCAATTACGTCAAGCCGACTGCCAACAGTGTCGATTATGGTATGTCCTTCCTACAGGGCGGCCCATGGTTAGTAGTGGACTAGGCTATAAAGAAGAAAAAGAAGCAATAACAGCAATTTAAGATTCTCATGATAGATCATTCATCATAATCATTCCTGCTATGAGCTCTGTAGATTTCGGACGTGTCGGTCTAGGTCACTCCCGTCACTCCACTCTACTAGCTCATGTGCGCAACTTATTCAAATTCAAATTCAAATAGCCTTTTTTCTGATAATATACTACATTTTGGAGAATTATTTTAATGCAACGTTTTAAAAATTGTTGTACATACTAAATTATATATTTTATAATAACCATCCAGTTTAATCTTCGACATCGGTAACGTTACCATCAGCTTGCCATGTGGCAGAGGCCTCCCCTAGGGTTTTCCGTATCTCCTCGTTTGCAGCTTTTCTCTGCCATATTGTTGTGGTTATTTGCTTGATGTCATCCTCCCATCTTAATTTCTGATACCCGTTCCGTCTTTTTCCATCTCTATGGTACCATAAGGTAACAATTTTTGTCCATTTTTTCTTTCTCTCTCTTATAATATGGCCTGCCCATAATCAGTTAAGTTTTTCAATAGGTATGCGACAACTTTAACTTTTGTCTTGCTTCTTATATTTGTTAGTTTGATTTTGTCCCGTAGCTTGATGTTTATCATACTTATTTCCATTCTGTTTTGACACACAGTTAGTGTTATACTCTGCTTCTTAGTGAGGGCCCAGGTTTGTGCTCCATAGGTTGTGCATGGTAGTATGCATGAGTTAAACACTTTAGTTTTGTCTTTTAAGTGTATGTGTGGGTTCTTTATAATTTCTTTGAGGGAGCAAAATCTTTTCCAAGCTTTACTTATTCTGACATTTGTTTATTTATGCATCTGATTCCCTGGTGCTATAATTTGTCCTAAATATGTATATACGTCGACATACTCTATTTGGTTAGAATTTAGAAAGATTGGTTTTTTATGTGATTTGTCATTACTTTTGTTTTATCTAGATTCATAGATAAACTAGATAGATTAGAACTTAACCCTACAATTTTAATTTCTCTTTCTAATTGGATTAACATTATTTCTAAGCCTTCTTTATTTTTATTTAGCAGAATCAAGTCGTCTGCAAATCTAAGGTGGTTAAGCATTTCACTGTTTATATTTATACAAAATTTATCCCAATTAACTCTCCTGAATATGTGTTCAAATACCGCCGAAAACAATTTGGTGAAAGGGGTCTCTTTGTCGTACTTCTTTTTTTATTTTAAACCCTGTACCTTTACTTTCTGTTTGGATTTTTGATATTGATTCTTGATATAATTTTTTATTATCCTAATATACTTTGGGTGTACACCTTGTGATCGCAGAGCTTCCCAGATGTATGAATGCCTCAAAGAGTCGAATATCTTATTGTAGTCGTAGACGTTATGCTAGTGCAAGAGACCTTATTGAATCTCGTGAGCCCAGCTATCGCGATCCCAAGATCGCAAATTACACCTTAATTAGAAATGGTAGGTTGATCAGCCCCAGAGGCTGCACCTTGATCAAAGGGTCTTGACCTTGACTAAGAGGTACTTGCACTGCGTACCGATCGACGCTCCCCGCGTTAGCTAACATAGAGGTCTTTATATGTAATGTAGCTATGACCGGCCATCCGCCACTTACCGTCTCGGCTTATCAACCGCCAATGAAGCGTATTATTTATTCAGACATTTAAGAATTACTAAACCTAGGCCCAGTGTCATTCATAATAGCTGCAGACCTCAACAGTAAGCATTCGTCAAGTAACTCGCTTACAAACAACCCAAATGGCAAGGTATTGTTCGATATCAAGGAGCGACTAAGCTTCGATGTAATCGCGCCCGAGACTCTAACCCACTACCCTTTTGCTACCAGTCAGCAACCAGATATCCTTGATGTATCGTTACTCAAAGATGTCATTTTGTCGATAAAGTCCATTGATACAATCCTAGAACTTAACTCGGACAGATCACAGATCAGTCCTATTGCAGCTGGGCCAACCCGCAGGCGATGTCCTTCAGACCGAAACCATTGTGGATTCGCGAAAACTCGAGGTCAAATTTGAGTCTATGAACTCTTAGTACTAAAATACGATTCCCGATAAAATATCCCCCGCCAGAATCTTATCGATCCATCTCATCGGCCCATCTCATCTCAGCGATCGAAAAATGCTCTCGAAAGATTCACGTGTTAAGCAATTGATACCTGAAGCTTCCGAGAGATATTCTACAACTAACCAGTAAGAAGTACGCGGCCCTTGGAGAATTATAATAATAATAATAATAATATAATATATTTTATTTCAGACTTTGTCCATAAAGATGTTAGTAGAACAATAAATACTTAAAAATAATGTTAGTATTTAACTTTTCTTAAGACTTAACAAATCAAATATCGCTCCTACGTTACAAATATCTTATTTATTTACTTTTATTCAATTTTATATGTAGGCTCAACCAGTGCTTCATAATGGCAGAATCCCACCTATCAGCAAGTGTATTCAGGACGCTGTTGGTAGAGGTACGTAGTCGATTCATTAATGAAGGGGACCTTTTACGTATTATGGCATGAAAGCCATCCGTGTGTGCCTCGACGAACATGGCAGAAGTACTACAATAACGCGGCAATCCTAACAGCACCCTGAACGCATTATTGTATTGCACACGCGGGTATCTGCGTGCGTGTATCTGACCCACAAGTTGCATGTGTAAAAGCACTGATAATAAGCTTTAAAAAGCGTAACTTTAACTACTTTAGTACATCGTGCAAACCTGCGAGCCAGCATATTACAGCGAACAGCCAACGCCCTGCGTTCCCTTTCTATATCCAAGTCATCCTCTAAGTCCTCTGTTACCCAGTGGCCTAAGTACTTAAATTTGACGACTCTGTTCTATCACAGAGCTTAACAGTAGACATGGTGAGCTGCCTTTTAGTGCCTGAATTAAAAACCATGTGCTCGCTCTTCGTTACATTATACTAGAGCCCATGGGTCTTTGCGTAGGATTCACAGATCCCTAGCAGCTTTCTGAGTGCACCTATCGTGGGGCTCAGCAGCACTATGTCATCTGCATAGCTTATGTTATTTATGCAAACTCCGTCTATAGAACAACTGACCTTAGTGCTGCTGAGCTCCACAATCAACTGGTTTATGTATAGTTGAAAGCGTAGGCGAACTCAACCCTCCTTGTCTCACCCCGCATTCCAGCCCACACCCCTCAGAAAAGCTGCTACCCCATCGAACATAGTTTATTTGGTTACTATACCAATATTTAAATACGGATACAATTTCCTGGGGCAGGTCAGTCACCTCCTGTAACTTTTGCCTTAAAATGTCATAAGAGACTAGATCAAAAGCTTTTGATAGATCTAAAAAACAGGCATTCACCGGCGTTTTTCTATGTGTGTAGTACCTAATAGTCTGCTTAAGACATAAAACTGCACTCTCTGTGGATAGTCCAGGTCTGAACCCAAATTGAGCATCATGCAGATGAATGAGCTTTCGCAATTTCCTGTCAAGCAGACCGTCCAGTACCTTAGCCACTATGGTGGCTAGTGAGATTGGCCTGTAATTATTTAAATCCGATATATCTCCTATTCTGTTGTTAATGATAGGCACCACAATTGTCTTCATGAGATCAGTCGGAAGATACTGATGAGCTATACATAAACTTAGAAACATAGCCAACACTCTTAGCAGATGGGCACCAGCGTGTACCAGATGTTCAATGCTAAGCCCATCATGCCCTGGTGATTTACCGCTGGTCATAGAATTTATTACTTCAAAAACTTCTTTGGCGGAGATCCTTACACACGATCCACCTGCAAAACGTCCACCATCGATTAATCTCGATGACGGACCCCGCGGTGACTCTACTTTAAAATGCTCTTTAAATAGATTTGCTATGTCTCCAGGCTGACTGTGACTCTGAATATTAGCGGGAAGGCTCGACTTGGGATTCAGTTTATTCGTAAGTTTCCAGAATTCTTTAAATTTCTTTTGCGAATGACTCGATGCGATCTTATCCATTCTTAATTGCTCTGCGTGATTTTGACACCATTTTAACTTTGACTTGAAATTTCGTCTTGTTTCACACATTTTATTATAATAATTACCCGAAGATGGCTTACCGTATAAGACCCACGTTTGAAAGGCGAGTCGAGCCTCCCCGTGGGCGTCTCTAACGTATTTATGCCACCCCACAACATATTTCTTATTCATTTTGTTATTACAACTGGCCTGAGCTGATTCTCTAAGAATAGTAACAATATTACTGTAATTATGATCACTACCATATTACCAATACATTTAGAATGCGCACCCTCCAAAACGAGGTAAAAGAGCGCATTGCAGAATTTAGAAAGGACATGTAGGATAATCTGTCACTTGACCCGAGCTTTGAAAGCAGGAAAATCCTCACCCATGCCTTCTCTCATTAGGTCAGGAAACCCCGATCTTGCCTCTGACGACTCTGAATAGCCAAATGCCCCACGGACGGTTAAGAGATTCAATACACTCCTCTAGCGAACCCATAGATCCCCTTCACCTTCCAGAGGTTGAAACAGTGGTCGAGCATAGATCTGCGTTGTCACCTACAGATCCACCTTAACAAAGATTTAAATAGTTAAATGCGCTCTTACGGTAGTATGACCACTACAAAATATGTTTATTCTCAAATGAGTGAGCTCACTTATTCGCAATCAGTGCTCATTTGTGCGCAGTGACAGCCAGATGTTGCACATTGGATCTAACTCGCTGATTTCACAAAAAAAAAAACTTTGAGAATACCATCGTGAGCCTTTAAAATAGCAATAATAAGTATAAAAACACAAAAAAAAGCCCAGGGTGTAACATTTCACTCGTAAGTTTCTATATTTTATTAAATATTGAATTTATTTTATTCCGACGTTAGAAAATACAACGAAATAATTACGGGCGAACGGAAACTGTGCGACAGAGAAAGTAGTGTACACTATTTCCGTAAGATAATAAGAGATGACACTATTGTCATAGTACTCTTCTAATAACCCATTTAGTTAGATACTCGCATTAAGTTATACGAAACTAGAGGAGCAAACCACATTACCGTGCGTCGAAAAAAGTTTAACCACTATCCAACCGTGATGACGTACCTTTTAAATTACTAAATATTTTAAAAAAAAAACAAACATATATCTGTCTCACCTACACAAGTTGCGAAAACAATGGCGCTAGACCATAGATAAAGATAGACACACCAAACATGCAATTGCGGGTTGCTTACTATATGAAATTAACCCAAAATACGCAATAAAAAGGAGTTTTTTAAAGCTGTAGTTAATAGTTTTATTTTAAAAAAGTATATTTTCTTTTCAGGTGAATAAAAGTTAGCATAGCTGATGAAATAAAATATATTTTTATAGGTATTATTATTGTACTCATAAATCAAAAAAAATATAAAATAGGTAATATGTTATAATTAATATAAAATTTATATAAAAATAAAATTATAATCAATATAAAATTATTAATATAAAATAGGTAATAAAATATATTTAATAGATCATGAATAAACTAAAATAATTATTTTGTATGAAAGTTAAAACGTAGTTTTTATTATAATTTTCAGAATATTTAAAATCAGAGATAACAAATTAACTTACTCCATTAATTATATAGTCTCCCGTTAATGTGGGATAATCTCAAAGGCGGAAAAGTGGTAACATTTAACCTAAATCGCAATTTTAGATAATTTTATTTAATTATTTGGGGTTTTTAGTTTTTACACTTATATGAAAACATGAATTAAAATTTATGTGTGGAAAATAGTTCCGCTTGATTTGGTATGTTTTTGTGACCTTGAATCGCATTCTTTCACTACGCATTTTCCCATTTTTTTTCGCTGATCGTTCGGCTCAACTCTGTCGGCGTCACATTGAACATTGAACTGACGTTAGCTAGGCATATAGCTGTGTCCATATGTTCAGTGGCAACGCTTTGCCGCGGTAATAAGGTACTAATCTAGTGTAATAAATAAATCAATGGATACTCGGATGTACCAAGGAAGTGGTTTACAAAGGGATCATCTATAAAAAGATATAAACAGAATTACGGGCAAACGGAAACTGTGCGACAGAGAAATTAGTATACACAATTTACGTAAGATAATAAGAGATGACACTATTGTCTCAGTACTATTCTAATAACCATATTCAAATTTACATATGCTAAGGATTTCATTGGCTTCGACGGTACATTCATTCGAAGATCGGCATATTTTTTTGCTTCTAGTTTCATATTAGACGAACGTTGCATTATTTTGAATTGGTTTAAAACGAGAAATGATAAGGCTAACGATGATATGTCGGAGCCACGATTCTCCATTTCGTATGAACGTACGGTGTTCGGGTCTAGCTTTTTAATGCAATGTGTCAAAACATAAAGTTCACAAGATCAATAAATTTAAGATTTTTGAGAGCGGCTTCAGAACTTTTTTCAGTGATTTAAAAATTAACAAATAGTTGTCTGCGGTCGGTGTGAGTTAGGCGCACACAGATTGCGCCTTGCCACTTAGTTTGTCAATTAAATACTATAATTTTCAGCATTCGATAAAGAGAGATTATTATCTATATTATTCTGAAAACAAGCAATAAATAACGTACAAGTTTTAATATGTTGGTTTGGCAAGTCGCTTACCGTTTTTACGAACGACATAAGTAATTGGTAATTTACTACATAATTTGCAGTTCAAGACTAATAATTTTGTCCAATAATTTTTTTGTAATCTAAGCGAAACGAATCTATAATTTATATTTCACACAAAAATTTTTCCTGAACTGACTCCAAATGAAATTTACATTCACAAATAATTTGCATACGATAAAACATGCCTCTTTTTGCGTCAAGGGCTTTAAGTCGCATTTCATGTGCATTTACTATCATTTTCTGGTACAATAATTCATATCAAATCAACAAAAAACCAATCGCGTAGCGGCGGGAAACAGAAATAACACAGGCTATTTATTATATACAAGTGGCTATCTATTACTTGGCGTTAAATCTACGGTAAACAACAACAAATCAGGCAATGGTTAGTAAGTGACAGTTACTGTCCCACTGTACCCCAGTGGTACAAAGCGAAACTAAAATCTATTTAGGAACTTAGGCGCGACTAAACTAGAGTATATTAACCAAATCTCAGTTCAGCAATTCGACTTGATTACGCCATAGGCTGCTGACAGGAGCACAAATAATGGTAGGGTAAAGGTCCCTGCTTTAATTCTGAGACGAATAACCACAAAATTATGGGTGCGCGAACGATAAAAGAAATTGTGGGTTGATTTATTACAATTAGGTGGACTATATCAACGTGGGTCCTTATAAGCCAAAACAAAATCGAGAAAGCAGCACGTGGCGGTATTTGGACAAATATACTTGCTTATAAATTTAATCTAATACGTTAGCCGGTACGGCGGAAACGTGAGCTGCTGCGGAAAAGGAAACAACAAAATAAAAACAGCTCAAGAATAAGGAACAGGCACTTACTTGGTGTAGCTGCTTGCGGCCTCTCTCGAAGATCTTGAGGCGACGAAACTGTGATGCTAATATGAGGGCGGTGCACGACGAATAATGAACTGGGGTTAACTGTTTGAACGCCATGATGAACTGTATTTGCATCGTTGCAAGCGGTCACGACGAAAATTTGTACTGTTCTAGTGCACGACGAAATTCCTCCGCAATAAAAATGTTTGCATTTCTTGACGATGACAGCGCACGTCTTTTCACTTTTGGCGAGCGCGCCTCCCATAGGAGGAACAAAATGAGGTTACGAATATAGCCACCCCCCTCATTAGGCAAGCCCGTGTGGGAAGGGAACGGATGATAGGAGCGATTCTACCGGCTAACTTATCTAACAAAACAAAATGCGAGCATGTGTTTCAGCGCAACCAGATACAAACTGTATAGTTTGCATCAATATTATTATACCATCATCGTTTGGAGGTCGCAAGATCTTCCCAGCATAATAAAACAATATAAAGCAAGTAACCATCGATAACAATTTATGAGGATTTGTTTGCAGGAGGGTTCAAAGTTCTAAGCTGAATATTGACCCTTCTAATGATGTTGCATAAAATGTTACTGTTTTTGGTCTTATAATGTTATTCTATCGCAAAAAATCATTACTTTTTGCAACAAAAATGTTGCAAAATGAGTACTCAACACATAATTGTTCACAAAACTTGCTATGAGATATAAAATACACTCGAACGCAGCGTACAAAAAATTTGAAAGACACTTTGGTTTCCTTTTAATGAACACGCAGCATTCTTCGACAAATCAACAGGTTACATATGCCTACTGAGACTTTGCAAGTAATCACTGCTTGCTAAGCAAATCACAGCACGTTACTTACGAATATTCAATACAGCGCCATGAGGAAGTCAACGACCGCCTGCTGAACAAAAAACCAGCACGACTTTAAAGATGTGACTCAGTTTACTTACGTATCGTAAGAATATTTAATACTATAAAAATCAAGGTATAATTGTTAAGACAGCCCAGTAGTAATTAAGTTAGTTTGTAAATTAAGTAGTCTAGTATTCCTGTGTACTCACATTGTTACAGTAGTTTAGTTAACTTGTAAGTTAGAAAATTAAAGTAATATAGGAAAAGTCTTCGTCTCCTTCCACTTTAACCCCACCTAAGCTACCACAAACGTAAGTGATGCAGTCGGTAGTCGAAAGGTTATTGCATGGACCTGTAACAGAAACGTAAGGGTATCCCAAACATTGGAGCAGGACTGGAGGAGCGCAGTACCGGGATGGATTTATTGTAAGTGCATTAGAATAGTTCGTGTGTTGCTTCCTTGGTTCCACTATTCCCACCACCTAATTTCATTAATCTTAGTATAATATTTCAGAGCCTTTAATTATTATAGCGATATCTTAGGTAATTAATAACGGCTGAGTTAAATATTTTTAAGATTTTAGGGTTTCTAGAGATATCAGCCTGAATTGCGACGGGCCCGCCGACAGATAGAAGATAACAATAGAATTTATTAGGATATGTGATCATTCAGCCGCGTAGTATCTTAGCATGACTTCTCGTAGTGAATTCACAAATATATGTTTATTGAAAGGAATAATTAATAAAATTACTGATACAGCTGTATGTACTATTAATTCTAATGGAATACCCGACAGTTGGTAGGTATTCGGACAGCTTTAATTAAACACGGAAATTCACCGCCTAGTAACTACTTTAAGACCTGCGAAATGCAATGTTAATAAATGTGCAAGAATTGACACCGATTACAATGCTTACGATTGTATTAATACTGAACAAGCCAATTCTTATCAATCAGAATAAGATGGTCATATTAGTTTCTAAACCTAAAATTAGAAAGTACTATTACACCATCGATTCAGCACATTACTATTTTCCTATTTTTTTTTTCAAAATTTAATTTCCAGTAACTTCCAAAGAAAAGTTCGACTTATATAAATTAGCTATAGTACCCAATAGGAGTGCCCGGGCTCTTATAATTCCATTTACATTCATTTTAATTACACAGAACTCATACTTACATATAGAGACAGAATGCCCGAAGATCATCTTTTTTTATCTATGCGAGAAGGCAATTAAGCATCAACTTAGTACCAAATCCAACTACGATACATACAAGGAACAAAACAGAAAAAAAAACCGAGAAAATTCTTCAAAAATTATACGAGTGATAACCTCCAAGGACGACCCGGTGACATTTTCTGTGCTAAAATAGCCGCCACGATAAGGGTGGAGTTACACGCGTCTACCATGCTATTACGAAGATGTCTCGGTGATATTTTCGCTGAATGTGCTGCAATAGTTGCCGCGCTGAGGGTGGAGGAGTTACATATGCCTTCCGAGACCTTGCAAGCAATCAGGAAGTCACCTACCATACAGGTCTGCCTGCTAAGCAAATAATAGCACGTGACTTAAGAATATTCAATACAGTGCCATCAGGAAGCGACCTACCGCCTGCTAAGCAAAAAACCAGCACACTTTACAATGTACTTACCTGACGTAAGAATATGTACTATAAAAACTAAGGTACAATTGTTAAGACAGCCCAGTAGTAATTAAGTTAGTTTATAAATTAAGTAGTCTAGTATTCCTGTGTACTCACATTGTACCATAGTTTAGTTAACTTGTATGTAGGTTAGATTATAAAAGTTTTTGTATAAAAGGAGTAATAAATGTTCGCATAGTATACCTAATAGCAAGTGGATGCTGCGGGCAGTAGACAACCTTATGATATTTACATTACATTTATTCTCGATTGGGAATGAAAAAGCAGATTTGATGGCACTCTTCTGAACTATTTTTATTTGTTAGGCCACGCTGCACCATGGTTTTGCAGGGTAATGAATATTGGCTCAAATGGGTCTCTTTATCGGGAACTTCAGTAGGATCTTCAGTTCTCGTTACCATCTTGCCAACACGACAATATTATGCTGCTATTTTACGTACGAAACACAACAATACGAGTATTATGCTGCTATTTAACGTTCATATTCTGCGATACCGTAGCTAAAATTTAGCTGCAGTAAGGCTCTACCTCGATTATTATTATTTTTAGTGTTTACTTGGTAAATTTTCATTTAATACATGTTTTGCTTATTGAAGACAAGACAAATTTAAATATTACTGGTAAGAAATAACTCTTTGAAAAGTTTGTTGAATTGTCAGTGACCATAAATCTGTCTACAAAGAAGGCAAGCACTAAACTTTAATTTTAATGTCAAACCGTGCCCAACGAAGTTAGGTCAATAAATTTGTCTGAATTCCCATGTGTATATGAGATTGTACCGGAAATATTCTAAAATGTTAGTCCCTAATATAAATATTTTGTATCGAAATATATGTTGCATTATTTAAAAAACAAATAAACATACGGAAAATTAGCGCACATACTTGTGGTAGAGTTATCACAGAATATCAGCGTAAATACCATCTTAATGTTGCTCTGTTTCGTGTAGTGAATGTAGAGACCTAAAGACCCCCGAAGACCTCGGTGAAAAT
Organism: Parnassius apollo; assembly: GCA_907164705.1. NCBI lineage: Eukaryota > Metazoa > Arthropoda > Insecta > Lepidoptera > Papilionidae > Parnassius > Parnassius apollo. The sequence continues at coordinate 20,166,544 of CAJQZP010000885.1, read as the reverse complement.
GAGACAATTCATTTTTGTCCTAGCGCGTAGGAACATATCTACACTTTTATTCTTAGTCAAGGAAAGATTAAGATGTCTATGGAACACAACATCCACTAACCATCAAGTAGCCTGTGCTCGTTTGTTAGGTTTATTCTATAAAAAAATGGATATACTATATTAATTTATTAAGGTCCATAATTCTTTCAAATATATTATTGAGGTTTTAAATTGTATTAACGTTTTTTAACCCCAATGTCACGTTGTGCACACTGTATATGAATAACGTGGCTAGGTAGGCCACGTTAGTCATATACTGATGAGAAAAAACCTATCCAGTAACATTAAATCCCACTAAAATATAATATATGAAAAGGGGGCCCAATGTTCCAGTATGTCGGTTTCGCCAGTAAAAGAGTTGAAATTTATGCGTGTGCCAATCTCCATAGCTAAAAACCTTTATATTTGTGATAATGATTGAAATTTCTTGAAAAATTATTATAATGACTGTCGATCATGTGCTTTCCATGGTTTTTTAATAAATAAAGTGATCCCTTATTGTTAAATGCCAACTTTATCAACATTGTCACTTGACTACAGAGTCTACTGTATAATATATTTTAAATTGCTTAAGATTTTTTACATTAAATTCTTCTACATAGTTCTTTTATACCGTTTTATTCGGTTTTTAATCTAAATAATAAAGAAATAATTTCTATTAAGTATAATGTTTTCATAATAGGTCATTTTCCAACATTTTCCAAATGAACTATTTTATCTACCTTGTCATTTCCACATAATGAATCATAGCTTCCATAAAAAATATAGTTGAGGTTTAGTTTACAATTCTTATAACAAAAATATTATAAGTGTTAAAATACGTTGTTTGTTATACTTAATATATTTATTAAATATAATATTTATTTTTATATTTAATAATGGTGGTCATTGATTAAATGAATAGGTTTGTTTACAAGCAAGCTGTATTACACTTTCAATTGCACATTAATATGTAAAACACATATTTCTCACGGTCCATACGGTCGACCCATATGTCTACGCATACATGCTTGTCAGTTAAAGGTACTCCTAATTTGGCCCATTTTCAATATACCGCCAATTTGGTCGATAAACCTTCATCTAGGTCGTCCCTTCCTGACTCTGCCGTTCACATCTGCAATATAGATTTGCTTCGTCACTCTTTCCTCGTTCATTCTTTCTATATGACCAAACCAAATATTTTGACCAATCCTTAAATATCATACTTAATACATTACAATATATCTTTCAATTTAAGCTAAACAAATCCATCAAAAACTTCTTATAACCACGCAGTACTGAATACTGACTTCCTTACAGTTACAGAATCACTAATAACGATATAAATGTAAACAATAGCAGATATTCAAATACAATACATGGATATGATTTGATATAAATTAAGAGTGGTATTATACATAACTAATTCTAATAAACTTTGCAGTGGGACGCCATTTCGTAGACTACCCGTCAGTACTAATGGATTAGTATATTTTAACATATGTCAACGCATGTCAAAGCCAATTTTGATTAAATATCAATCTGAGCTTTGACATACGTTACATATTCGTTACTTTCATAAAAGTCATACCTGTTATGTTTATTATATATGAATACTCTAATGAATGTTTGTGGCGGCGCTGTCGTCGCGCCGCAAGCGAAACACACCGAAGCCTAAATCGCTCTATTAACATTCCGAATCATAGACAGTATATATAGAACTTCTCCGAACTATCACACGGAGTGTTGGCCGCTCCCCGGGCAGAACACCTTGCCCGGCGGGAGATCTCCTCTTTTCCTTTCTACGGCCACATTGGTGCCCGACGTGATCTGAACACGCAACCAAACAACCTTCGGAAACTTCAAGCTTTATCATCGTCATAGAATACACATTCGCTCCCGAGCAGATATCGTCTGCAGTCTTCATATCCTGCAAGCCATCTAGCTTCACAAGGTTCATCGCAGCACTGGAATAATAATGCTTCCTGTTCCTTCAAGCTACTCTCTGCGCCATACAGTGTTCGGCACGGCTCTGAGCCTTACTGCTCACCTCTGCTTCACGGCACTCTCGCAGATTACTTTCCTTCTTCTCGACTGCAACTACAAGGCAATCTCCAGGCACTTGCACATTCGTCGGCAACGAAGCTGCACTATCGACCTCCGATCTGAGCAGGGGGGTGATGTGGCGGCGCTGTCGTCGCGCCGCAAGCGAAACACACCGAAGCCTAAATCGCTCTATTAACATTCCGAATCATAGACAGTATATATAGAACTTCTCCGAACTATCACTCGGAGTGTTGGCCGCTCCCCGGGCAGAACACCTTGCCCGGTGGGAGATCTCCCCTTTTCCTTCCACGGCCACATGTTAATACAAACATTCAATAGGTATGAGTTAAAATATTCGTAACATTGTCGTTATTACCCAAATGCCCCATAAGAAGGGTAATGATATTTGTTTGTATGTGTGTATGTGTTGTATCTATTTCTTTGGCAGCTTTGTAGCCTTAATTAAATGTCTTGATACATTTTAACACATGAGGTGTCATTAGAATCGTCTTCGTTCTATCTCTTTTTTGTTAACCATTTTAAGTCAGATTTTTCGAATGTTATTTAACCATAAAAAATTTTACCATCCTTTCGGTGGTAAAGAAAACTATCGTTAGGACAGCATATATATATATATATATATATATATATATATATATATATATATATATATTGTTGTTGTTGAAGGACAAAATATTTGAAACCATGTGAAGTCCGCTCACTCGCACCGGAGCAATGAGTCGGACTAAAAAACCTTCTCAAAATTATCCCTATTTTCAGCTGTGGGCATGTGGTCATTTATAATGAAGATGATGGTAATGGTGATAAGAGTATTTCCATTGATACTCATTAGAAGTACGAAAACGCTATTGAAAAACAAGTTGGGATAACACAGATAAAGAAGTTTTGTTGGTAATTTTTTTAATTTCTAAACTTGTGCTTAGACTTAATAATTTTTCCGTACATGTCTTTTTTAGCAAATTGATTTAACAGTATGAATTTTTTTTAATAGAATAATATTCACAAACGAGCACATAGTCCACATTGCGCTTTCACCCCTGTGGAGTACGACAGAAAACCTCGATATCGTTAAAAAGATACTCCGGTTCTTTACACTCACCTAAAAAAACACAGCAGCTTTAAACTAATAGCCATTTTACACTGATATTCGGTAGGAGTGTGGTCTTTCCCGAGTCGATCCGACTCATTCGTGCTACAACCATAATATAGTTGCACCATTGTTTAACCCACAAAGTTATGTAATTACTAGTAGCAACATAACGACTTACTTTACAATTTCATAATACCTAATATTTAGGTTTTAAAGGCATTTCTATTTTTATATCTCATAAATTCCTTTTTTAGCTCTCGTTTATTGATTTTTGCAGTTATCATTTAAAAAAGTTCTTACTGAGTATTAGCCTTACATGAGTATGTATGTACACACTAACTTCCATGTTTGCTAGAAAGCAAGAGCCGAATGGAGTTACATTTTTATTCTACAAGGGGTAACATTGTACGTGCGTATTATCCGTACGTGATTCTTTTTAAATGTAATATATGAATTTCCTACATCAAAAAGATCATTACAATGGAAACAATATATAACGTTTATACATTTATTATTTTATCGACACGAAATATGGCATTTCGCCTTCGTTATCAGTAAATAAAGTAACAGATTTCTATTTAATCTATAATATTAAACAATTTTTAATATGATGACCCGATATCGTCCCCTAGGTGCCGTAAGCGGCGCCAGAGGGAAAAATGAATAAGAGTTGAACAGCAATATCTTTCTAGTAAAAATTTAAAATTATAGATACAGAGGCTGCAAACCCGACTGCTAAGCGTGCAAACTATGGCAAAATCTCAATTCTTTCAAAATCTATGGGGGAGACTTATATTAAGCAATGAACTTGTATAGTCTCTAGATTAAACAAATTTGAACTTAGACACTTGTCAAAACGAAGCAGAAACTATCCTACAATCTTTGTATATACTATTAAAAAAACAATAAAAAGTGGGTTATTGTACCTATTTGGCACCAGAAAAACAGAAAAGAAACAGGAACAGATTTTTTTAAATTCAATATAGATTCTAAATAATACTTATTGAATTTCACTTTTTTAATTTGCTACTGGTTCGGATAAAAACCTCTGTCCTGAGAATACCACCCAGAAACCCAGCGGGACAATAAAAAAATTACATATTACAATCATGTATGTTACAATTAACAACACATCACAAATTAGAAATAGCTTGGTAGCGATCACCCTTCCCAGGGGTTTTATTATCCATAAATTCCTTAATATTATAATAACTATAGTTCTTGAACGTTGTGCAAGTCAAATTTTGTATGTTTTTATAGATTTTGTATATTTTCACCAATATATAATGCGCAATTTTGACGATTTTTGCTTGGAAGATATATACATATATATATATATATATATATATATATATATATATATATATATATATATATATATATATATGAGATGCTACAATATTAACATTGAAGTCACGATATCGTCTATGAGCCGAGTATGACTATCCAATGTTATGTAAAAAATTAACAACCTGTCATAAATTCACAGCTAAACATAGGCCTCCATAAATCGTCTCATTGGTGGGAAATTTGCCATAGTTTTCAGTTTACGAGTAATAGGTGAAATAAAGACACTTCTGCCCATTTATCACATTATTTTGCCAGATGTTAAGGGGTGGTGGACATATTTACACTGCCTTTTTTGGTTAATATGATTTTAATGAGCTGATAAAGAAGAAGGAACAAAATACTTTAGCGAAATGATTGTAGGCATGCAAATAGTTGTAAAGATGAAGATTGCAAAAATGTTTAATAATCATACTAGGTCCTACCCCTCTGTCGTAGTAATGTTAATGTTCATGACTTATTTTTAGAGTTCAAAAATAAGTCATGAACATTTTGCTCCGCAAAATTTATAACAGTACTTTAAACTGACAACCTCGTATTTATGCAATACGGCGCCTTCAAACGCCAAACGACGCCTAATACCTATGCCAATCACGCGTGCCGAAAGGATAAGTGACATTTGCGTCTACTCTAAGGACATGTAAATTGAATGTCGGTCGTAAATGTTGCGTTGTCTAAAGTTTTCATGTAAAATATGTTATTCTTGGTCCATTTATGCTTAGAATAATTTTGTGTTTTTTCAGCTTACCTTAAGTGGATTGCATGTAATTCAAAATATACCAAAGAATTAGTATAAAATATATCAAAGATTCAATTATTCTCCTAAAGCCTTCCAAGATTTTATATTTTATCTTCCGTGGATTGCATAAAACGATACGTTGTAATCTGACACAGTTAATATATAAAACTTTGTTAGTTTAGAATTGCAAATTGTAACCTTAATCGAGTTCTGGTAAAATATAACTTGTGAAAACTTTCCAAGCTCATCAAACAATATGACTTACTTAACGTAAACGCAGTAGTAGATTTTTTTGATCACAATTTTTTAACAAAAAAAATTCATTTTATCTCATGATGTTTTGTTTTGTATGAACGATAGTTAAATATAAGTCATACTGACATCGAAATGGTCTTCACAGAATAATAGTCTAGTTTTTGTAGACAATGTATTCGGGTATCCTTAACCAAATATTACTTACCTATATTTAAATCAGTTGGCACTTGAATCCATAACTTTCCCGGCGTTCTTATGCTCGTATTTTTGCATTCAAGCACAACACAATAATGTGTATATATCATTATTAAACATTTAAAAGTATCTTATTTCTTTGAAAAATTGGTAAAATTCTAGAACAGTGACATCATGAGTTAAACAGCATGGCTGCTAGTGTTTTCACGCGAAAATTTAAAACTATAGATTAACCTTTCAACGGTCGGACCCGACCAAGGCGATTTTCCGTCAAAATTCAAGCGGTCGGGTCCGACCGCATCCACGCACAGCACTTTAACCCTTAAATACATATAATTAGAGACTACTTTTATGTATAGAAGTTTAGCATTATAGAATTTATACAAAATTTTCTATCCTGTGGTCTAAACAAAAGTCAGTTACTCTATGTATTTTAATTTTTATTCTACGGTCAATTTACGACATTTGCCGACCATAAGAAAATGGCGCACTTTTACGATAGATTAAACATAAAAATCCATAGAGTAATTGATTTGTTTAAACCACATGAAAAAGAATTTTAAATAGATTTTTTAATGCCAAGATTCTTTATAGAAAAGTAGTTTATAAAAATAAGTTTTTATGGTTTAAAGTGCTCTGTTTTATAGTTTTATATGTTGTAAATTGACAGTAGAATAAAAATACATAGAGTAACTGACTTTTGTTTAGACCACATGATAAAAAAATTTGTATTTATTCTATAGTAACAAACTTCTTTATAGAAAAGTAGTATTTAAATAAATGTTTAATGGTTTTAAGTGCTGTGGGTGGGTGCGGTCGCATGCGACCGCTCGGGATTTGTCGGGCGCATGCGACTGCAAGGGAATTTTATGGGGATCGAAGGATTAAAAGTTATTTTTAAGGCACTATTTGGTTTAAAAAAATGATATAAGAAATATAGTGATTCATTATCACTCCAGGACTCATTTAGAACACTTTTTAAAAATGGGTGTTATACCCTATTATTAAATATTTTACTTTTTTTAATTTGCTGTACCTTGCGACTGATCTATCCGTTAAATACATAAGATTCCAAACGAATAAAGAGCAAAACAGCTAGCTATACTCGTACTTTTGTTTGTACACGTACTTTTTAGTAAATGATTTTTTTTTTATTCAAATGTAGCGTCGCTGTCAATGTAGTAATGTAGAAATCATGTTCAATTTATTTTACGTACCCAAATGATTTTTTTCTACACATCCGTGGCGGAGTAGCTTAATATAAGCTTATTAGGTAGGAGATAAGCTTATTTCCTCCTCTTTTTATTCAATAATAGATGATAGAAAACGTGCGACAATTTTCTATAATATTAATATAACTAGTAATAAGCTAGTCAAATTATCAGCTTCTGACTAAAACCAAGAAAGTAATAGAGAAATAATTTTTTATGTTATTTTCCAGTCACATTCTGCAAAATACTTATTTCTGTTATTCTCTTATTGAATACTACACAATACGTATAGTATTTAATAAGCTAGCTTTAAGTAACCAGCAATCCACCCTGGTTTCGCACGGGTGATTTCTGTATTTTGTTTATAGGATAAGGATGAGAAACGAGTACACAGTCCCCCTGATTGTAATTAATTGTTGTAGCCTATAAATATCTAACTATTTACACCTATCATCGACATCGAATCAAAATGCAAATGCGTTGTTACCCGTGAGAACTGAGATGGAATGCCTCGTTCCCAGTAAAAGCGGTCTCCGGTTCTTAACACTCACCATACAAAAGAGTATTAAGCTTCTACTTTATGCTGATATTCTGTAAGAGTGTGGCCCTTACCTAGTCTAACCGACCAATTCGTACTATAACTATACTACTAATATAGCCGCAGCATGGCTCTATCACATATAATCCTCCGAAAAACGAAAAATATAAGACCTCGGCAACAGCACCTGGGCCAAATATGAACCTAAGTCGTCTGGGGTCCCTTTCAAAACACATAATTTTTTTATCAAAACCGGTAGAGCCATTTTTGAGTCTTAGTGATACTAACGGATTGCAATTGATTTTTATTTATAAATGTTTTTAATATACAATTTGGCAATATGATTCAAAATTGCAGAGAAAGTAATGCTAATTTTAAGGATTTTTATTATTAACTAGAAATATTTCACTCATTTTTGAGTTAAACGGAATATTAAGAGTAATAAAAATGAATTCCCCTCAAAACTTTAACAATATGTTGCAAAGGCATTTAGAGGGTTAACTTTAGACGGTAATTTAAAGCGACCTCCATAAATTTTGCAAAGTAGTTCGTTATAAATTACCCCGATATTCGGTACTTATAGGCCAATGTCTTCAAATTAAGACCTCATGCAATAAACTGTACGTAATGATATTTCTATTGTACATATGAGTAATTTATTAATGTTATACGATACTTTGGAGTCAAAGAAACCTTTTTCTTATTCTAACTAACCCATAAAAGGTCCGTAGTTGGATATGGGATTTTTTATAGTAGGTAGTTGTTGATAAGGCTTACGAAACTACTTCCCGAACACTTGAAAACGAAAAAATAAATATGCCAAATATATGTTGTTTTCTATAATAAACTCGTGATACGCCCCGGCTTCGCACAGGTGATTTCTGGATGGGGACATGAACGCCACCTATGGAGTCTAATTGTGAATCTAAACCATCCAGGGAACTACTTAAAAACATAATCAGCCTTATTCCAAAACTCGGACTAAATATGGTACTGGAGTTAGTATCAGGTTTAAACCATAACTAAATAAAACTTTATTCCAAAACGAAGATTATCTCTGGTTCTAGGACTATCTATGGTACTAAAGTTAAACTTCCGAGACCCCTAGTTTAACTATAGTACCAACCTCAAATTCACATTCAGCACTTCTTTATTTGACGTTAGCGACCGTTGTTTTCATTTCGTGTTTTTAATCGTTAAAAATGGATATGAACATGATTGACTTGATGGATTTAGAAGATTTGGACATGTTAGAGACCACTCGGCGACCTGATAGACATTGTCAACGTGTGAATCCTTTTGAATTGAGTGACAAAAATTTTAGGTATAAGTATAGGTTCTCAAAACGTTTTGGTAAAAAAATGTGGATCTTTTACGTGAGGATTTAGTGCACGACTCTCGAGGATGCCCACTGAGTCCTGAAATCCAAGTAGTTTGTGCATTACGCAACTGGGCTCGCCATGAAGTAAGTGCTATTTAATAACCTTGGTCAATGTATCCAGCATAACGCTATATAAAAAGCCAAAAAATACATATTATTGTTTTATTCGTAGATTCAAGACGATACAGGCGATTTACATGGTGTGTCTCAACCAATAGTCAGTAGGACATGTAAAAAAGTAGCGGAAATTTTGTAACGGATGTCCCGAGAATTTATTACAATTCCTACCTCTTTAAATGAACAACAGGAAACCATTAGGAAATTCTGCAGTATTGCTAATTTTCCTACAGTAATTGGCGCAATTGACTGTACTCACATAAGAACAAAGAAAGTAAATGCTAATGGGGGTCAGTTATATATTGATAGAAAAGGATTTTCTTTTCAATTAATGTACAGGTAAAGGTTGTCTCTAAATTACTTTACTTTACCAAAATAGAAAATAATTTGTTTGACTATCTTATGGCAAAAAATACAGATTAAAATAGTAATATGTTCTGTTACAATTTTGGTGCACAATAAAATATAACCAATATATGTCAGTAAAACAAAGTACTAATGAGCTCTCACTTTTCAGGTGGTTTGTGATGCTAACATGAAAATCATGGACATTGATACTAGGTGGCGTGGCAGCGTACATAACACTAGAATATTCCGAGAATGTAGACTAAAACAGAGGTTTGAGGCTGGTGCATTCTGTGGAATATTACTTGGTGACAGTGGCTATCCTAGTACTCCATACCTATTTACACCACAACACCACAAGAAGAAAGATATAATAGGAGTCATATCCGTACCAGGAACACGGTGGAAAGATGTCTTGGTTTATGGAAGCTGTAATGTACTGTAGATCCCAGATCTATATTTAGAAAGAACAAGTAACACTATTGTAAGTAGTATATATTACAAGTAACACTATTATTATACACTGATATCGGCTCGTAGTAAGCGTCCACTTCACGGTCGGGCAGTGCCGCCCCGTCCCGCGATTCTGCGCGTGCGCTTCTCGAGACGACAGAGTTATACACCACTATAAATGTCTATACGCTATATCCCTCCCTTTTTAATGTTTTCTTCTAATATAAATATATATAAAAATATAAATAACCATATCGAAATAAAGAACTGTGATCAGCTTAACTTACAAATAAAATACATAATTACCTATTCGTATAATAGTTTAATGAATTTTTTTTCTTTTTACATAAGTAAGTATATCAAGTACAATCAGCAAGTTCTTATTCAAATTATGTTCAATCACTTATCATCAATTATTTTGTCATTATCGTCCATAATTTTATTCACTCGAGTTGTGATTGATTAACGTCACCATTATCGTTAGTTTGAGCACCACTAGCATTATTTTCATCATCTAATACCTTCCATTGCCCTTCCACTCGTTTTATATGTACGACGTTCCGTCTGATTTGCTGACCAGTTTGATCGTTCCGTAGAATTACGTCCCCTCCTTTGTTCGCTTCGATGGTATGTGTTTCGGGTTCATAGTTTAAGCTCAGCTTGTTATGTTTAGGCATGTTCTTGACGTATACTTTATCTCCGACTTCCAATTCACAGTTAGTAGCCCCTCTCTTCCTATCCACATATTCCTTCCCTTTTTCCTTTAGTTCTTTATCTCTATCCCTCATTTTAAGATCCTCTGAAAGATGCGTTCTTTCTTGGATCATAGGCAGTTTGTCTCGAAATTGCCGTCGAAAGAACATTTCTGCAGGTGTTTTTCCTGTAACTGTGTGAGGTGTACTATTGTACATCACCATGTACGCCTGGAGAGCCTCTTTTCAGTTCTTTTTCTCTACTTTAGAGATCTTGAGGCATTTTAGGATGTCCCTATTCTGGCGCTCCACTTCTCCGTTTTGTTGCGGCCAGTAGGCAATGGTATTGTAGAGTCGTATGTTCCTCTCTGCGCAGAAGCTCTTAAAGTCTTCGCTGGAAAATTGTCTACCATTATCTGATGCAAGCCTGGATTGCTAAGTCTACTAAAAATGTCTTTAAGCATTTCAATTATTTCAGAGCTTGTTATGGTTCTGCATGTTTTCACTTCTTTATAACTGGTATAATAATCCACGAATACCAGGATATATTCTCCACTAGGTAATGGGCCCATGAGGTTGATTGCTATGTCAACCCATGGTTCGAAAGGTAAATCTCTTCTTTTTAATGGGTTTGGGGCGCTGGGAGCAGAGACCAGGATGCATCATTTACAGGCTTTGCATATGTTTTCAGCATCTTTGTCGCACTTAGGCCACCATACTTTGGTCCTCAATCTGATCTTCATCGCGACTATCCCCGGGTGGCCTTCATGTGCAGCTTCCAGAACTCTTCTGCGTAACTTGGTTAGGATTACAATTTTCGTCCCCCTGAGGAGAATATCGCCATGAAAGCATAATTCATCCTGAAAAAGTTTATAGGTTTTTACCGTTTCCTCCCAGTTTCCGTTGTAAAGAGCCTCTTTAACCTTCTGTATCTCTGCATCTCCAAGAGAACTCTCAGTGATCTCTTGTAATGAAATGACTACTGGTCGTGCCAATTCGATAATCGCTTGAACATGGTTTTCAAGTAATATCGTCGGATTTGTTTCCACTTCAGAGAGTCTCGATAGTGGATCGGCTATATTGGTCTTCCCCGGACTATATTTCACCTTGAAATTGTAGGATTGCAACCTTAATACCCACCTTTCAATGCGAGCGCATGGTTTAGCTTTCGGGACAAATATCACCTCCAAGGGCTTATGATCCGTTACTAGATCGAACACCTTACCGTACAGGAACATATTGAAATGTTCTACTACCCAGACCAGGGCTAAGGCCTCCTTCTCTGTTTGGCAGTAACGACGCTCACAGCTGCTGAGGGTTTTTTTATTTATTTGTTTACACTTTATTGTACTAAAGGTACAAACGGCGGACTTAATGCCATATGGCATTTTCTACCAGCCAACCGGAAAGTTAGTGGGAGATGTGTGTACTGCAGTGGGCTAAGATGAAAACTAAAATTGTTAAATTTCACATACCCCCCCCCCACACACATTTCACACACATATACTCATAGCTCAAACTTAATTATATATACATATATATACATACATACACATACACATACATATATACATATACATACATACACACACATATACACACGTATATACATACATATACAATAGATATAATAGATTAAATGCTATAGATTATTTATATATTTATGTGTCAGATGAACCCAAATAATGTTCCTTTACCTTTGTTTTAAAAATCCACTTGTTGGGGGATTTTCTTATTGCTAGGGGAAGCGCATTCCAGAGTCTTACAGCTGTAACAACGAAAGAGTTTGAGAGGAAACCAGTACGGTGAGAGGGAGTATGGAGCACGAGATTGTTACGAGAGCGAAGATTGCAATCATGGGAAGAACCCAGGTATTGAAACTTACATTTCAAATACTCTGGGGCCAATGGATCGTTAAAAATAGTGAACAGAGTGCTAAGAATTCTAAGGCTCCTGCGTTGTGGGATATTTAACCATTTAAGTTGAGAGCGATAGAAAGAGACGTGGTCATACTTTCGAAGACCGTAAATGAAACGGATACAGTTGTTGAGAAGCCGATCCAATTTATTGACCAAGTATTTGTCTGCATCTAAGTAACACACATCAGCATAGTCAAACATAGGAAGAATTAGCGATTGAATTAGAACTTTCTTCGTAAAAGGCGGTAAAATATTTTTATATCTGTACTATTTTCTCAGAGTAGTACAAACTTTACGGCTAACTTCCTCAACATGACTGCGCCAAGTAAGTGAACAATCCAAGGTTAATCCCAAGTCCCTAACATGGGAGCTGTAAGGAATTACCTCGCCATTATAAATCAGAGGATCGAACGATGTGTGATTAAGTTTACCTAATTGACGTGCACTGCCTAAGACGCTTGAAAAGCTTGGCATTTACTTGGATTAACAGCAACCCCATACCTTTTTGACCAATTAAGAATCCAGTTAAGATCGGAGTTAATCACGGTTACAGCATTATTTATGGAAGTAGCATCGGCATGAGCATAGAGTTGCAAGTCGTCGGCATACATATGGTAGGAAGAACGAAAATTACAAGTGATCATGTTAATAAATATAGAGAAAAGTAAAGGAGAGAGAATTCCACCTTGAGGAACACCAGTGGTTAATTCACCCCAATCGGACACCATACCATCGACCCGAATCGCCTGCTGGTGACCACGAAGATAGGAGGAGACCCAATTCCGTGCTGATAAGGAAAAACCTATGTAAGACAAGATGGCGATGAGAATATCATAGTCAACGGTATTAAAGGCGTTAGAAAAATCTATTAAAACTAACACCGTCAACTTTCCAAACTCCATGCCATCACGCACATCCTCTGTTATTTTTAAAAGCGCCTTTATGGTGCTATGTCCATGTCGAAATCCTGATTGGTGTTGATTCAATAAGTTGCTTTTGGTTAAGTGAGTTTGTATCTGTTTGAGCGCTACAGCTTCTGACAAAGACAAGACAAGACTTTTGACAAAAACGGCAAAATCGATATAGGCCGGAAGTGATTGAGAGCACTGGGCATAGAGATTTTTGGAAGAGGGAGAACAAAAGCCTTCTGCCAGCATAACGGAAACTTCCCAATAAGCAATGAGCGGTTTATAATGGAGGTTAAAATTGGTACAATATGATCTGAAACATATGATATCATGGTTCTTCCTATGTTGTCATGACCTACTGCCTTTGATATAAGTTTTTGTAATACTTTTAAAATATCCTTCTCAGTGACAGCAGAAAAAGAGAAAGAATCAGTATGCGGGGATGACATGGAAGTAATATCCGAAATAGTTTTCATTTTAATATGAGATGGGAGACAAGCCGCTGTAGAAAAGTGAGCATTGAGATCATTTAATGAGAAAATATCTGCGATTACTTGCTTTTTAGTTTTACTGAGACCATGAGAGTGAATGAACTTCCATGTCTCCAATTGCGATGAATTAATTAGGAAATCAGGTTTTATTACCAAATGCAGTTATTCTCGGCCCATTCTTGTTGATATGCACTAACACTGCACCCAGACCCACTGGGCTTGCATCTGCAATCACCACCGTCTTATCATGAGGATTGTAGTAATCTAAATTTGGTACCTTCATAAGTGCCGCCTTGAGATCGCTAAATTCCTTCTTTTGGGCATCCCCCCAGTCATCTTGAATGACTGTCTTTCTTCCCGTTCTTTGCCGTAGCAGTTGCTTAAGGGGTTCTGTTACCGTTGCTAAGTGGGGGATCCATTTTCCCACGTAATTCACTAAACCGATAAAACTCTGCAGTTCAGTGATATTTGTTGGGGCTCTGAATCCCTTTATAGCCAAGATATACTTGTCTAGTAAGTGGAAGTTGCCTAGAAAGTGGACTTTCTTCATTCTGTAAATGCATTTGTCTTCCCTCAACATCATGTTTTTTTCCTCTAACACTGCCAAAACTTTTTTAAGCCTTACGTCGTGTTCTAATAAGTCTTTCCCAAATATCAAGATATCATCTATGAAGTTGATGACTCCTTCGCAACCTAGGAGGATTCGTTCGTATTTTTTGGAAAATTTCTGGCGCACACGAGATACCAAACATCATTCTTTTGTATCGATACAATCTTTAGCTGGTAATGAAGGTCGTGATATGCCTTGAGTCTGGGTGAAGTTCGATATGATGGAATGCATCTCGTATGTCTAGCTTACTAAAGAGTTTGGCTTCTCGAACTTTTGGCAACAGTTCTTCTATCGTTGGCAGTGGGTGGTTTTCACGACTTCTATTATGTCCCTTTTTAGTAATTCTTTCAGTTTATTCTCTACTTTTTCTTCAAGTGGGATGGGAATTCTCCGATACGGCTGAGCAACAGGCTTCACTGAATCGTCAATCGGAATGGTAACTTAAACGCCTTTAAATTTTGTAAACGCCTCAGTTCTGACCTGGTTGATATCTAAATTGATCCGAAGTAGTCCCAATGAGGTTGACGTCACACGTCCAAGTAGGTCACGCGTACCGTTTCTGATCACGTAGAATGTTGTGATGTCCTGTGATGTTCAGGCGTGGCTTTAAATGATCCTAACAGCTTCAGCGGCGTTGCACTCCCGTGAGCTTCGAACGTTTTGTCAGGATTCGAATCTTGATTGGTAACTTGAACGTAATTTTTGTTCATTCTTTCCCAGGTTTGGTCTGTTATAAGGTTGTGCTTGCAGCCTGAATCTATCAACATCTCCACGTTGGTTCCACCTATGTTACATGTGACCTTTGCGTCGTTCTCTATATTAAAAATGTAGTCGACTTTTCTTTCATCCGTGATTATATTTGCAGTTTCCTCGATATTGTTTGTTGTCCTGCTTTTCTTCTTTATTCCCTGACTGTTTGATGATTCTCCTTCTTCAAATTTCCTCTTCTGAGTTTGTCTTGTCCTGAATTGATCTCTGAAGTGTCCTAAGATGCCACCATTTAAGGCAAGCTTTTCCTTTTTCTGGGCAGTTGTTGTCACGGGCCAAATGTCTGGAACTTCCACATCTACTACATTCCAATCTTCTATTTTTTTGCTTCTCCTTCCATGTCTCAGTACCTATTCTGTTGATTGACTGACTTTCTACAGGTTTCGTACTAAGTTTCCTAATTGACGATCTATGGCTTCCATTGCATTCGCTTCCGCAATTATTTCATCTAAAGTGATCTTGTCTCCTGTTTTCAATATCTTCTTTCGGAGTTCTTCTGCTTTATCCTTTTCCGTTATTTGGTCTATGATATCTTCGTCTTCTTTTCCACCAAACTGACATTTCTTTGCCTGCAGTCGAAGTCTGATAAGAAATTTCTCGAACTTTTCATCCTGTTTCTGTTTTATGAGACGAAACAGTTGTCGCTCAAAATAGTTGTCTAATTTTTCGATCGCGATGTTAAAAAGTTCGCCTTCAGTTGCATTAGCTCCTGGGATGTTATAGAAGACTTCTTGTAACTCGGGGCCACCAAAATGTAAAAGGCTAGCTCTGTTCTTTGCCTCGGAGTCTATACCCGCCGTTTCGAGATAAATGTTTAGACTTCTTTTCCATCTTTCCCAACAGACAGAGACTGAACCAACCTCCCCGTCACATTCGAACTTCTCTAAGCTGTACAGTGCCATTTGGGGCTACCTGTTGACAAGGTAGTAACAATGTTGCATTTTATAGAATTTATAACACGCTATTGCAATCTAATGCTAGTACTAAAGCGTCTACTGTACTTGACTGTACCTATGCCATAGGCACCCGTATCTACACCCGTAGTACACATTCAGCGCTCATGACAACACTTTCTCGTCATACTGTGCAGTACTGCGGCACTGGCACGTGAGTATTACCCAGCGCGCAGCCACCAAGCGGCGAATGGGTGCTCCAAGTGTTAACATAAAATTTGAACCCGTGTAAACTTCGCAATTTAATGCTATGTAGGTATGTACGCAATTTAATGCTATACCGGTAATCTCCGCAATTTAATGTTTCTATTATCTATCTCATACCGCAATTAAATGCTCAGTCGCAATTGAATGCCCAGCTGCAATTTAACGAGGAAGGTAGGTTAACAAATATGTAGGTATGTCTCTCCCCTGATGTACACCCATAGAAATCTAGATACCTGGGCTGACGCATCAGCGTCTCGGGATGTAAACACCAGCGCTCTAAAAAGAAAGTATAATTCCGCCTCTAGGTCCTTCAAAAGAGTCATTGCCAAGGCAAAGTCAGAGCACATAGGCAGAATTGGCGAGAAACTAGTTCGCCTTCCTTCTGGAACCCGTGCATTATGGTCTCTCGCCAAGGCTGTCCGGGGGAATTTCTGTCAGCCATCTCTCCCATCTCTGCACAGGGAGGACGACTCACTGGCCCACACCGCAAAAGAGAAAGCCGATCATCTAGGCTCTTTCTTTGCGTCCAACTCGACCCTCGATGACAGGGGGAGTACGCCGCCGACCATCCCGCGGTGTGAGTGCTCCATGGCGGAAGTGCAGTTCACACAGCGCTCGGTTCGCAAAGCACTCCTCTCCCTGGACATCCACAAGTCGAGTGGGCTAACGGAATCCCCCCAATTGTGCTGAGGACGTGTGCTCCAGAGTTGGCACCGGTTTTAACGCGTCTTTTCCGGTACTCCTACTCCCTAAGCGTAGTCCCAAAATCATGGAAGACGGCTTTCGTCCACCCGATCCCTAAAAAAGGCGACCGCTCAGACCCGTCCAACTACCGGCCTATCGCCATCACCTCCTTGTTCTCCAAAACAATGGAGTCCATTGTAAACTGCCAGCTCATGAGGTACCTTGAGGATCACCAGCTGATTAGTGACCGCCAATACGGTTTTCGCCGTGGTCGGTCAGCTGGTGATCTTCTGGTCTACCTAACTCACAGATGGGCGGAGGTAGTAGAGTCCAAGGGGGAGGCATTGGCCGTTAGTTTGGACATTGCGAAGGCCTTCGATCGGGTTTGGCACAAAGCGCTTCTTTAGAAGCTCCCTTCCTATGGCCTTCCCGAGAAATTGTGTGATTGCATCACCAGCTTTCTTGCAGATCGGAGCATCAAGGTCGTTGTAGACGGTGCAAGCTCCGATTGCAAGCCTATTAACGCTGGTGTTCCACAAGGCTGCGAGCTATCGCCAACGCTGTTTCTTCTGCATATCAATGATATTTTGCAAACCCGTAACATTCATTGCTATGCAGATGACAGCACTGGTGATGCTCTTTACACCGGCCGAGCCAATATTTCTCGGGAAAACGTCTCCGAGTGCCGGGACAAACTTGTGTCTGAAGTCGAGTCTTTGCTGAACAGAGTCTCGGATTGGGGGCGACTAAATCTAGTCCAGTTTAACCCCCAGAAGACACAAGTCCTCAGTTTCAAGGCACTCCCCTTGTTGCCTCAGCCAGTATCGGAATCCTCGGCGTCGACATATCGAGTAACGTGCAGTTTCGTGGTCACTTGGAAGAGAAGGCCAAATTGGCCTCTAAAAAGCATGGCGTGCTCAGCAGAGCGGGACAGTATTTCATGCCGGCACACCGCCTGCAACTTTACAAGGCGCAGGTTTGGCCGCACATGGAATACTGTTCCCATATCTGGGCTGGGGCTCCCCAGTACCAGCTCCTTCCACTTGACCGCATCCAGCGCAGAGCGGCTCGAATCGTCGACGACCAAGTGCTTTCCGATCGGCTCGATTCACTGGCACTGCGAAGAGATGTTGCATCTCTTTGCATTTTCTTTTGCATATACCATGGAGAGTGCTCTGAGGAATTGTTCGGATTAATCCCAGCCGCCAAATTTCGTGAACGCACTACGCGGAAAACATCCCGATACCATCCACACCATCTGGATGCTTGACGGTCCACCGACGGACGTTTCAAGAGGAGTTTTCTCCCGCGTACAACCTCTCTGTGGAATAGTTTACCACCAGCGATTTTTCCGGACCGATACGACCTGGGGACCTTCAAGAAAAGAGCTTACCCCTTTCTAAAGGGCCGGCAACGCACCTGCAATTCCCCTGGTGTTGCTGTTGATCATGGGCGGCGGTAGTCACTTAACATCAGGTGAGTCGCATGCTCATTTGCCCCCTCTTCTATAAAAAAAAACCTAAAACGCGAACGGAGGATACCTACACAACTTACGACCAAGTGAGTACCTAGTTATTTCACTTTTCCTTCTATGTTCCTTAGTCAAAATGTTATAGACAGTCAACATCAGTTAGTAACGATGATAACCTTAAATACACTTTTATTTTATAGGTAAGTAACTAATTAATACTGTGGATCAATTCATTAACTTCAGAATAATGAAGGGAAAAAGAAAAATGTTTATTCTGTACAACAAAATACACTGTAAAGATTAAAATTAGAATTACTCTTATTACTAGTACAAAGTGGGTAAAAGCCTCGTATTCAACACATACACCTAAAGTACAGTCGGTACTATTTATATTCTGTAGTCTGTGTTTTCAATGGCATAAAAAAACTGTATTATCTATGATCAAAGCAACAATTTAGTTATTTACAATCTAAAACTACAAAACGCCGCATATAGATAGTTTAAATAACCACTGTATTACTTTCCAATCTCCTAATTATAATGACAATAAAGCCTTGCATCCCATCCTCGTCGCCACATGTAATGTACTGTAGATCGCAGGGATCAATATTTAGAAAGAACAAGTAACACTATTGTAAGTAGTATATATTACAAGTAACACTATTATTATACACTGATATCGGCTCGTAGTAAGCGTCCACGTCTTCTCCCTGCGGCGGTAGGTCGGGCAGTGCCGCCCCGTCCCGCGATTCCGCGCGTGCGCTTCTCGAGACGACAGAGTAATAATACACCACTATAAATGTCTATACGCTACAGAAGCAACGGTTTCGTTGCCTATTTAGGAGGTATGTTTGAGGACATTGAAACAGCAAAAAAAAACAATTATATTTTCTGGTGAGGTAGATAACACTGAACAAATTCATCTGAACCTATATTCCAACATCAATAAGGAGAAATATTAAGAGAAGACAGTTTATTGAAACTCATTTTCAGTAGGTAAACATTTTTTTACAATTTTTATATAACAATTTATAAAAATTATAATTTATTATTTATTGTTAAATTTATTACAATTTTTCAATTGTCAAAGGCTATGTGTACATTTAATTTATTTTGTTTTGTAATTTAGGGACCAAGTTTCATTGACTAAAAATAATGTAATAAAGAGGTCAATAAATGTATAAGACAATTATAATAATTATTATT
The DNA here is from genome assembly GCA_907164705.1 of Parnassius apollo. Lineage (NCBI taxonomy): Eukaryota > Metazoa > Arthropoda > Insecta > Lepidoptera > Papilionidae > Parnassius > Parnassius apollo. The sequence goes on along the minus strand of CAJQZP010000885.1, from coordinate 20,146,879 downwards.
TTTTGATTTCAGACATAATAACTATATATTACAATTTTCAGAATAACAACTATATAATACAATTTTCACCAATATGGAATTAATCCCGGGAAGTACTGTGATAATATTTAATTTATTGAGCAAAATGATTTTATTTAGGCCATAATGATTGTGTTTCAGGGAAAGATGTGGGGTACAGCATATTCCACATCAATATGAAGCCATGTTATATAGACTTTTAAGTGGTGTAGAGATAATGAATATTGTCGCTCTGCTACATTTACAGCTGGATTTCCTTTCCAGAGGTGCAATGGTTCACGGGAAGTAGGACTGTGTGATAATTAAGTAATTAGGTTTAGTTTCTTATTATTTTAATTATTATTGAAAGATGTACATATATTTGCAGCAAATAAATACATGAAAAAAATAATTTCATATATCAGAATATTTACAAATATGTATCTGATATAGTCTTGAATATTTAGTTTTTTTTAATAGGATGATGGTGACAAACGAGCACACAGTTCACCTGATGGTAAGTAGTTGCTGTGGCACAGCCATCTATATCTATTCTCGACTATGAATCAAAATGAAGATGCGTTGTCACCTGTGAGGACTAAAATTGAATTCCTCATTTCCAGTAAAAGGGATTATCTCATACAAAATTTGTCAATATAAAAGTTTAATGGCCAAATATTCTAAAGCTTCTCAATTTTAAGATGTTGTTAAATCTTGTGGTGTCACATTCACTTTGACTTAGTGGTAGAGATAGCACGTGACTTAACTGCATCTTAAAATTGAGTAGTGTTAAAATATTTGGGCATAAATGTTTTACTAAAGAAAAATTATATAAAAAGGATTATTATAATATCAAAGAATACATAAATGAAAATAACCCCTGCAAATGAGGTGATCGCTGCTATGTTGTTTCTATTAAAACTAATTTAAAAATTGTAAACCAAAATTTGTAAAGTGAAATATGTTTAAAAGAAAAGTCCCGCTGGGTTTCTTGCTGGTTATTCCCAGGACAGAGGTATTTTCCAAACCAGTGGTGAATAAAAATGTCTTTTGAATAAATGTTATATAATAATCTATATTGAATAAAAATCATTCTATTCTGTTCTATTCTGGTTCTATACACTCACCATATGAAAGACAGTAGCATTAAGCTGCTATTTAACTTGTACTTTTTGACTTTCTAACAAAGATATTTGTAATTCTAATTTTTTAATTTTCAATTTGGCTATTTTAATGTTGTATATATGTTCCTCTTCCATCATTTCTAGTTGTCTTTTTTTAAAATCTGTATTGCTTTTTATGATTGTTTGCTGTATATCTTCTCTGCTGTAAAATTAAATAGAATACTTAATGTAAGTTTTTTTGTGTACTAAGAATTATGAAGTAATAAAAGTATGTACTAGAAAGGAAGTTAACCTTGTATGCAAAAGAAATATATTTATAATTATTTTTCAATCAATTAATATTAACTTTGCTTTTTAATATTTGAAAACATGAAATATTTTTAGTGTTTAATTAAATACTCATTTTCAAATGTTAAAAAGTATGAGATGTATTAAAGTAATTATTTCAACAAACTGTTACGAGCTTGAGGTTCGTGACAATAAAATTTGCCGATAAAATTACCTAAATTAACACTTTAATTTACTTTACACAAATTAAAACTTAAAACACTAATAATTAAACATACTAATTCACTTAATTCCGCTCCGAAGCTTCGCTTGTCTCGCCAAATCCAATACGGCCCCGATCGCATCTTGCAACGCCTATATATACAAATTAGCAATGAAGCATCCGGAATATTCAAGTAAATGCGCGCAAAGCGACAAGTGTTCGAGTGTAGATTTTCTAGAAACTTAGTTCTTCGGATGGCGCTGTCGGTTGAAAGATTTGTGATGTCATTTTCTGCAAAGCTCCCCTCGCTCTCGTTCCTGACACTAGATGGCGCTAGTGTATGACGTTGACTTATTCACGCAACACTGCCCCCTCCTAAGACATGCTCGTCCCGAGCATTATCGGTCCCATAATAACGCGCCGAACGATCCACATGGACGATCTTAGGAGTCCCTCTTGCGCCTTTCTGTATCCGGTAGGTCACATCGTTGATCCTGGTTACAATCCGGTACGGGCCGTCCCATTTAGCTTGAAGCTTAGGAGATTTCCTTTTGCTGCGGACTGGATTGTGCAACCACACTAATGAACCTTCGTTGAACCCTTTATTGTTCATTTTGCGGTCGTACCGGGTTTTCATTTTCTCAGACATTTGCTGGCCCGATTGTCTGACGTGCTCATAAATGTCATTCATTTTGTTCCGCAAGTCACTTGCATAATCGGTTATACTGCGTGGGGCATCAGGTGGTATCCCGGTGATCAGGTCTGCAGGCAGCCGTAATTCTCTTCCAAAGTTTGCGAAAGCTGGTGTCACTGCTGTACTTTCGTGAACAGAACTTCGATATGACAACAAAAACGGTTGTATGTGCTTGTCCTAATCTCGTTTTTGCTAGGTACCTCTCCAATGTCTGATTAAATCGTTCCACCATTCCATCAGATTGCGGGTGATAAGAAGTCATTCTTGTTTTATGAGTACCCATAACTCGGCAAGTTTCCTGGAATATTTGAGACTCAAAATTCCTTCCTTGATCGCTGTGAATCTCTAAAGATACTACAAAACGACAGAAGACTTCATGAACTAGTTTATCTGCAACTGTTGAAGCTTCTTGATTTGGAATGGCGAAAACTTCTGGCCACTTTGTGAAGTAATCCATCACAACCATGAAATATTTGTTACCGCTTTCACTCTCCGGAAACGGCCCCGCCACGTCGATGCCTATTCTCTCCCATGGTGCACCAACATTGTACAACTTCAATGCACCTCTACTACGAGTCTGAGGTCCCTTTACAGCCGCACAACTTGTACATTTGCGACACCAATTATTATTATTATACGTGGTAGAGCCATGCTGCAGTTATATTAGATGTATAGTTGTAGCACGAATGGGTCGGCTCGACCGGGGAAGGACCACGCTCTCATAGAAAACCAGCGTGAAATAGTAGCTTAATGCTGCTGTGTTTCGTATGGTGAGTGTAGAGAACCGGAGACCCTTTTTACTGGAAACGAGTCATTCCATCTTAGTCCTTCACGGGTGACAACGCATCTGCATTTTGATTCGTAATTGAGGATAGATGTAGATGTCTATGGGCCACAGCAACCACTTACCGTCAGGTGGACTGTGTGCTCGTTTGTCACCCTATCCTATAAAAAAAAACCAGTCCTCGACATCGTTTCGACAGTGGACCCAATAAAACCGTTCTCGGATCTTCAGTAGAGTTCGTTTAACTCCCAGATGGCCTCCGGAACAATCATTATGGTACAGCTGTAGAACATCCGGTACTTTAGCTTTAGGGACAACCATTTGCAAATGACAGCTGTCTCCCCTAACATTTTCCCATTTACGGCACAGAACTCCATCCTGAAGCAGCAAGCTGTCGGACTTGGCCGCAATAGCTTTTAGTGGTCGAACTCATTGCTGAGACGTCGCTCCACTTAGGCTTGGGAGCACTGGCCTTTATCCATTCCAGAATCGGCTTGATGTCCGGATCTTCCTGCTGTGCATGTTGTAAGCTGTCCTTCCATTCGTTGCTGAGGTGGTCCGTCCTGAGCATACTCACGGATACCTCTTCCTTACTCTCTTGCCTAGTACAATGGTTGCAATCTTCATGACAAGGTCTTCTTGACAATGCATCTGCGTTGCCGTGAGATTTTCCGCTGCGATGTTCGATCTCAAAGTCGTATTCCTGCAGTAGTTCAATCCACCTCGCAACTTGTCCTTCTGGATTTTTAAACTGCAATAGCCATTTTAGTGCAGCATGGTCAGTTCGTAAGTGAAATTTTCGTCCCAGAAGATATTTGCTAAAATGCTGCAACGACTTCACCACAGCGAGCAATTCGCGTCTTGTGACACAATAGTTCCTTTCCGGTTTTGACAACGACTTGCTGAAGTACGCTATCACGACCTCTTGGTCACCATTCCGTTGAGACAACACACCGCCAAGTCCTATATCACTTGCGTCTGTGTCAACTATAAATTCTTTGCTTGCATCAGGGTATCCCAAAATAGGTGTTTTGCATAGACGGTACTTGAGCTCCTGGAATGCGATATTGCAACTTTCATCCCAGCAGAAATGTCGCTACTCCTCGGTTAGCTTGTGCAGAGGTTTGGCTATATCTGCAAAGTTCTTCACAAATCGCCGGTAATAGGAGCACAAACCCAAAAATGCTCTAACCTGCGTCTTGTCTTTTGGAACCGGCCAATCCTTGACAGCGGCGATTTTCTCTGGATCTGTGCGGATACCTTCTTCCGATACTACAAACCCCAAAAAGTTAACTTGCCGTTGGAATAGTGAACATTTCTTCGGGCTCAACTTGAGGTTGGCACTCTGAATCTTCATGAGCACGCGTTCCAGGTTTTGAAGGTGTTCCTCAAACGTACGGCCTACGATGATGATGTCATCCAAGTAGACCAGACAGGCATCGCCAATTAGCCCGGTAAGTACAAGTTCCATCAGCCTTTCAAACGTTGCTGGAGCATTGCACAACCCAAACGGCATTACTTTAAATTGCCACAGACCCTTTCCCGTCGAAAACGCAGTTTTCTCCTTGTCCTTAGGGTCAATTTCAACTTGCCAGTAGCCACTTTTTAGATCCAGCGTGCTAAACCACTTTACTCCTCTAAGCATGTCCAGCGTGTCATCAATTCTTGGCAAGGGATAGCTGTCCTTCTTCGTAACGTCATTCAGACGGCGATAGTCAACACAAAACTGCATGCTGCCATCCTTTTTCTTCACCAGCACCACTGGTGAACACCATGGACTAGAGGAAGGTTCAATAACACCATCCTTCACCATTCCCTCATTCATGGTTTCCACTTCCTTTTCACGTGCTACCGGCAATCTTCTTGGCCGCTGACGGATAGGAAATTCTTCTCCTGTGCTTATTTTGTGTTGAACTAAGCCAGTCTTTCCTATGTCAGCATCGTTTGATGAGAATACATCGGCGTACTTGAGTAACAACTTCTTCGCCTTGACCAATTCGTTCGGGGAGAGAACACTGCGACAGTCTTCCAAAAGTGTGGTCACTCTCGTTTCTGCATCCTTGCTGGGGGAGGTCCCACTCGATATATATTGGCACCGACGTAACCAATCCACTTCCTCACAAGTACCAATCAGTGTGCCTTTTTCTATAATCTGTTCCCGGTCGCAAAGGTTCAGCACACGTACTCCTGAGATGTCAGTGGTCCTGACCAAGGTTCGAGCTACTTTCCATGGAAGGTCATTGTTTACCCTTTCACAGTACAAAACGGTGAGCTTGCCCAGCGTTTCGAGGAAGACTAACCGGAACAATCGTTTCCGATCTCGGTGGAAGAACAATCTTCTTAATGCTGTACACGTTCCCTGGTAACGCACCTTCCATAAAAATTTCCTCCTGTCCACATTTCAAAATACCTTGCTTAACGTCGAACTCACAACAATTATTCCTCATAAAGTCTAGGCCTAGGATGCAGTCGTCCATTATATCAGCCACGATGACATTATGCAGGTAGATCACGTTGCCTAGCTTCAACTCCATCTCCTTCTCTCCACGGACGGGTATACGCTGACCGGTGGCTGTTACCAAATTAATGCGTTCTCGGTTGTATGCGGAGTCCCCAAGGAACTGACTTATAAGTTGGGAACTAACAACCGTACGAGAGGCTCCAGTGTCTATGGTCAGTTTACACGGCATTCCGTTGACCTCGCCCTTGATGATTAGACTGTTCCCATCATGGGTTTGTGAGATCGAGATCCTTGGGGTTCTTTTAACATCAGCCAGCACCCGCCCCGGAGTTCTGGTTTACTCGTTTCCCTGCTGCTGCTGGGCGGTGCTGTTGGCCGCACGACCCTCCTGAGATCGTTCACCTTCCCTTTCTAGGGTTCGCTTAGGGCAGCTGGATCGAAGACAGCCCTTTTCCCCACAGCCATAGCACCTTGGGCTGTATCCTTTGTTGCGGTCGCGAACTGTAGCTGCTGCAACCTCCCTGACACGATGGGAACGATGATCCTGCCGCACGGCTTTCACGTCCAGTGCATGGACCAAGGCGTCCTTAAGGCTCTCGTGGTGCCCGAGCCTCACAGCAGCTCTGACTTCCAGGTCACGGATGCCGTCGATGAATGTCTGCACCAGGTTCCCTTCAATGAGCGCAGGTACAGACCGGTATGCTTTTCGCACCAGCTTCTCCATTTCTAGAGCCCACTGCTGCAGGTTTTCGTTGATGCGCTGCCCACGATCTTTAAGCTGCGCACGAAAGACATGTTCCAGGTGAGCGTCGCCATATCTCGCCTCCAATGCCTCAAGGAGTTGCTCATAAGTCACTTCCTCACCGAGAGCTTCCAGAACTGTTAAGGCCTGATCACGCAGGTCTAGTGTGAGAGCAGTCATGGCCTGATTTTTATTCCAGCCGTTCGCCTTCATAACAGCTTCCAACTGGATTTTGTAGGCTGACCAGGAAGAGGTACCGTCGAACGGTGGCACCTTGAACCCACGTAGCGAAGGTGTTGTAGCTACTACGGGAGCTGTAGCTTCATCTCCAAGTTTGAGTTCGTCCAGTGATTTCTTCATGTCAGCCATTACGTTGTCAACCCGATTGTTTACTTGGTCGATTCGGGTTTCAGCTTTCTCGATTCGGTTTTCAGCTTTCGTGATTTGGGTTTCAGCTTCCGACAGGCGGTTGTCATGCTGAGCAACCCTATCCTTCACCTCCTTTTTCTCCTTCCCGAAGGTAGCGTGAAGGTCCTTCATGAGGAGCATCTACTCTTCCAACCAACGGGCCTGTTCCTCTTGTCCGCCCCGCAGCTGCTCCTCCAAACGACGGACCTGTTCCTCTTGTCCGCCCCGAAGCTGCTCCTCCAAACGACGAACCTGGTCTTCCTGTCGGCGGGCCTGTTCCTCTTGTCCGCCCCGCAGCTGCTATTTTAACTGACGGACCTGCTCCTCCTGTCGGCGAGCCTGCTCCTACAGCATCACCATCAGAGCACCTAAGTCAGGTGCTGCAGATGTAGGAGCTACCGACGGGCCTGCAGCCGGTGGCTGGCCTTCCGACGTCTGCGGCGTTGCACCACCTAATCTCCTCTGGTCCGTCTCCTGCTGGCGTTGACTTCGGGTACGGACACCCTCCGATTCCTCCTTTGGTAAAATCGGCATGATTTTATCCCACTTCTGACACCAATTGTTACGAGCTTGAGGTTCGTGACAATAAAATTTGCCGATAAAATTACCTAAATTAACACTTTAATTTACTATACACAAATTAAAACTTAAAACACTAATAATTAAACACACTAATTCACTTTATTCCGCTCCGAAGCTTCGCTTGTCTCGCCAAATCCAATACTACCCCGATCGCATCTTGCAGCGCCTATATATACAAATTAGCAATGAATCATCCGGAATATTCAAGTAAATGCGCGCAAAGCGACGAGTGTTCGAGTGTAGATTTTCTAGAAACTTAGTTCTTCGGATGGCGCTGTCGGTTGAAAGATTTGTGATGTCATTTTCTGCAAAGCTCCCCTCGCTCTCGTTCCTGACACTAGATGGCGCTAGTGTATGACGTTGACTTATTCACGCAACAATACCTATTTTGCAAGCCCTTTTTCCTGTCTTTTGTTTTTGTAATTCCCCTTGTATTAGCAGTTTCTTTGTTGGTTATTTTTATTTCTGTGTCTGTAGTTGGATCGTTTGATATCTCTAAAAATTAATATAAATAAAGGTTATAGTAAATTAAACATTTTATAATATTGAGACTAACTTGTGTATTACATAATATGATTCTAACTATAATAATAACATATTTTGCTTTTTAATAAATAATCAATAATTATCATTTACCTTGCACAACACTCGACAACATTGGGTTCTGGATATTCTATGTTTATAACTACTAGTGTGTCAGTTTTTTTTTTAAACTAAGGCAAAGCTTAGGGTCAGCAAATATTTATTTTGTAGTTGTAGCCACAGTCACTGGATTCTAAAATAAATCACTAAAACATTTATTATCATGTTTTCCTGTCATTACTTATATAATATTGCCCTTAATTGAATCAGGTATTTTATATGCTGTGGAAATATTACGATCAAGGCAATAGGTAATACAAGTTATTAATTATAAAATAGAAAATTATACTCGACAAGTGTAGATAATCTAGTAATATGTATGTTATGATATATAAACCACTATGTATGAATTTATGACATTTCAATTTTGAATAAGAATGTAATTACTTGAAAAGAAATTATTACATACGTATATTAAGTTTTGAATATTTGAAAAATAATTTTGAATTGTAAATTGTATGCCTAAATGGCAGATTATTTATACTATTTAGTAAATAGTACTCGGTTGACCGAGCTTTGCTCGGTATTTTTCGCTCGGTTTTTTTTAATTCGCGTGTTTTGGAAATTGTATTTAGATACAAATTACATACTGATGAAATACGAATAATATTTTTTACATACATAGACAGAATATAGACATAATAGAAAAAACTGAACTGGTTATTTGAATAAAAAATCATCAGTGTAATTAGTTTAATTTAAATTTTCATGTTTTTAAAAAATACGAAAAATTGGGCACGAAAAAACAGATTTTCTCAAAAAAGAAAGAAACTTGAAAAAAAATTAAAAAAAGTCGGTCGGTCTGTCTGGGCTCGAACCATGGCACGAGTACTACGATTTTGTGACCGCCCAATATACTAATTAAGCTTTTTGTAATCATTATTAAACTGTCAAAATTTACCTTCTTATTCTAACGATATTGTAGCAGTTTTTCATTGCCTAAAAACACGGACAAAAAGACATTTTCTAAAAATAAATGGTGGATCTAGCTAGAGATCAATTTCTTGCCCCCGAAACTCCCTGCACGCAAAATTTTATGAAAATCGTTGGAGCCGTTTCCGAGATTCCGATTATATATATATATATATATATATATATATATATATATATATATATATATATATATATATATATATATATATATATATAAGAATTGCTCGTTTAAAGGTATAGGATATTTAGTATACAAAATAAAGTTATTTCATTTTAATTAAATGTCTAAGACGTATAAGTAATTTTATTTAGTGGTAAATAAAATTACTTATCACTATCATAATCGTTAACTTCAATGACAAAGTCGTGAAGAGCAATTGCCATAATTTGTAAGTCCTCAGGAGTAGGTGATGGGGTTTTGATGTTTTTAGCCACGTACACATTTACCTGTTACCTCATTAAATCTAAAATAAAAGAATAAATCTTGTAAACAATACCGTGCCTACTTGTACACAACAAATGCAATAAGTACTTCTTATTAGTTATATTCTTCCACTTTTATTTTTTTCATGTTTACGCACGTTTTCGTTGACTTATCTTCTAAAATAGGTGCTGAATGAGCAATAAAAGTACGTAATATTTCCTATAATAATAAGAACATTCTTTTTAGTCGAAATAAGGATGATAGGAGGATAAGAGCGTTGCTACGCACTAACAAATAAATTACGATGTTTCACTAACTTTTTCTTCTGAACTCCAATTTTCACCCCTTTTTTTTCTTTTGTTCCATTATTATAAATATATAACTATTTACAAAACCACAATACTGAGAACAATGCAATGTATTAAAATAAGAGCATTTACTTATTATACATAAGGACGCAACATAAACAATTTTGAACGTTTTTAATCACGCGCTCGCGGTACCTATGTAACTTACTTCCTTTTCACGGTAGAGTCGTTAAAATGAAAACGATTATAAAAAGCACTTTAATAAAAGTATAAGTCGTGATTGTTCAATAGATTTTTACCTAAAAAAATAACAAAATGTTTTTGCATTGATGAATAATTATTTAAGCATAATTAAGTGTGAAAATAATATTAATATTTAACGAAACAGAACATTGCATTTAATGAAACCTGTAGGAACGAATGAAAGACTGTAATTTCTTGTTTCTTATCTGTGGATGATATTTAAACCAGGACAAATTTTGGTACGTTTGTAGTGTAGTGCTCCCACGTTAATATACTTTAGCGTTAAGGCAGAATAATGGAGCAGTCTAATTAAAGTGTTAATACCAACCACACGTCTCCTTCATTGACACCTTTCCTATATTAATTACATGGCGACCCTGCCAGGCGATGCGCTGCGTCAATGCAAGCGCACCGCCGAGGCCTGCAAAAATTGTCGAAATAAAATAACAATGCAGAAATAATTTATTTCAATAAAGAATTGACTCAATACTAGACAAGACAAGAAAACTATAATATAACAACGACGAGAAGTGGCCATAATAATAATTTAAAGAAGTTAACTCAAAATTAAAATTGAAATATATGAAGACAATCAAACTATGAATATTATTAATTTATTAATTAGTAAACAAAGAATGACAAAAATAAAATGTGGATTTCAAGGTACGGCATATTAATTTAAAAAGGGAAAGAAGTAGTTGTATTCTAGCGGACATCACCCAGAAGGATGTGAAAATTGAGCCGAAAAGAATGAAGAATAATTTGAGAGGTAAATTCGCACCTGTGTGATTTTTAATTCCATTAAAAACTTTAATAATTTGAGATTTTTTTAATGTTGTTTTTGCTTTTAAAAAAAGTTATGCATAAAATTTTCTGGATTTAATATATGGTTAAATTGAAAGTACTTATCAGATAATTCACGATTTAATTGTTTTTTTTTTTAATATTTATATTACTGAAAAAATAAGCACAATGCAATAATTATAAATTAATCAATAATCTAGCACTTGATTTTATATTCAATTTTATTCGGTTATAGTTTTATATTATTTTTATTACTGTGTCCTGCAAAACATGAATGAAATAATATGAAGATTACATTTTTATGTATGTACATTTACAATTGTTTATCATTAATTAATTTTTCATATTTTGTAGTTAACATATCACTGATATATATTTCGTGTGTGTTTTTTATGTAGTAAATTTTATTTATATGTACACAATTTTGAAAAGAGTTATAACCGATTTGCTATTATTGTTTTATTTATTTTTTTCTTGTCTACTCTAAAGGCATTAAATCATTAATTTATATAATAACTTACCTAGAATATTGTAGTGTGTGTTTAAAAATTGTTGTTTATAATATTTAAATATATTAATCTATCGTTGTGTGAAGTTTATAGCTGTTATAGTGATTTTTTTTAAAAAGCATTCTTTATAGCAAAAGTATTTTTTTAAAGAAAATCTAATGCATTTTGTGATGTATGTAAAAGTAACATAAATATTAACAACATAACTATTTCTAAACTTCTGTGTAAATTAAGGAAATTTTTAACACTATCCTTTAAAGGTACATTTTACTTACTACAAAAGTTATATTAAAATTAGGCGTGAATCACATCGTGTCATCCTAGCCCGATGTAATTACAAACGATGCCTTATACGTACTTTGGAATTTAAAACAAACTTGTCTCCAATTATTTGCGGTGTTAGGCTTACAATTTGTATTTTGACCTGTGTGTTGCTATATTAATTATAATGATTACGTTGCTTAACATTGACTTCTATGTCCTGTTTATCTTAATGTGAAATATAATAATTTATTTACGGTTTTATATTGTTTGAATATTTAAATCGTAAGATTTTTTTTAACTATTATAATTTATTATTTTCTTGGAAAACAGTACTAATTTGAGTAGATTATGAAAGTATGTTCTTCGGATAATACGATTTTGAAACTCAATACATATATAATGTTTTACACAACTAATTGATATAAAGTTTGTTGTTCCCATATTGTGAACCTCAATCCCTGACTGACACTGTAACTAAATATTATACGAGATTATTTTATGATATAAAGTAAAAGACGTGATTACATGTATGGATAAGTTACGGAATACATAATTATAAATGAAAATATTGATAATGTATAGTTGCGAGAGTAAGATAAAGAAAATTATTGGAGGTTAGTATATCCACATACAATCAGCCTGATCAGCTGAGAGTTTGGAAAACCTAATAGCAGATTAATTTTTTAAGGTTGTTCGGACACGATTAAATGCGGAATAAGTTTTAATGTATTTTAATGACGGAAATGATAATTTGTTATGAATTGTATAGGAATATTGTCCACTATCTTGATCATGTGTGTATGCGAGCCGTGTACGTGAAAGTTATGGTATGGAATTACATGAGCTGAAATGTAAAGAAGTGAATTGAATGATATTGGTAATTTTCTTGATCATGTATATATGCGAGCCGTGTACGTGAAAGGAATGACATACATGTGTAATGAATAGCTAAAGTACTAGTTATGGATAAAATAGGAAGATAAATAAGTAATGGTTAACTAAGAATGAAGTAAATATATGAAAAAAAAGAATAAAATAAAATATTGAAATGTAAAAGATTATGAAAATTAAGAGAATATTATATATAATCCTAGCTACTAGCCAGGCAGACGTTTTGCTCTTTTCGACGACCCTTTGTCATAGCCTATTAAAGTCCTTAAATAAATAAGTAATGGTTAACTAAGAATGAAGTAAATATATGAAAAAAAAAGAATAAAATAAAATATTGAAATGTAAAAGATTATGAAGTTTAAGAGAATATTATATATAATACTAGCTACTAGCCAGGCAGACGTTTTCCTGCTCTTTTCGACGACCCTTTGTCATAGCCTATTAAAGTCCTTAAATAAATAAGTAATGGTTAACTAAGAATGAATTAATTATATGAAAAAAAAAGAATAAAATAAAATATTGTAATGTAAAAGATTATGAAGATTAAGAGAATATTATATATAATACTAGCTACTAGCCAGGCAGACGTTGTCCTGCTCTTTTCGACGACCCTTTGTCATAGCCTATTAAAGTCCTTAAATTTGCAAAAAAATATGTAAGTCACTCATGGTCAAAAAAAACTATCCTATCTTTTAAGTTGGACCAAACTGCACACGGTGTGCAAATTTCATAAAAATCGGTTGAGTAGTTTAGGAGCCCACCGCGGACGAACAACGTGACACGTAATTTATATATATTAAGATTAATGTCCTGACTAGATAAATGCCAGGCATAATAATAAAATGATTAAGGATACGAATAAATAATATTGTAAATTTTCGTTAAAATCAAAACCTGATTTTATGTTATACATAATTATGCCTGATTATGTCAATTCTACTACTGGGACTATGCATTTTTGCGTGCTAGATATGTCTTAGATTATAGTTTTCATAAACATATTAACCTTTTTTAGAATAATCTTAAGGATCTATTTTAGAAATTGATAAAAAAATATAGATAGCATATTTTTTTATTCTTTTGTCGGTGGGAGGTGTTGTGTAGTGCACCCACGTTAATATACTTTAGCGTTAAGGTAGAATAATGGAGCAGTCTAATTAAAGTTTTAATACCAATCACACGTCTCCTTCATTGACACCTTTCCTATATTACACTAACTAGTTCACGGATAGTCTGCGTTTTGGAATAAGAATACATTTTGATACCGATGCTAAAGCTAATACCGTAACAAACCTGGATCTGTCAGTCTTGGTTTAAACCAGGACCAAAACATTTTTTTGGAATAAGACCGAATGAGTTCTCAAATTTACGCGAACACTACACATTGATATTGGTACGTGGTAGAGCCATGCTGCAGTTATATTAATAGTTTAGGTGTAGCACGAATGGGTCGGCTCGACCAGGAGGAACCTCGCTCTCACAGAATACCAGCTTCAAATAGTAGCTTAATGCTGCTGTATTTCGTATGGTGAGTGTAGAGAACCGGAGACCCTTTTATTGGAAACGAGGCATTCCACCCAAGTCCAGTCCTCAGTTTCGTAATCGAGGACAGATGTAGATGTCTCTGGGCCACAGCAACCACTTGCCATCAGGTGGACTGTATACTCGTTCGTCACCGTATTCTATAAAAAAAAATTGAATAAAACTATATATATACGAATTCTATCGCTTTTATGCTATAATATATATATAGGGGATGAGAACTAATGGACTGTATTTATCTTACTTGCTAAGAGATATAATTAAATTACGATATTAATCACTATATACAATAATTATGCGGCAGTTAAAATTAAAACCTAATAGGGATCTTGAGGCCAGAGGCGCTTCTTATATTCCGTCGGTCGGTGTGTCGTAGGCACTGAGTTGGTGCGAGCGTTTGTCCCTGCGAGGCCCTTGTTCTGATGCGGAGTGCGGGGGACGTGTAGACGTGGGTGCGGTGCGGGGCGACGTACGATCATCTTCTCGCCGTCCGCAACATCTTCCCCCCGGCTTAGTTCACGAGCCCTCTTCTCTCCGGTGGACGGCAATCTTCCTGACTTTATTTACTTTTTATTCATCAAGCTCTCTTACAGCTACAGCATCAAGGAATGTTGCTGGCGCTGATATTTTCGCTTGATGCCTGACCCACCCAAGGTACCACAAAAGCTTCATAACATGCGCACAGCACCCAACTGTTCTTCTACCAACTAAACAATTGCAGTAATAAAAACTTATTATACTTTTTCGAAATGTGTCTGGATTTGATTTTGCCTCTTATAAGCGAATTATTCTCACTTCCTCTCAAACGACTTTACTCTGTTACATTAAGGTTTTCTCTCCTTATTTCAATTCGATACCCTCCGTGAAACCGGACATGTTCACTATAATAGGACCTTGATATGTTGAATTTGATATGTTCCTAGGGCAAATAATACAAATTCAATACATTCTAGACTCTATATTCTGCCCCCGGTATATAATATTAGTATTGAAATGAGCTGTAAATACTAGGAAAATCGGATGCTAGTCTATTCATATTCATACTGTCTATAAAATCAGATAAATTATTATTTAATGGGAATCGTTCCTTAATCACATTTATTTTTTACCGAACACCGAACACTTTGTTTGAAGTACTCGTTTTCCATAACCCATCGGCGTACATATGGTCACACAACGCTTCCTGTTAGCTTGGTCAGTGGTGATTTGATGCCCACCCTCAAGCAGGGATTCCGGCAAGCTTCTAACAAACTAATTGAATCTCTAAATCCCCTGTCTAGAATAAAAACATCATTATTTTGAAAGTATTGTCTGAGAGGAGTGTTTTCGTCTCTGAAAAGAGACTTCATTATATCTGCATCAGTTGTGACAGCTTTGTATGGCCAAAGCAGTCTACAATACAACCATCGGGTGTCAACAGCAAAAATGGTCTTAATAACTTTTTGCACTTATGTATGGAATATGTGTCCTTTTAGAACATATAATTGGAACTTTTGTTTAAATAAATATATGTTCTGATTATAAATCGCATTTGGAATCATTAAGTTATGTTGGTTGCAACAGGATATGTGTTGAAGTCCTAGATTTCTAGGCACAAAATCCTATATCAATATTTCCCTTACCTTATTGATTATTCCTTCTAATTTTCGTCTCGGACCTGTTAATAATTACGATTACCGGTCATCTGAGTCACCATTCTCATCTTCATTAGAAGAGCACCTAACCATAAAATGCCTCTATTTGTTCCTATAAGACTCTGAGTTTCATTTAGTAAAAGTTCAAATTGCTGTTTATTCATTCCGAGCCTATAATGAAACAAATTTTCATCAATTTTTTCAACATTTTCATACTCCAGATATCGAGACCAATGAATCTACGTGCCTTCCAAGTTACGGGGGCGAAACACCGACAACTTACTAACTCTGGACTGATACTGGGAATTTCTAGACAGAAAAACCCAAAAACTTATTTAGGCCGATATTCGCGCTCAAGATTACTACAACAAACGCTTTGTTGATGATCACCGTCATGATCACTATAATAACAACGAGGCAATTTGTTGTAATGTGCGCCGGCTGTGTACAGCCTTTATACGATCTACTGCTGGGTACAGGCCTGTTATTTCTGAGAGAATTTGTGGAGCAATTAGACCTCTGCACTGCTCTCGTAAGTGTTGGCGGACTTTACATATAGTCGATATCTACGGCAGTGTATCGGCCAAATTCGGAAAATAAATGGGTGACGCAGCGGCAGTGTGTATATTAACAACAATTATTTTGAACTACTTTTGATTCCCTCATAACTATAAGACTAATAAACATGCACCCGTGTATATCTTATATTTTTTTAGAATAGCGGGAAAAACAAGCGCACAATCCACCTGATGGTAAGTGGATACTGTGGCCCATAGACATCTACATTTATCCTTGATTAAGAATCAAAATGCAGATGTCACCCATGAGGATTAAGATGGAATTCCTAATTTCCAGTAATTAGGGTGTCCGGTTATCTCCACTCACAATATGAAACACAGCAACATTAAGCTGTTATTTTACGATATTACTCTGTGAGGGCGTGGCCCTAGGCCATTCTTGTGTGTGTTTGTAACACCATAATATAGCGGCAGCGTGTCTCTACCACGTATCGTGAGAACGTTTCAAATTTCGTCGATTAAATTAGAATATGTCCTTATTATTATAATATTAATAAGATTCAGTGATTGACAGTTTCACTAATTTGCGCATTTTAAAATTTGTCATCAAGTTAGATCATTAGGCTACTGTAATAGTTAAGAAGGAAAAAAATGTTACGAGTACAAGCTATCGATATTTGGTGACATCAAAGCCATTCGGTAGTTTTAATTATTTCATTTAAAACTATAGTCAACCCAATCTAAGAAATACATTTTGACAGCTGTCAGACTTATTGCACCAAGTATGCCAACCAAAAAATGGGAACGTACAATATTCGATTCTTAAAAAAATCGATATCGATTATTTAGACTTGGTAATTATTTACAGCTTGGTGTGAATAATAACAGAATAACCTCTCAACTGTGAGAAACTCAAAATGAAATATGTCATGTCTGTGTGGCTGAAATCAGCCACATCACAGACTTGAGTTATTTTTGGCTTTAGTTATATAAAAATTGTAATATCTCCACTTCTTTTTTTAAATTAAGGTTTTATTTTCTTTATCCATTACTCAGAAGTAGTTTCTGTTCCTATTTCTTTAAATCATATCAACTGCAATATTATAATATATTTGTTATACTACATATAAGTTAAGGCACTTATATTCATATTTATTTCCATGTTAAAAATAAAATATAAAGAAATGTTTCATAATAATAATCATTTAATTACATCAACAGTACATATTTTAACAGATTTATTACAAAAAAGCAATCCACTTCATACAATTTTTTTCAGCAAAACAATGTTTAAAACTTTCATTCTAAACCAACTACTTTGAGACTATACAAAAGTGACCTCCATATTTTAACGTATATTTATGTAAATAAGCGCTTTGAGTATTGAAGCTTGATGTTTACTGTAACTTGAGCTTATCAGGTAAGCAAAATCACAAGTGGTCCATGGGTATGCTCAATGGAACTAGAATAAGAGTTACACAAAAAAAGGGTAGTTTTTTACTTACAAAATTAGTGGTTACAAGAAATTAATTTTTAAATGATTAAGTTGTTTGTTTGACCAAATTGTTATATTTTCCAAGATATACATTCAACTAGCTTTAATTTAAATTAAAAACCTTGCATGGTTTCTAAGAACTTTCATAAAATCAATGCTAACTTATACAATACAAAATTAGTACAAAAACATCCAAAATGTGTCTAGATTAATATGGATGAGACTAAGATTGATTTTTTTTAAAATATTTTTTTTTTAGTTTCTACTTTGTATTTATAATGAAACAATAAACAGAGTAAAAGTAAACATAATTAAATTATTCCCGTTGTTCTACTGCTCTTACGGCCGAGTAGCGTAGCAGTTGGTAGTCCTGCCTCATACACCAGATGTTCCAGGTATATCCATTTGTGCCCTGAATATCCATTTGCGTGATGAACGTAGATATTTATACTCTGGTCATGGTTATAATATAATATAATTCATAGTTTTGTTTAATTAAATATTTAAACTTAGAAATACAGAGACCTTGTATATTTTCTGGGACTTTGTTGTAATAGCATATACATTGCCCCAAGAATGGATGCCTGAATCTGTGGAGTAAAGAAACTAGTATCACAAGCCTGTGTTTGTGAGTGTTCACAAAGTATATATCACTTTTTTTTAATAATCTACTTTTGTTTTTGTGAACATAAATCAAATTTTCGTAGATATACTGAGTGGCTAAAGGTTAATTATTTATTTATATGAATGCCGCATTTCCCCCATAGCAAAATCACATATGACATTATGTTATGGAAATAACTGAAATAAACTAATCTAGCTGTCTCAGTACAATGATTACACTAGTGATCCCTAATCTCCCCCCTCCTTAGCGTGTAAAGGACGCTTCTATCATCGCGCTAAATAGGCTAAAATAGTAATAATTTCCGGTAATTAGTATATACAAAAATTTATCAGTATAGAAGATATTAGAACGTAAGTAAAGAGGCGATGATTACGGTTCTGAGATGGAAGATCTTGACATGCCCATTCCAACTCCAGTAACAAGTGCGCTGCGTTCACCTCACGCTGCGTGCCCGCCTCGTACCACTGGTCCACCTGGCATTGTGCTCACACCATATACTCGTAACAAGTGCCGCGTCCACATCTAGCGCCACACCTGCAGTGCCATCACGTGTGCGTACGCCACCACGAGTGTGTATGCCACCACGTGTGCGAACACCACCGCGGGTGTGAGCACTAATGCGTGAACGAGTGCCACCTCGTGTATGGACCATGCCACTGACACTCCTCCGACTGTATAAACGACAGTACCAACATGCAAAAGAAAAAGAAAATAAGCCAAGAAAACACAAGAATTTTTTTTTAAATAATAAGCACTTTATCTGGGTGGAATTTCGATCTCGGCAAGCGACTTATTCTGTTTATAACGGAAAGACAGCATATAAACCCATACAGAGCGGTGCTGCGATTCTCAGCGGTCGCTCCCGAACAGTAGCTGCCAAGATCAGAACACCATCTTTAGGTCAGAAAAAAGATTAAATATCTGCAATTTATTTCTGAAAATATAAGACGCAAAAATACTTTAGTTTTCAAATCCTCCTCGTGAATGTTCCAGTCCAGTACAAAAAAGTAGACTAAAGTACCAGACAAATTAATAATTTGAAATACATGTATTTAAAATGCAAATACCTTTTACCTATTTTTATTTTGCATTTTAAATAAAAATAGTCTTTGTAATATTCAAAATGGTCTTACATACCGAGATCGCAAGTCAAACTGGTTGTAAGTATTTTTCTATATTTCAAACAAAACAATTAATCACTGATCTCTCAATAAATCGATTATAAATGTATTTAAAAAAGTGTTTTTTTTTTAAATACGTATTTTGAATTTTGTACTTAAATACTTTAATTCAAAAGTATTATATATATTTTACTTCAAACTAAAATATTATCAAATAATTAGCATTTTGAATTTTTAAATACCTTTAATAAACCATTTTTCCTATCACTGCCAAAGGCTTATCCATATTCTCCATCGTTACCAAAACAAATGTGAAACCTAGCCTGTGAAGTTGGAGGATATCAGCCACTTAACGACCGTTACATACTTTTGAAGCAATTTCTCACTTTTTACATCAAAGTTTACTTTGCGCTTACGTATTTAGCTTAAATATTAGTTTCACAATATATTGCACGGAATATATTGACACATAAAGCAATTAAGTCACTTAAAAAAGTAAAAACTTGCGACATTACCGTGGTCATTTCTAGGACTGAGTCAAATTCAATTACAAAAATTTTATTGAAAATTGCCAACCAGCCTCGAAAAGTAGATAAATAATTAAAGATAACTTACCGCTCCATCGTATTTTCCATGATATCAGATATAATAACTTGTAATTCACAATTTTAAAAGCAAAATTACCACACGTCTATTCAACGAAATCAACGGAACTTCAATGACAAGTTTCTTTTTATTTTTTCTATAGACGGTGCTAGTAGTAACGTATATCATACAGCCAAGTTCATAACGAACATAGTCACGGTCTTATTCCACAGAGAAAGATAAAGAAATAAACGAATTTAGCCGCGAAATGCGACCGTGTAGTAATGGCAGAAATCAGCCAGTCCACAGACGCGCCTTATTTTTTACTGGCTGAAATCAGCCACCTCACAGACGAGAGGATAACTTAAAAACAGATAATTAAATCACAAGATTTATCAGTTTCTTCGTATTTGTTATTACTACTTATTTCTAGAGGCACAGAACTGGGTTAAATATAAATTTATTCAATCACTTTCAGTACAACTAGCTGAGCTGTCGTTGTTTAGATTAATTATTATTTGATTTTATATAATGCAATCAAAATTAATGTCTCTTTCAAAGTCCTTCAAAATTAATTTTTTTTGTTTTTCCTACCACTTTTGCCCAATCATCCTTTGTGTCATGGGCACATGCTTCAACGAATATAGAAGAAACAGTTCAAAAAGTTAAAGTCGAGTCATAAAATAAGAAGACAAACACAAAATCACAACATGACGCACATTAAGCCCCCGAAATGGCGGGTGATTGAAATTGTGTTTTTTTAGCACGGCCTTGTATATGATTTTTTTTGCCTACGCAAATTTACGTTGAAAAAGTAAAAAAAAATAAACTCGTGTTATTCATGATTCATGTAATTTAAAAGATTTTAAAAATAAAAATTTAAATAAACAAATAATACATTAAAAATTATTGATTCGATTATTTGAATACTTTTACAGATTATTTGAATATTTTTGCCGATTATTCGCATTACAATGGATTTTAATCATCCAAACACTACAGTAAGTTTCATAGCGACATATCATTGAAATGACGTCAAGTAAAAAATACTGGTTATTTTTTTAATATTTTGCTTTGTTTGAAAGATTTGAATTTAAATTTGTGATAAAAAACTATATACGTTGTAATGAAATATAGATAACTTCATAATTCTTCACATTTACGTAAAAGGTTATTTTAAATCGTTTGAGTACGCTTGTGCAAAGTTACTGCGGAATAATTAATTTGAAACGTCAAAAGGTATTTCTTAGATTTGGTTGACTATAACTGCAGCAATAATTTGGCCAAAATTTAATTGTTAATGTCTAAATTAAAGAAGGAAGGAAGGACGTACGTCGTGTATTTACTCAAGATTAATTAAAGCATCAAATTCTTCATAAGTTTTCATCAATTCATGAAGAGTTTGATGCTTTCATTATCTTCTATCAAAAATTTAAAAGGAGCCAAGTTCGGTACAAAAGGCAATCGGAATTCTGGGTCTGATCCGATGATAGAGTTGAGATCTGAACGAAAGCTAAGTTCTATAGCAGTTCTATAAATCAAAGCTATGGAAATGTGTAGTACTATTCTTCAAATCATTTAAAGTAAAACTGATTACTTTCCTTGGTAGTGAATTTGAAGATGGTGTAACTGTCACAGTCATCTGGTTGAATCTGCTATTTGATTGAATGACTAGCGCGTTCATTGAATGACGACATTTAATTAAATAACTAGGCCGAACATTGATTGAAAATGCACTCAAAGTCCGACTAGTTAGCGGATTGTAACATAGCCATTTGAACAGAGTTGACGTTAAATCAGTCAGGTGATTCATATTATATAAGTAAAGTAAAGTTACAGCCTATATACGTCTCACTGCTGGGCACAGGCCTTCCCTCATTTCTGAGAGGATTTTAGGGCAAGGAAGTGTCCGCCGCGCTGCCCCAATGCGTGTTGGCGAACTTCACATGTCTTCGAAATATTTTTTTTCTTATTCCTCAGACATGCAGGTTTCCTCACGATGTTTTCCTTCAACACCGAGCCCGTGGTAAATCAGCACTTAAAATTGCAATTAACAATTTCATTGGTGCCGGCGGGGATCGAACCCGAGTTACTCGCGTTCTGTTACATTTACAGCGAGCGTTAACCATCTGAACTACCACGGCTCGATACCATATTATATATTATATAAATATACGCGGCTTTGCTTATGTACGGCAGCCGCACCCTATCAGTAGGATGATGGTACAGTATAGTTAAAATGTTGTATTAGACGCAGCTGTTGAATATCGTTCAGTCAAGACGTTGAACGTTACATTCAACGAGTTGACGATTTGTCTATTAGTCATTCAATTAAATGTCGTCATTCTATGAACGCGCTAGTCATTCAATCAAATTGCAGATTCAACCAGATGACTTCGATATAACAATATCCCCTTCTCCCTTACTATATCTATGTATTATATTATGTATTGTTTATAAATTTTGTATAAAAGTAGCCGATCATGAAATATAAAATTAATATAACCAGAATAATCAAATATGTTATCACCTTTCTCAAGTATTTATCTCAAGGTTTAGGTTTAGGCCGTTAGTAATATATTTGGAAGAATTAATATTCACTAAATCAATCAAAAGCCGTTGGTAGTGCCTTTTATTATTTTAAGCTAAGGAACCCCGTTCTTTTTGGACAGGGCTAGAAAAGGTTAAGAACATTAAATCGTCCCTATAAAACTTGTATCAGGTTAACATCCATCAATTTCTTTTTAATGAATCCCTTCCCGCTTAGGAAAGGCTCACATTATTTATATACTAGCTGTTACCCGCGGCTTCGTCCGCATGGTCACTGGGAAATGAAGTATCCATTGCTTTTTGAAAAAAAAACTGAGTTTTATAGATTTGTCAGAGATGAAGCCATTAAAAGGAAACTGAGCAAAATTGATTCGTCAGCCATACATATTTCCAAACATTTTCATATAAATTTCTCCTAAAACAAAAGTGTAGAATTCAAATTAGTAGTAATCTTGGCAATCTGACCGATGATATAAAAAATCATCCACATTAAAAATTGTGCTAAAGCTAAATACAAGTCACTTCCTAGCGTTTTGAATAGAGAGAAGTATAGATTAGTACGGAATCGTTGCAACAATTTGTGTAGAAAAGCACAACGACGCCATATCCATGAATAAGTACAAGATCTTGACCCTGCTAGGGTCTGGAAATTTTTTAAGTACTTAGGAGTTGGGAAATTACGACAAAATCTCACACACCATAACTTTGATCTCAATCAACTTAATTTGCATTTCTGTTCTTCGTCTTGCATTAACGATAAAGCAAAACATAATACTTTGGATTCTTTTTCAAAAGCTCCCACTCCGGACACCTCTGCTTTTAATTTTAGCCAATTTAACAGTTGTGATGTTAAGAGAGCCATAATGTCCATCCATTCAATTTCGATTGGTAGTGACTGCATTAGTCGGAAAATGGTCATCCCTCTCATTGATCTCCTTTTGCCTATAATCACGTCTATCCTGAATAATTCACTGAATTCTGCTTTTTTCCCTTCAGCTTGGAAAGACGCATTTGTAGTTCCTTTCCGAAAAAGACAAATCCCTGTAGTTTTTCTGATTATAGACCTATCTCTATTTTGCCTTTCTTTTCCAAAGTTCTAGAACGTCTTGTGCACAATCAATTAAGCACCTATCTTTTAAAAAACAATTTTTTAATCCCTTGCAATCCGGTTTCCGTCCTGGCCATAGTACGACTACTGCACTTTTACAAATCACTGATGATATTCGGTATGGTATGGAGAAACAAAAGCTTACCATTCTCACGTTGCTTGATTTTAGTAACGCATTTAATACTGTAGATTTTGATATCTTGTTAAGCATCCTACGCTCTCTCAACATATCTCCAACTGTAGTTGACTGATTTTGAAGTCACTTGTTTGGTCGCCGACAGCGAATTCAGGTGCAAGAGGTTTTTCCACCTGGACTACTACAGCTGCTGGTGTACCACAAGGTGGCGTGTTGTCTCCTCTCCTTTTTGCAATTTTCATTAACTCTATAAGTCATAATTTGTCCTCTTCCTACCACTTGTATGCTGATGATCTCCAAATCTATACTCAGTCCTCTCTTGAAGATCTATCTAAAGCAGTTGACACTATTAACGCTGACCTGACTTGTATTTCGAATTGGAGTAAATGTCATGGTTTAGCGATTAATCCTAAAAAAACTCAGGTCATTGTCACCGGTAGTTCTCGACTAATTGATAAAATTGACTGGTCTTCCCTACCCCCTATTATACTAGACTGCACTCTAATCCCTTACAGTAACAAGGTTAAAAACCTGGGGTTGTATCTTGACTCCTGTATGTTTTGGACTCACAGGTTAGTGAGGTCAGTAGAAAAACGTTTGCTGAGTTAAGCTCTTTACGTAGATTACGTAATTTCCTTCCCACAGCAACTAAAGTTACGCTCGCCCAGTCTCTACTTCTGCCTATCCTTGACTATGCTGATATTTGCTATCTTGACATTACCGAGGAGCAGCTTAATAAGCTTGAGCGCATTCAAAATTTATGCATTAGATTTATATTTGGGCTCCGCAAATATGATCATATCTCCGAATTTCGCAAACAGCTCAAATGGCTCCCTATCCGCCTTCGCAGGAATACTCACATTCTCAAGTATGTCACTCTACAGCCACCGAACTATCCCCATACAAAAAATCATGCCATGCCGACACTCTGTTGCGACGTGAAAGAAGGACAAACAAACAAACAAACACACTTTCGCACTTATAATATTATAGTATAGTAAGTATGGATTAGTACCCGATACAAGGGCTTCGCTCTCGCATATTTAAAAAAATAGGACAGACCCACAGCTCCAATCACGACGTGTGCGGTGAGGGACAACCAACTAACCGTTGCTCCCGATGGGGACGTTAAGTTGATAACTGGACCGTAGTCCACAGTTAAATAACTGGTAACATTAAAAGAAGGCTTGGCATCTTGGTAGTGCGTAAGCACAAACATCGACCGAAATCACGCATGTCAATGCGTGTAAACGCCATGCAGAGTACGATCCAATCTAGCCACAATGAATGTACGTCACGAAGTTCAGACACACTGGCCATAAAACGCCCTTCGTAAGCGCTACCATTTACCAGACCACCGCTCCTGCAGACATGATGTAAGTGTATAGCATCACCACCGATTGCATGATCAGCACGGCTACTAGCCGCAGAGCATTTCACGAGTCTACCACTCACCTCAAGGAATTAGAGTCCCACGTTGCGCGCCTTTCGGTTGTAGTTTTGAGAGTCTCCTCATATCCTCCTTCCAGCTACCAACTGCATTAAATTGACAGATATGCTCCACCAATCTTCACAACGGCGTATATGGTCAAAAGGCAAAAGGCAAAAGTTATGAGATAAAAGTAACAATTTGCCAACAGAAAAGGTTTGTGCCACTGACCTTGAGTACATGTATTTTCAATCATGTTTGTCTCACCCACCAACAAGTTGCCTTTAATCATTCAAAGGTAGGAAAGTTACAGAGATATATTATAATGTTATTATGCAAAACATCATAGAGGTCAGTCAGTCTGCGGCAAATTTGCGGCCGAAAAATATTTGCGCCTCGGCTGAGACGTACGAAATGCTTTATTATTAAAATTTTAAATATAAAAAATCCGCATTATAATATAAAGCTCAATTAAAAATTGTTTTGGGAAACATGGACAAGTTGGAGTAAAGGAATATCTTTTACTTGGTTATAGATACCTGCAGCTATTTTACAATTTATATGTTTGGTTTTAAATGAAGTTTGGATTTATTATTTTTTATTTCTATTCTATTTTCTGAAAGGGTCCTAGGAAAGGAATTATCCACCGCGCTGCTCCACTGCGTGTTGGCGAACTTTGCATGTCTTCGAAATATTATTTTTCTTATTTCTCAGACATGCAGGTTTCCTCACAATGTTTTCCTTCACCACTGCCGGCGGGGATCGAACCCGGTTTGCTCGCACACTGTGAAAATTTTAGCAAGCGCTAACCATCTGAGCTACCACGGCTCCTCTCCTCTCGAGCTAGAGACTTTATTTTATTTATCGTCAGGCCTGTTGATCTAGTGGTTAGTGACCCTGACTGCTATGCCGCAGGTCTTGGGTTCGATTCCCACCCAGGACAAATGTTTGTGTGATGAGCACGATCATTTGTTCTGCGTTTGGGTGTAATTTATCTATAATATTTATGTATTTAGAAATATATAAGTATGTTTATCAGTTGTCTAGTACCCATAACACAAGCTCTGCTTAGCTCGGGACTAGATGGCGTTGTGTGATATTTGTGGTATATTATTATTATTATATTATTATTGTTGGGGTATCTGTATAGTTTTCTCATCTGGTTGGTTTTTATAAATATAAATTAAAATGAAAAGATAAATATACATAAATATCAATAAAATAAAATAAATACAAAAAAATATACAAATAAATAAAGATCCAACCATATTAAATAAAAAATTGTCTCCTATCTTTCTCTCTATGTTTTGATCTCCTAAAACGAGTTTGAGTTGGTAAAATCAAGGCAAACTTAGGGTAGGGTTGTCAATTATTATTTTGATAATAAAACTAGTGAAATTCCGCGGTTTTATATGCGCAAGCGTGAACGTAGTTGGAACATAATATAACCTTTATATTTTACATAAATATCCTAAAAAACTTATTATTTTAATATTTTACTAAGTACCTATAAAATTAACAAGTTTATTGCATTTTTATTTGAGTAATTTTTTATGCAATTTCTTTATCTACGTCTATTTTTAGGAACCTTTATTTAGTCTGAATCATACATAACACTATATTACTGATTTACTTACTTATACGTAGTTTTTTTTTTTGCAGTTACAAATATCTTGTGAGGTTGAAAAAGGCAGTAATGAAAAAATAATAAGAATAATAATAATTTATAATGACGTCAGCCACTTCTTTTCATAAAAATTTCAGATCAGTCCATTAGGTTGCAGCTTCACCGAACCACAACTTATAATAATAATAATAACAATAATAATATAATATTATTTTGTATTTATTTTATTTTATTGATATTTATGTATATTTGTCTTTTCATTTTAATTTATAATTTTTATATATTTAAATATTTATATAACCGAACCAGATGAGAAAATTATACGGCTCCAACGATTTTAGCTACGAACGCTTGGATTTATTTTTAGAAAATGTCCTTTTGTCCATGTTTTCAGGCAATAAAAAAACTGCTACAATATAGGAAGGTAAATTTCGACTAATCATTAACGGTCGTTATAGCTCAGGTGGTATGTCGGTCGGGCGTGATATCGGAGTTCCGTGGTTCGCGTCTTGGCTTTGGTCCCGCTTTTTTTTCCTTTTTTTTTTCAAGTTCCCTTCTTTTGTGAGAAAATCTATTATTTCAAACCTTTTTTTAGTAATTTTTAAAAATACGAAAATTTTAATTTTAAAAATTTAAAAAAAAATATCTATTTAGTTACTAATGCAGTAGGTAAATATTAAAATAATAAATGTAGCATTATAAACAGTAAATCTCCCTCAAACTCAATTTACTAATATTGTTCCTAAATAAGGAATAGCAGATAAAAGATTAGTACGTAATAACTATTGCTCCTTAAAATTATATTTGACCTCAAGGTAAAACATATCCTAAAATTCAGTAGCTAAATAAAATAATAATAACTACTATTCAAGTATATTTTCAATATGTAAGTAAATGAAAATAACAAAAATGTAGCACCATTAACATGTAAAGTTCGAATCCATAATTAACATTTCGACAAATATTATAATTATCACTATAAAAAGCTAATTCAATATTAGCAGTATAGTATATAGTTAAAAATAATCAAAATAGTCATTTTTATTAATTAGATAATATATGAGAATACATAATTCTAATATAATGCAACTAATATACCGAATAAAGAAAATTAAAATACATTTATCATTGTACGCCGTGTCTATGTCCATAGAATAGTTCATTGACATTGAAAAAATAATACTACGTTCGTAGCAGTAGGTGGCGTCTTTTGGCGATTTCTTACGCAATATATTGTAGCGAGCGTCGACAGACCAAACGCTCAAGGTCGTTCGCTGGAGGTAGCGCCTTAAAGGTTAACTAAGAGTCGTGAGTTCGAATCTGTCATTCGTCTACTGTCGAAAACCACTTCTAACACAAGCATTTAAAACTTGCATGGAATGGTTAAAATGAAATAGGTATTATTAATGTATAAAGCATTGACTGTTTTTTTAACTAAATAGAATATAAATATTATAAATAAAAGTTGTTTATGTTACTATAAAGGTATAAGCAATATTCATGTTCTTATTTAACCAAGAAATATGAAATAAAATTCACTCTTAGATATAAGCCTCTTGGGAGCCCTAAAATTAAGCAAGCTCGCAGCATTTTCTTTACATTTTAACTAAGGAATATGATAAACGATCTGTTTTATATCTTCAACAAATAAACAAGCGATGAGGTAATTTAACAAGTGAAATAAAATACTCTAAGCAATGATAATCTCGATAGCAAATAAATGAGAGATACAAATATAAATCTAACGGACAAATATATAATAAAAATGTAAATTGCAGATTTTTATACACTTTACGTTTTTGTAATTTAAGTGTATGAGGGGGGGAGACTAAAAATAAGTGTTCAATGGCGGCATTGAGTCATCAAGTGCATTTTAATCTTATATCATAAATCATAATTAAATGATGTAAAATAGTTTTCCATAACGATATAATTATATCCAAAACGCAGTAAACAAAAGAAAGAATAACGTAATAAATATAAACAAACAATAGAACTAACTTTAGTATCTAAACTATATACGTGCTGGGATACATAAAGGCAGGTTGAGTTTTTCTTTCCTGTAGAGGTGTCTTCTTCATATTTGCTGCTAATTATTATATTACTCCCTGCCCTACTGCGTATTGACAAACTAATTTACCTATTTATAAAATTTGGTTTCGGCTTTGAACTGTCTTCTTTGCCTATGATACTGTAGGAGTGATTTGTTCAGCAGGCATAGGTTTAAAAGTTCTGGTATGTTTTATATAATGTATCAATTGCGTCGAAATTTAATATATATAATTTTTTAGAATTGATGTTAACAGCGCCATCTCTCTTTAAATTTATACCTAATACAAAGGTGGTGATTACCTGTGTCTATACATTGTACATTATATATTTGTGATAAAAATCATTAAGGGGACTGAAATTAAGTAATAAGAACATTTTTATAATTTTTAGACTGTCTGTCTGTTTCTTTTTGAACTCATTATGTATCAAATATACTTCTTTTTTTTTTTCAACGAAATCGCGTAAATAAAATTTATAAAGCGTATGTTCGCGTTACACTTAATGTTTGGTTTCAATGTCGTATAAAAAATATTTCGGTCTATCCATTTGTTCTTATGAGTTATGAAGAACATTTTAGTTATAAAGATTCTATTTTTTTACCACAGGACAGTAATCAGAATGCCTTGCGATGTAAGTTCTGAGTACAAATTCTTACCACATTGAAACAACCAATGTTAACATACTATACTATACTATGCTTTTGTAATTTTTATACAAAGCTGAGCTAAATTCAAACACAGGACTCGGAAAAATGTTTCAGTTCGCAGCTTAAAACTAGAACCACAAGGTAAATTAGGAGTCGTTAAATCAACATGGGTCAAAATGAAGTCAACTTCATACGATTATCTGTGGTTAATAAAAGCCTATTAATCGACAGACGGAACCCAAAATGAGTTTAATATTTTGCAAAGATTTAACAGACATGTTCCTTTCTAAGTCCGGTTGTAACTAATAAACCAACCGTTGGATTTTGATGAATGATTGCTCAACCATTAATATAGAACCACGGTTGTATATCTTCTTCATACTGCAGGTTTCTTTAATCTTTAGTTTTTATAAAATGAATACCGTGGGCAAAAACTACCAAAATCTTGTTATTGTAAAAAATATTAATAAGCGAATATAGTTGTGTATTAAAATATCCAAAACGTATAAATACTTAAGTCAGGCTTTTTATATTTTAATATTTAGCTGTATCCGCGACTTCGTTTCTTCGCGAATTTCTAATTTTTTTGAAGTTTTATATCATGGGACTATTGATTATATTTTATAAACTACATCACTGTTTCAACTTAAACAATAATAGTAGCTATTGATAATTTTAGTATACGGAGTAATTTTGTCATTAAATTGATTAAGTGCATAGAAGATTTCTACACGGATGATGTCGTGTCCGTTAAATATTATATTTAAATGAAACTGAGCAACATAGTTATGCACTAACATACGAGTAATATAAAAAAGGAACTAAAAATGGCTTGACAATTACTCTAATTTATAAAAAACAAGAAAGGAACGGAAGTTCGTTTGCTGTTTATTAGCGGCGTAAATGAATTCATCACTCCTCTACGTGCGCCATCACACATCTTGGAGGTCTAGTAAGAGGCGACTATGGGAAACACCAGAAAAATGTTACTACAGCTTTCGATATATGGCGCTATGAACAAAACAGTTACGTCAGAGCCAGACATAAAATACCCAGACTGGTTATTCGTACTCAGACTAGCAAGTTGTACCTACACTGACCAAACGCCAAACGATGGAACGTCAAAGATGATAGATGTATTGTATTGCGATCGTCAATTTGTTTGCAAACCGAGAAAATTATAATAAATCACTCCTGAAGTGAGAGAGGTCCATGTCTTGCAGTAGACATTTACGGGCTAAAAATGAAGGATAGAAGAATAATTGATAATTTATGCGTTATAAAGTAATATGATGAAACTCTGAGCCTCTCCAAACTTTAGAGTAACGTGACCGTCTCTGACACACTCCACACTTTGGATCCACTCTTGCAAGTCGCTTTGTTCATTTTCATTGCAAAGTTGTAGGTGTTACATTTTAAGCGAATTTGTGGGATAAAACACCTCATCACCTCATAACCAATGTTAATAGCTGTGTCTAGCACATTATTTTAATGAAAAACTAATTTGAGCAGTTTACCATTGTAAAGATTTGGAGCCAAGCGAAGAAGCAGCGAAACAAACTAAATTTCCATTAAAGCCTATAAAAGTCTACTGCTGAACATAGGCCTCCTCCATATATATCCTCACAGGGGGAGGTCGGACTGTCTGCAGCCCCTAATGAAAGGACCCGACTTGGGCAAAGCTACTTAGGTGTGAGTCAAACTAAGACGCAGTTAGCGCCATTGAAAATAGCGTCCCACCATACAACCATCGCAGAGACGCAATGATGCAGAACACAACAAGCATCAATACTAAAATCGCCGAGCTTACAACATCTCAAGGTTCTCCATATATCTCAGCAGACAACACTACCCGTATACCTCCATTTACCAGGACCACAAGATGCGTCGAAACAGGCGCAGCACTCCCGCAGATCCATCACAAGACGCAAAACCGCAAGTAGAAATAAGCATCAATGCAACTATCATAGGGATGGCACCCCCTCACAATACATAATTTTGAAATACAATATTAAGCCTCCTTTAATTTATTATAATACGTAATGTCTGAAATGAATTTATTTTAACTTTATGCTTATTAACGTATTTAATTGTTTAATATATTTTTCTAAGAATATTTATGATGGCTTTATATTAATAATTAATTATTTATAATAACAGTGAGCCGTCACAATATGTTAGCAATTTCGTTGGCTTCAATGGTGCATCGATTCAACAGTCAGCGTATTTTTTTAATTCTTATTTTGTACTAGATGAACGTTGTAATGATGTCGTTTGGTTTCGCACGAAATATGCTCGTGCGTCGAACGAAGGTATGTCGGAGCCACGATTTTTCATTTCGAACGAACGTACGGTGTTCGCGTTTAGCTTTTTTGATACGGTATGTAAAAATACAAAAACCACAAAATCATTAAATATAGGATTTTTGAGAGCGGATACCGACGTTGCGAATCTAAAATTTGTTCGAGATTATAAATATTTGAGGAAGATATAACTTTAAGATCGAATATTTGATATACCTAAATTTCTCACGCAGCAATTCAACACGCAGTTGCGCCTTCCCCCTTAGTTTGCCAATTAATTAATATAATTTTTCAGCATCCGATAAAGACGGATTATTATGTATAATATTTTAGAAACTGGCAACAAATAACGGCCAAGTTTTAATATGACCATTAAATATTGAGATATCGATAGGTGGCAATCAAGGTGCGTTGCGTGAGTATACTTGAACTGCTAACTTTACACCACTCTGGGCTGCAGGGTGTAGCCGCCTAGCAGCTCGCATAATAAAACCACAAATGACATAAGCGCGAGCATTAGCATTTACTACACAACTAACATACTACAATAATACTACATAATCGAGTTTAATTTGCAGTTAAAGGCTATTAATTTTGTCCAACAAATCTTTAAAATCTGCGCGCAACAAATCTATAGTTTCTATTACATATTATTAAATTGTTTCCTGAACGGACTCTAAATGAATATTTTTGTATCATCACAGATATTTTGCATACAAGGAAACAAAACGTCTGTTTTTGCGTAAAAGGCTTTAAGTTGCATTTCAATTGCATTTACTGTCATTATTGAGCACAATAATTAATATCAAACCAAAAAAATAAATTTCGTAGCGGTGGAGAACAGAAAATTAAACAGCGTATTTATTATGTACTGTCCCACTAATTAATCATCATCGTCATTATTACAAACCTTCACAATTTCACTGCTAAACATAGGCCTCCCAAGGAATGCCACAAAGCACGGTCCTTAGCCACCTGCATCCATCGAATTCTTGCATTTCTTACGAGGTCGTCACTCCATCTAGTGGGGAAACGCCCTATTCTTCGCCAGCCGGTACGAGGATGCCACTCGAAAACCATTTTTCTTCATCGGTTATTGCTCTTTCGCGCTACTTGCCCGGCCCATTGCCACTACAGCTTATTAATCCATTGGGCTATGTCCGTTGGGCTTTGGTTCTACTGCAGGTAACCTCATTTCTAAGTTTATGATGCAGAGAAACTCCGAGTATAGCCCTCTCCATAGCTCGCTGAGCAACTTTGAGCTTCCTCATAGGGCCGGTGAAAGACCACGTCACAGATCCATAGATCATCACTGGCAACACGCACTGGTTTTACAATCGAGTTTTGAGATTTTGAGGTATGCCTGACGGGAATATGTGTCGCAGTCTCCCGAAATCTGCCCAGCCGAGTTGAATCCGTCGCTCAGACTGACGTCCGCGATATCATCGAAATAGTGTCTGATAAGACTTGCTCTTGCATCGTTACTGATACTTGCATGTGGCTCCAACGATGACGTGTACAGTTGCTCATAGAACCTCTCAATCTCATTCAGAATCTCAGGTGTCCCGGAAATGATGCTGCCACATTCGGTCTTCAACTTCGACAGTTGGCTCTTTCTGACCGACAGATCTCTGGCAATGACTTTGGAGCCCTGGTACCGCTGAATTGCTTCTTCAATACGAACAGTACTGAAATTGCGTAAGTCCCGCCCCATGCATTTGTCATATCATATATGTCTGTTCAGTTGCATGTATGATGTTAAATCTGCTGACAACTGCAGCTTCATCTCCCGTTTTACAGCTATGAGATTAAGAGTGTGATCGGAGAGTTTTTGTGTTCTTCTGTGATGGATCTTACAGAACTTAGCTTCGACTGCATGGATAGTTTCCACAAGCTTGTCATTTATATCTTCTACTTCATTGATGTTTTCTAGGCACTAGGTTTTGAAAAAAAATTTGAAACTCGAGCAAAAAATTTTCGGGCTTTAGATTAGAGCACGAAGGAGACGGATCTTTAACTCCATTAGATGTGAACTCTCCAACTTTACGTTTAGGTTCAGTGTGCCTCTCACCATTCGGTGACTGCTGCCAGTTTTCATCCTTGCGATTACTGAGACATCACTGAACAGTTGTCTTCTGGTCGTCATAATGAAGTCAATCTCATTTTTTGTCGAACTGTCGGGGTTCGACCAGGTCCACTTTCTGTGGGGCCACTTTTGGAAGAAAGCAATCATCATAAATAGTCCCTCTTTTTCCATGAAGTCAGCCAGCTGCTGACCCTTTAGGTTACGTCGCCTTTTTCCAAATTTCCCTACTTTCAGCTCACCGTTCCTTCTTGTGTCTAGTTGAAGTTTCCTATAAACACCGTATAGTGGGTTTTGGAGGAATATATGGCTCTAGAGGAATTTTCTAAGCTCTACAGGAATAGTAGGGCCACCGGGGACTGGGGCCGTTTTACTGTGTCGTTTTTCAGGGGGTATATTGCCATAGTTACCACGCTTGGCAAGCGGGTTGGTAACCGCAGTTTTTTATTGATTTTTGCTGTTATCAGAAAAATGCTGCTGCCCATCTTCCGTCTTAGTTTCGCTCTGTCGTTTCTTACGACACCCACGGGAAGATATGGGGTAGTAAGTATTCTTACCTCCACTACACGGGACCACTAAATAATATTAAACCAAAATACATTAACACAAGTAAACTTCTTAGCCCTTCAAGCGCCATAAAAATCCCATGCAGTCTCATGCGCCCGGCAAATCCCTAGCGGTTGCATGCGACCGCACCCATCCACAGCACTTAAAACCATTAAAACTTATATTTAGAGACTATTCTATGAAGAAGTTTAGCATCATAAAATCTATACAAAATTCTCTATCTTGCGATTTAAAAATTTAAAAAATTTAAAAGTCAGGTTTTACTTCATTAAAAAAATACTATTGTATTTTATTAATAAAAAAAAATATACCAGGCGATTGTCGTCAGCTTGAAAATCACAAATATTTCAATATATATTACTAAAAATTATTTACGTAAAAAGATAAATTATATTCATACAAAAACTTTCATTACATTTATATACAATATATAATAAGACATACAATTATATAATATATAATAAAACATACAAATATACAATTATATAATAAAATATTTCATTACAATTATATACAATATATAATAAGACATACAATTATACAATTATATAATAAAACACTAGAAAAATTCAAAAATCAACACAATAACAAATGGCGTACGAAATAAACGCAGATTATAAATAAATATTTACAGGATAACAGTTTTTTATTGCACTAGAGGATAGAATATTTCATATTGATTTTATGGCTTCGAACTTCTTCATAGAAAAGTAGTCTCTATAAATAAGATTTACGGGTTAAAATGCTGTGGGTGGGTGCGACCTAATGAGACCGCTAGAAATTTGACGGAATATGGCCGCGGTCTCCTGAGACCGCTAGGGGGTTGAGAGGTTAAGTGAGTATTTATACAACGAGATGTGGGGAATCCCAACAAGACGCGCGATCAATTTCACGTTGTCTGGTAAATGATAAAATATCTAAACGAAACGAAACAACTTGTGCGTAAAAAAGTCGAATGCAATTGTGAGCGATCTGATAATACCGTGGGAGAATGCCAACAGGCGTGGCTATTTTCTAGCGTACACTAATAAAATCAAATCAAGTATTTATGCGGGAATATACTAGTATATAAAATTTATATAAAATCTTATGATTTGCGGTGCGATATCAGTAAATAGGCAACTACTGGGGGGGACAGACTAAATAAAATATCCATTTACCTAGAATAATGCGAGTTCAGGTACTAAATCGAAAGGTAAGTTTTTGCGTTTTGGCGATAAAATCAAACAATATGGCGTACCCCAGTAGTGCTTAGCGAAACTAAAATCCACTTTGGAACTTAGGTGCGACAAAACTGGTGATAGTTTAGTTATTTTAGTGTAGACTAAGCTATTGTCCAAATTTCATTTCAGCAATTCGACTTGATTGGTAGATTGCCAGTTCGAATCCGGATTAGCTGGACCAAAAGTATGGTTAGACCACAGATTGTTAGTTCAAATCCAAATTGAATGAACGAAAAGTATGGTTGCGCAAATGACTAAAGTTATTACGGGGCGAATGATCATGTAGAATGTATTGGTGTGGTTCAAAATGAACTGCAATATACTCGATATAAAATTAATTTAATGCGTTAGCCGGCACGATGGGAATATGAGCTGCTGTGGACAAGGAACAACAAATAAAACTGCTAATAAATAGGGGCGAGCACTTACTTGGGGAAGCGGCGAGCGGCGTTTCTCTACGGGCATGCGGACACGATCACTGCACACTGCACTGAGGTTAACTGCATGAATGCCACTATTTGACTTGCGGCTGCGGCGAGTTGTATTGCACTGGGGCGAACGGTGGCAGCGCACGTTCCGTCTCCACTTCCACCTAAGCGGAGCGCGCCTCTCATTGGAGGAACAAAGATGCGTCCATCAATATATAGCCCCCTCCCCCATTAGACTGACCCGTGCGGGAAAGAACGGATATGAGGATAGGTTATGCCGGCTAACTTAACTTTAAAAAATTAAAAATCAAACGCAACGATATAAATTATTTATTTAAAAGAATATTCTGTTAAAAGTTAATTTTCAGTATATATATGATGGTTTTAAAATTAAAAAAATACTTGCAATGCTATCAGCATTACTAGGCAATATTTACTTTAACCTCTCAAGGTAAGCTTAACGCTTATGTTTGGAGATTGTTTCACAATAGTTTTGAATACGCCATGTTATGATACTGTCGTTTAAAGCTCAAAATAATTAATTTTGAAAGTTGAATATTATTATGTATTCAATAGTTAAAATAGCAATAAGTATTTACTATAACATATTATAATTTTCAACGTGCTAGAGCAATACTGTAGCATATTATTGCTGCAACACTATACAGATGACCATATCTCACTAATATCGACTAAAAATTAAAATAAAAACTGCGGTCGCCAACTATGGAAAATATCTCCCTATGAGGCGATCTATGGGACTATGTAACGGCTCCTGTGTTTTGTATAGTGAGTTAGGAGATCTGGAAACCATACCATACTGGTACGAGGCATTCCATCTTAGTCCGCAGAGGTGACGAGACATCTACATTTTGAACTTTTGATATTTAACTCGATTGAGAACCAAAAGTTATAATTTATGTAATATAGAGATATCAACGGGCCACAGGTAATCACATATAATCAGGTGAACTCGATAAGTTGGGTTTGAAATTAAGTTGCCTTAATTTGAGGATTCTGTCACTGTGGATGGTCAAGGGGGTATATGTGAAGCACACCCATGCGATTTTTGCTGCCGGAGCAGTGCCGAAGTATTTTAAATTATTTTCTTAAAATATTCGTAAATCACTAACTAAACGTGAAATGGAAGGTACACTTAACTAAATTCTAACTTTTTTGACATTGCATCTATCAAAGTCGTCTCAAAATGTGTAAAATGAATCGCCTAAATAAATAAATAAATTTAATTAATATATGAAATTTTATATTTTGGTGTTCTAATGAGTGTAAGAGCGAGCGAAGCGAGCTCGGGACTTAGGGCACCCCGAATCAGGCAGGTTAGTTTATAAGGGAATGGCGTCATCTCCTTCGTAGTTATTTTTATTTATAAGCCACTCATAAATAGAAGCCCCGTGAAGCGGGGCTCCGTTAACCGTGCTTTTCTCGACTGCGCTACGTTGAGTGGCGTGGGGCTTCCCACCCCCAATTCTCTCCCCCCATAAATCAGGTTTATAGTCAAAACCAAAATCAGAATGAGATTTTTAAAAATTCGTAAAAAAATGCAAGTCTGGCAGGGGGGGATGTGGGGGGCGACCAGACTAGAATAGAATCATTTTTATTGAATATAGTTTACACGAATACTTATTGAAAAACATTTACGTTTTCTTCCCCTTCAGAAGACTTCTAGGCAGAAAAGATCTACCGGCTAGAAAATATAGAAGCTAAATTACATAAAACACAACTTTGAGTTCTTACTACTGTGGCGCATCTCTTGTCTTTGAATTTAAACCGGGGCTAATGTCTCAGCAACATCAAGAATTGTTGGTATTCGGGTCTAGGTATATTACGATGCTTTCTGTATCCTTAAAACGTTATTCTATTTTTTACTTTAAACATATACCTATATAATTAACATAACGTAGTAATGATTTCTTGTTTACGCGAACACTACACATTTAAATTACTACAGCCAAAATATATTATAATAATGTCACTATAAGTAATATATTAGTGACCACTCTAACTTCACGCAGGTGATTTTTGAGTCTCAGCAACAGCGCTAACTACCGGCCCCCTAATTCACGCGAGTTAATTTCAAACCTTACCCAAGGTAAGATAGTGAAGTCGGTTTTAGGGGTGCTAAAAACTAGTCACCGATATCCTACATCGATTATTTAATTTCTACGTCGACTTTGTGATTTTTACAATTACAGTAACTAGTTTTTCGCGTTAGTAAATACAAATTGTAGATAAGTATAGGCCGTGAATCTCGAAAATTGCTTTTACATAGCTTTTAAATAGAAAATTTGCTTATAATTTAGCTGAAGTTCAAAGCAAACATAGTAGAAATTTAAATTATTTTGGTTGTACAAATGCTGAATACAGGATCTGTTGCCATTGTTTTGTTGTATTATCTTTGTTATAGTATACATTTACTCAATGCCTCGTTCGTAAAACAACGCATATTACTTCAATAAAAACAGTTGTAAAAAATATAAATTTTAAGCTGGTTCGTTTCAGTGTATGTATTTTTGCTTAGTTTAGAATTTGTAGAGCCATTTGGAAGTGAAATTATAACATGCGTTTGATTACCTAGTACAAGTATCGAATCGCCTAATGAAAATACCAGGTAGAGCAATGTTGTAGTTTTATTAATAGTCAGTGGCGAAGCTTCCATTAAAGCCGAAAAGTCGGGCTTGCCTTATTAAAACTGAATCAATCAATAATATAAACTAATAAAATAACTCCTAAACTGTTTCAAATTATTTCAATTTTTCCGCGCACTCCCCTGTTCGACACATGTCGACCGATGACGATATTGCCTTAGCGATACGTTTATACAAAGGTACCTTTGTGGCGATACTGCTGCTGTCATAAAGTGAGTTTTAATAAAGCGATTAGTTGTCTCCCTCACTCGCGTGGGCTTTTTACGGGGCTTTCGAGAAGACGATCGCTCTCTTTCTAACCTATGGCAAAATATTCCATAATGAAATATAACTACGAAATGTTTATATAGAAATTACTATTGAGCCAACAAGCCTGGCTTTGCCATGAAGTTGTTTAGGAGTGCGTTAGCGACTAGCAAAGTGGTTGCGGGCCCCTCGTATGCAAGTTCACTTCACATTTCAATGTTTATGTTTGTTTTTGTTGTGTTTGTTAAAAATTTATGCTTTTTCGAAGATTTTCTGTGAAAATGGGAGGATAATAGTGTTCATTGTTATGAATATAAGTGTGTTGAAGTGCTAATCGGCGAAGAAAAGGTAAAAAATCTTCAAAAATGAAATTTAATATTTATATATATAATTATATTCAATAAACATTTCTTCATACTTTAAATATAGGTACAGGACTCTTTAGTATTAAAGTATAATTAAGTTAGGCGTATTTAAATGTTTAATAACTCAATATTAATATTACCATACGAATTAAAAATATCAATTTGAACATCAGCATAAAGTATGAGACCTAGTTTTAATTTTAGAGGAAATAAGTGTTACAATCTATTTTTAACGTTAAGCCCAAATTTTAATTACATAAATCAAAAGAATACAGAAGAATGTATTGAGGTTTTTAAATAATGGTACTCCCTTTAGTTATTTTCAGTTAGGTTTCTCTGTCTACTTTTCAGTATATAAAATTTTAATGGCGCCATCTACTTAATTCTATACGTAAAGTCATTTTATCGAACGAAAATTGGTTGATTCTCATGGATGGTACCTAAAGATTACGCTAGATGGCACAAATACGCTATCGGCTAATTTATAGTGATATATGAGTTTAAAAAATATCATTTTGTACGGTTAATTAGGAATTGAAAATGAATAATTAAAATTATAATAAATAGTCATTACTTTATGGTAAAAAATTAGCAAAGCTTTATCTTCTCATTATAACTATCTAATTCCTGTCGTAATCTATTCTTTTATGCATATAACTTAACCAAAATATAATTTCGAGGTTTCACATCTGCCAGGCGTCCCTTTTTTAACTTTGTACATAGTTTGTACTTTGTTCATCATCTCAAGCAAACCCAAACGGCTCTTTTCAAAACCACCGAAGGTATGCAATTGCATATTATGTCTACACTCTATCTAGCGGTAGTACGCTTTCTGTGTGCTTTGTTAAACACGTCCTTGTCAGCACTGAATATGAAACTAAAGAGTGGAGACAGCTCAAGATTGGTGTAATTTTATTAAACTGCTTAAGACAACAAAACCATATCTTGGGCTTGCTCTAGTTTGGAGCCCTAGCTTCACCACTGTTAGTAGTATAGTAGTAGAACGGATGGTTCAGCTCGAGCGGGGAAGGACCACACTCTCACAAAATACCAGCGTAAAATAGTAGCTTAATGCTACTGTGTTTCGTATGGTGAGTGTAAAGAACCGCAGACCCTTTTACTGCATACAAGGCAATCCATCTTAGTCCTCACGGATAACATCGCATCCGCATTTTGATTCGTAATCGAGGATGCCTATGGGCCACAGCAACTACTTACCATCAGGTGGACTGTGTGCTCGTTTGTCACCCTTTCATATAAAAAAAAACGAAATTACTTTTTGGTTAATAAAATTACGTTTGCGATATAATTAAAGTTAAGAAAAGGATATTATCATCATCATTACAGTCCTTCACAAGTCCACTGCTGAACATAGGCCTCCCCCAAGTAATGCCACAAAGCACGGTCCTGAGCCACCTGCATCCATCGACTTCCTGCATGTCTTACCAGGTCGTCACTCCATCTAGTTAAACCTAGAAATTTATTCCGCCGTAAAGAAAAAACCTCACGCTCCCCACTCCGACGGGCACGTAGGTGTGGCTTGAAGACCGTGCATCGTCTAACGTCGTTTCAGTTCGGCAGACTTCGGCACTCGGCAGACTTCGGCACGGTGTTTGTGTGCGTGCGACTAGACGTATGCGTGTACACTAGCTGCTAACTCAATGATAAATATTCCTGATTAACCTACATGTATTGTAAGATATTAAAAATATTTTAAACAATATTAACTTTTCATTTATTCAATAATTATTTATGTAATCTAAGTATCCTGTTTACTCCAAAGAATACAGTTTTAATTTTTTTTATTGGATAGATTGGCAAACGAGCACACAGTCCACCTGATGGTAAGTGGTTGCTGCAGCCCATAGACATCTACATCTATCCTCGATTACAAATCAAAATGCAGATGCGTTGTCACCCGTGAGGACTAAGATGGAATGCCTCATTTCCAGTAAAAAGGGTCTTCGGTTCTCTACACTCACCATACGAAACACAGCAGCATTAAGACACTATTTCACACTGGTATTCTGTGAGAGCGTGTTCCTTCCTCGGTCGAGCCTGTCCATTAGTGCTACAACTATACTACAAATATAACTGCAGCATGGATCTACCATGTATAAACTATATACACTTAACTACTCAAAATAGTCTCATATTTTGCTTGTAAGTGGACGAGACATTGTTATACTTAATAAGTTTAATTAGTTCTACATAATGTCAAACATTAAACGTGAACTAATTTCTTTAAAAAATGTACAACAAGTTATATATAATTATATATCAATTGGATTTAGCCAGTGAGAAAATGAAATCATGTTGTGTTTACGCCATCTAGCGTATTTTTAGCATACCACCTTGAAAGTTAATCAATGTTTGTTCGATAAAATCATTTTACGTAAAAATGCAGTAAATGGCGATATAACAAATTATTATTTTACTTGTGTACTCCAAAGAATACAGTTTTAATTTATTACATTTAAATTCTCAAAACACTCCCATATTATGCTTGTAAGCGGACAAGACATTGTTATACTTAATAGGTATAATTAGTTCTACACAATGTCCAACACT
The DNA here is from genome assembly GCA_907164705.1 of Parnassius apollo. Taxonomy (NCBI): domain Eukaryota; kingdom Metazoa; phylum Arthropoda; class Insecta; order Lepidoptera; family Papilionidae; genus Parnassius; species Parnassius apollo. The sequence continues at coordinate 20,105,059 of CAJQZP010000885.1, read as the reverse complement.
AAATTTGAACTAATTTCTTTAAAAATGTACAGTACCTACCTAATATCTATGCATCTATATAATATTTTTTGTTACATTACTTTTTATACACAAAAACAGTTCAAACCTAAAAAACTATCATAAAACTAATAAGATTATATTTATGTAAACTAAGTATCCATAAAATCTCATAATACAAGAAGTGACATATAAGTCTATATCAATAGGATATAAATGCCTATATCCATAAATGTGTATTATGCCATCCTTAAAATCCGATAACATAACAAGTTACATACAAGTATATATCAATACGATTTAGCCTACGAGAAAATTAAATCGTGTCGTGTTTGCGCCATCTAGCGTATTTTGTGCGTACCATCTTGAAAGTTAATCAATGTTTGTTCGATAAAATCGTTTTACGTATAAAATGCAGTAGATGGCGCTATAACAAATTATTATTATACTTGTTTACTCCAAAGAATAGAGTTTTAATTTATTTCACTTAACTTCTCAAAATATTACCATATTATGCTTGTAAGCGGACCAGACTTTGTTGTACTTAATAAGTTTAAGTAGTTCTACATAATGTCAAACATTAAACGTGAACTAATTTCTTTAAAAAATGTACAACAAGTTATATATAATTATATATCAATTGAATTTAGCCACCGAGAGAATGAAATCATGTCGTGTTTACGCCATCTAGCGTATTTTTTGCATACCACCTTGAAAATTAACCAATGTTTGTTCGATAAAATCATTTTACGTATAAAATGCAGTAGATGGCGATATAATGAATTATTATTTTACTGTTTACTCCAAAGAATACAGTTTTAATTTATTACACTTAACTTCTCAAAATAGTCTTATATTATGCTTGTAAGCGTACGAGACATTGTTATACTTAATAGGTTTAATTAGTTCTACACAATGTCCATTCTGTACTATTTCACGCTGGTATTTTATGAGAGCGTGGTCCTTCCTCGGTTGAGTCTGTCCATTAGCGCTACGACTATACTACTAATATAACTGGAGCATGGCTCTACCACATATAAAACTATATATACACTTAACTTCTCAAAATACTCTCAAATTCTGCTTGTAATCGGACGAGACATTGTTATACTTAATAGGTTTAATTAGTTCTACACAAGGTCAAACACTAAACTTGAATTAATTTCTTTAAAAAATGTACAGTATCTACCTAATATCTACGCATCTATATAATATTTTTGTTACATTACATTTTATACACAAAAACAGTTCAAACTTAAAAACCTATCATAAAACGAAAAAATAATTGTTTATGTAATCTAAGTATCCTCAAAATCTCATAATATAAGAAGTGATATATAAGTATATATCAATAGAATTTAGCCTGCGAGAAAATGAAATAGAACATTAAATTAAATCGTTTCCTGTTTATGCCGTCTAGCATATTTTATGCGCACTACCTTGAGAGTTAATCAATGTTTTTTCGATAGAATCATTTTACGTATAAAATGCAGTAGATGGCGCTATAACAAATTATTATTTTACTTGTTTACTCCAAAGAATACAGTTTTAATTTATTACAATTAACTTCTCAAAATATTACCATATTATGCTTGTAAGCGGACCAGACATTGTTATACTTAATAAGTTTAAGTAGTTCTACACAATGTCAAACATTAAACGTGAACTAATTTCTTTAAAAAATTTACAGTTCTTACCTAATATCTACGCATCTATATAATATTTTATGTTACATTACCTTATATACACAAAAACAGTTCAAACTTAAAAAACTATTATAAAATGGAAAAATTATTATTTTGTAATCTAAGTATCCTTAACCCTTAACCACCTAGCGTCGGTCACAGTAACTCCAGGCGATACATTTTTAAGCTATTGCATAGCTTCTATCGCGGGCCTTGAGTGCGGGGACCGAATCCAGAAATTCCGTAACGAAAAAAAAACCTCACGCTCCCCACTCCGACGGGCACGGAGGTGTGGCGTTGAAAGCCGTGCATCGTCTAACGTCGTTTCAGTTCGGCAGACTTCGGCACTCGGCAGACTTCGGCACGGTGTTTGTGTGCGTGCGACTAGACGTATGCGTGTACACTAGCTGCTAACTCAATGATAAAAATTCCTGAATAACCTACATGTATTGTAAGAAATTAAAAATATTTTAAACAATATTAACTTCTCATTTATTCAATATGAGAAAAAAATTGTTTTCTTATCGGTCACCACGCTCAAAAAGTGTAACTTGATTTAATATCAAAGACTTAACTGCATAAATAAAATAAATAAATAATTATAATTGCATAAGTTGATAAAAAATGCTATGCAATAGCTTTACCGCGGCAGTCACCGAGTGCCACACGTATTATTTTTTTTCAAAATAAATTAAAGTAATGAGAAATTAGATAAATTATCACTTAATCATAAGTACTCTAGGTATTTCATTCTCTATACTTCATTTATTAAAGTCAAAGACAAAAAAGATCAACACACAACATTTCTCCATTGAATCACAAAAAATCCCCGGCGAACCACAGTTGTGTTTTCTTTGAAAACAAAGTTCTATGGGAATGTTAGTAAAATAATACTGGAAATTGTTAACGATATTTAGCACAAAAAGTTTTGACCAGGTATGCAGATTAAATCCAACAAGTGACATCTTTTAAGTCAACCGACAATTCTAAATATTTGCCAAGAAAAAAACCAATAAAATTATAAGAAAAAATACAACAGTATTTCAGTGACAACAACAAAAAAGTCTATATATTGTTTTTTTATTTATTTATTATTTCAAAGTTGATTACAAAATCATAAGCAAAATAGCATCTATAATCCACAAAAGTTTGTATGTTTGTATAATAAAATGTTGCTATCATCTACACCAATATTTCCAAGTTTAATAAAGAAAAATAGAATAGAATATAATATTGAGTTGAAAATAATCTAAAAATTAGGATCTATTTATAATTTTGATAACCTTAGGTAATTAAATAACTAATTTTTTGGTTAATTCTTTTATGTATGTATTTTATTAATTTTTCATTTGTTTATGATTTGGCGTTAATTAAGTCAGCATGAATTTAACCCGAGAAAATTTTCATACAATGACTTTTTATGACTTTGTATGTCATTTAAGTCAACAAGACAGTTATAACAGAATTCGATAGGCCTTTCGTAATGAAGTTCCATCTCGTGCCATTATTTACAACTGGTTTACTATTGTATTTCGATAACAAACAAAACATACCATTCGAATGTAGACAGCGTGAAAATCACAATTATTTCAGTATATATTACTCGAAATTATTTCTGTAAAGAGACAAATTATTTTCACACAAAAGCTTTCATTACAGTTTTATAATAAAACACTATATTAAAACACTAAAAATACACAAAAATGTCGTACGAAATGAACGTAGATTATAAATAAAAATCCATAGGATAACTAATATAATAAAAGTGCTGTGGGTGTGCAGGGTCGAATCCGACCGCTTGGATTTTGATAGAATAGCGCCGCGGTCGGTTTCGACCGCTTGGTGTCTGAGAGATTAATGAGTTAAAACGTGGTCACACTAATTTCATCGATGCTCTTTGTGAGGAACGGCCTTCAACGGCTACGACTGAAGATAATATCAAAGTTGTGCGGCATATGATAGAGACTTACAAAAGAGTTACTTATCAGCAGATTTGGACAAGCATGGTATGATTCAAGTGCACAACATCCTTTATGAACATTTAGCGGTCAAGAAACTTTGTGCCCGGTGGATACCTCATATTTTGACTGACGCCCAAAAACTTCGTCGTGTTGATTGGTTTCGTGAAATGGATCAAAGATTTAACGGAGGTGACTCAAATGCTGTGTTCGACATACATACAGGTGACGAAAGCTAAATTTATTATTATGATCCTGAAATTAAGAGACAGTCTGCTGTCTGGATATTTCGTTCCGAGGAGTTGCCAACTAAAGTGAAGAGAGGTCGAAGCGTGATAAAAAAATGGTGGCCTCGTTCTTCGGAAGGACAGATCATTAAGCAATAATTGTTTTAGAGGATCGAAAAACAGTTTGTGGCCGTAGAAAGAAAATGCGAGATCTCCCGCCGGGCAAGGTGTTCTGCCCGGTGAGCGGCCAACACTCCGTGTGACTAGTTCGGAGATGTTCTATATATACTTTGTATAAAATAACTAAGTAACGATTATTTGTAAGCTACAATTAATACAAAACTATTTTAGAATTTATAACAGCTTCTCTGTGTTTTCGTAATTTAATTTATTCAGAAATTCCCTTACATTTGAGACTGACTTGACTTGTTGAGCTTGTTAGAAATTTTCGTAAAATATGTAAAATCTGTTCACAAATTCGTGTTTGGTTTGAGGGTTTACTCATTGATTTCTTGAGCGTTTGCTTAGGAAAGCTAAGCCAAGGCCCGGTATTGAGTTATTTGTCTCTTAAAATTCTTTTATATTTATGAAGAAGTTTGTTTATCGAGTTTGAACTTCTCAATTCAAAAACTGGGAGCATATTTCCAAATTACGAAATAAATTCCAAACAAACGCTGTTTGTGGAAATTTCAGAGCTATTTTACGAGGAAAAATCGTTTGTGGCAATAGCATAGAGCTTTATGGAGCATAAAATGTAAGGTAACGACACTACAAGATGTATCGAGCTTAAACAATGTATATTTTCTGTTCAGTCTTATTCAGTCTTACAATAGAAAGTACGAATGATTTATTGTATGTATTTTTTTAAATTCTTATTCTAACAAAGTTTAAGGTATTGATGATTATATCTGCGATCTTTCCATACAGTCAGGGGGTTTTCATGCTGGTCTACCATTCCGGTGATCCTGTTATGGAATACGGGTACGCGACCCCGGCTCCCCGAGCTACTGTTATTCTCATACCTTTCCTGCCGAGATAACAGTATCCTTACACCTACGCTTCTACCCCCAACCTTTCTTTTCCTTTTCCCAAAATGGTAGCTTCCTCTACCAACAATAGCATACCCAAAGAGGGTTGGTGTCAGGCAGGCGACCGACTGTAAAACTTTTGCCAAATCCCATGCAGTAAACCTATGAATAGTACGAGTTGTGGGATATATGACGGGGCTAGGGCGTACCCCGCAGGCGACGCGCAGGGGCAGCACCCGGCTCCTGTGGGAAGTGGGCAAGGGTTGTCGCACCTTACGGAGCGGCTGCGACGTAAGAGGCGAGCCCGGAGAGAGAAGAATGTCAGAGTGAGGTTTGCAAGCTGGAATGTAGGTACGATGACTGGAAGAGGAAGAGAGTTAGCAGATGTTTTGAAACGACGAAGAGTGAATGTTGCCTGTTTGCAGGAAACAAAATGGAAGGGCAATAAAGCAAGAGAGATTGGGGAAGGATACAAGTTTTATTATTGTGGAAGTGATGGGAAGCGAAATGGAGTAGGAGTTGTGTTAGATAGTGGAATGAAAGAACGAGTGACAGATGTGAAAAGAGTAAATGACAGAATGATAGTTGTTAAATTAATGATTGAAAACAAAGTAGTGAATGTTGTAAGTGTGTATGCTCCGCAAACAGGCTGTGAAGAGAGTGTGAAAGAGAAGTTTTGGGAGGAATTTGATTGTATGATGATGGGAATACCTGAGAGTGAGGATGTTTATATGGGAGGAGATTTTAATGGACATGTAGGGAGAGTGAATGACGGGTATGAAAGAGTACACGGTGGATGGGGGTACGGAGTGCGGAACCGTGAGGGGGAAGTTCTTCTGCAAGCAGCATGTGCTTTCGACCTGGCTGTAGTAAACACGTGGTTCCAAAAACGAGATCAGTATCTTGTTACTTATAAAAGTGGCCACCACGCGACACAGATCGACTATTTTCTGATAAGACGGAACCAAATCAAGAGTGTACTGCAAAGTGCTTCCAGGTGAAGACTTAGTATCCCAGTACCGAATTCTGCTGGCTGACATCTGCTTAACTGTTCGCCTCAACAAACATAAGGATCGTCCCCCACCCAAAATAAATGGCATTTGTTGCATAAGGAGGAGTATGCAAGTGAATTTAGAGAGCTAGTTGTAAACAAGATGGTAGAGATGGGTGATATGGAAGGAATGAGTGTGAATGAGTGCTGGAAGGAAATGGCTGATTGTATCCGAAATGTGGCAAGGAAGGTGTTAGTAGAAACAAAAGGGAAGCGTATAATAGATAAGGATGGGTGGTGGTGGAGTGAAAGTATTAAAGAAGTTTTGAGAGAAAAGAAAAATGCCTTTAAAGAATGGCAGAGCGTAGAAGACCAGAATGAATCCATAAAAGAAAGTAAGAGAGGGGCGTATAAAGAATGTAAGAAGAGAGCGAAGAAAGAAGTTGCTATTTGTAGGGCAGAGGCGCAAGATAAATTATATCGGTCCCTTGAAAGCCCCGAAGGTCAAAAACGACTTTTCAAATTGCAAGAGCGAGAGAAAGGAATGGAAGAGATGTTTCACATGTAAAATGTATAAAAGATGATTCTGGAAGGATTTTGACTGACGATGAAAGTATAAAGAAGCGATGGAAGGAGTATGTTGAGAAATTGATGAATGAGGAGAATGAATAGAATGGTATGCTTGAAAACCCACCAGTGAATATGGGCTTAGTGAGAGAAATTAGTGTGGAAGAAGTAAAAATTTTATTGGTAGTGTTTCATTATTTTATATTTTTTTTATAACATAGGTGCATAAGAACAACTTTTGTTGCATTTTATATTGAACTTTTTTCTGATAGTTTTATGACCAAAGTGATTTGAGTTTTTTTTTAATTCTTTTTTTATTTTTGATTTGATCTCATTTTTTTTAATTCTTTTTTTTATTATTAATCTCGTTTTGTAAACAGTCTACCAGCAGGTGTGGTAGCAATCTAAATCATTATCTAAATTACAATACAGCGTACATTAAACATAATATATTAAAGATATTTATTTTTATTTACTTAAATAAATTATATATTTATTTCTATTAGTTATTTATATGTTAATTTATTTTCATATAATATTATATACTGATTTTTAGTGACATGGCAGTTTCCGATAACGATTCATTCACCTCTGCTAATTCTGATTCCTTTTCCTTTTATTCATTTTCTGACTCTGAAATTGAACTACCTACACTTCGTTCTCTCCTGATCCAAAAAATTCGATAGTTATAATAAAAATTTCAACGTTTGTCACATTAATGCCCAGAGTATTCCGCAGCATTACAATGACCTTTTAGAAACTTTTAATATTCAAAGTATCCACGCGGTACTTATCTCGGAAACCTGGTTAAACCCAACTTTGCCTTCTATTTCTTACGGATTACCAGGCTTTATTTTACTTCGTAACGATCGCATTGATAAAAGAGGAGGTGGTGTAGCAGTATACCTGCGAAGTGGTATTCCTTACAAAATTTTATCAGCTTCACCTTCACAATGTACTGGATCACTTGAGTATATTTTTTTTGGAGATTGTTATTGGTGGAAATAAGGTAATGCTTGGTGCAATTTATTGTCCACCTAATTCCAATTATTTATGTGAATTTGAAGAGGCACTTCTTTCAGTTTGCTCTGATTATCAACATCATATTTTAATGGGTGACTTTAACACAAATCTTCTAAGTGATACCCCTAGATCGCGTGGACTGCGTTCAATTATTGAATCGGCAAATTTTTCAATACTTCCACTTGAAACAACTCATCATAATCTTACTACTGAGGATACTTTATTAGATTTGATATTAGTCTCCTCAGAAGAACGTGTTGCGTGCCACGGACAGTTCCCTGCTCCTGGTTTCTCAAGACATGATTTATTGTTCATTTCCTATAAAATCAAACCTCCCAAAGTAAAGCCAGTAATAGTGCGTCTGCGTAATTTTGCTAGGGTGAATGTAGAATCGCTCCAACATGATGCTTCGCTTTTAGACTGGAGTGATACATTTAATGCAGAGAGTATCGATGACAAGGTTACGATATTTAACTCTAATATTCATAAGCTGTTTGACAAACACGCACCTATTCGTGAGGTTAGGTTAAAGCGCGCGCCTGCGCCATGGATTACTGAAAATATCCGTAAGGCCATGTCTAAGCGCGATCAGATGTTTAGGAAATTCAAGCAGAACCGTTGTGAACTCAATTGGACAAAATTCAAAGCTGCGAGAAATCGATGTAATCAGATGGTACGAGCCGCTAAACGCCGCTATATTCACCATTATATCATGAACTCTTCTATGGCTGATACATGGAAATTTCTCCGGACGATCAGTGTCGGTAAACCTACGTGTAACGTGGACCCTGCAATCATTTCTATAAGTGACCTAAACTTACATTTTTCTTTAACTACCCAAATGGAGGCTTCTGTTAAATCAAGTACTATTTCTTATTTGAATTCCATGCTACAATCTCGTAATTGCACATTTAATCTTTCTCCCGTTGCTGATGAGGATATAAAAAAGATCATCTATTGTATTAAGTCTATGGCAGTTGGCTTCGATGATGTGAATAGACTCATGATCACCTTAATTCTAGACAATGTAACTCATGTTATTACTCACATCATTAATCATTCATTATTGACTGGGGATTTTCCCACACTTTGGAAAAAAGCATTTGTTATTCCGCTGCCCAAAATAAATAACCCCAGTTCTTTCTCTCACTTTCGCCCAATATCTATTCTCCCTTTTTTATCTAAAGTTCTTGAAGCTATTGTCCACAAACAAGTTTCTTGTTACATTTTCAAAAATAACTTTCTTAGCACATTTCAATCTGGTTTAGGCCTGGGCACAGTACAACCACAGCTCTTTTGCAAGTTACAGAAGATTTTCGTACTGGAATGGAGAACTCAAAATTGACTGTGTTAGTCCTAATAGATTTCTCTAACGATTTTAACGCTGTTGATCATGATATTCTCCTAGCTGTACTTTGTCACCTGGGATTCTCTTCGTCAGCACGGGACTGGTTCTCGTCGTATCTTCGGGGTCGTCAGCAGGCTATATGAGTGGGTCAGATCGTCTCTGATTGGTGTTCGTTGTCTGCTGGCGTTCCTCAAGGCGGAATTCTCTCTCCTCTCCTGTTCTCAGTCTTTATAAATCTCATTACATTCCACATTCGCTGTTCGTACCATCTGTATGCTGATGACTTACAAATTTATGCTCAAAACTGAGGCGGCAGGTATCGATGATGTGATTAAGAAGCTTAACTGCGACCTTAACAGTATTTATTATTGGTCAGACTGATTTGGTATTAGGGTTAATCCATCAAAGTGTCAGGCTATTGTGGTTGGTAGTTCTCGAAGATTGCCTAAAATTGATATGAAGGTGTTACCTCCTATAATTTTTAATAATGTTGCTATTCCTTACTTAATAACTGTTAAAGATCTTGGCTTAGTTATTGACAACACCCTCACTTAGCGACCGCATATTATGAAATGAGCAAAAAGGTCACTCACACTCTGCGTTATCTGTATCGTCTCAAGAATGTTTTACCGATAGGGACTAAGGTGATGCTAATACAGACTCTAGTGTTGCCTATTTTAGATTATGCAGATGTTTGCTATGCTGATGCCTCTCAAGAACTTCTAAACAAACTGGATCGACTTCTTAATAATTGTATACGCTTCATTTTCGGTTTACGTAAATACGACCACATCTCCTCTTATCGTTCTCGGCTAAATGGCTACCTCACCGCTATCGCAGATATTTCAGAATACTGTGCACATTATTTTCAGTTTTACACGATCCGTTTGTCCCTGAATATCTGAAATGTAAATTTCAGTATCAGGGTGATTATCATAATCGTTGTCTCCGTTCTACGGAAAAGTCTAATCTCCATGTCCCCCTCTGTCACACTAGCTTCTTGTATAAATCTTTTACGTCTCACGCGGTAAGATTATGGAACGAGCTACCGAGCAGTGTACGTGCAGCCACGAGCAAGGCATCGTTCAAACGCTTGCTATGGAATCATTTTCTGGCGTTGCAGGAGTAGATATTCGACTAACATTTTTTTTATATTCTTAAATTCTAACTGTTCCCTTATCCTGTTTTTATTTCAAATATTTCATAGGTGTTTGAATCAGAAACAGCTATATTTAATTATGTATGTACTTATGTATGTATATATATGCATGTATGTATGTGTATATGTATGTATATATATATATATATATATATATATATATATATATATATATATATATATATATATATATAATACGTATGTTTATAACATGTAATGTAATATGTAATGTGTATGTCTACTTAAATATTTTAACTCAGTAGCACTTTGCACCCACAATATCTTCTCTGGAGGTAGACTGGCAGAGAATGCCTTGTTGCATTAAGTCCGCCTTTTTGTACTCGGTGTGCAAATAAAGCATAAATAAATAAATAAATAAAAATGGCTGTTAGGAATATGAAGAATGGGAAGGCGGTCGGCCCAGATGGAATACCAGTAGAAGTGTGGAAGTTGCTGAGTGCGGATGGATGGAAGTGGTTGAGTTTATTTTTCGGTAAATTGTTGCAGGAAGAACAAATACCTGAGGAATGGTGCAGTAGTATACTGGTCCCCATTTTTAAAAACAAAGGAGACGTTCAAAACTGCAGCAGTTACCGGGGAATAAAACTCATGTTACACACGATAAAAGTCTGGGAAAGAATAATAGAGAGAAGAATGAGAGAAGAGAGTGAGATAACACAAAACCAGTTCGGATTCATGCCCGGTCGAGGTATGACAGATGTAATTTTCGCATTACGCCAATTGTGCGAAAAGTACAAGCGCGTGCATAAAACTCTGCACATGGTTTTTGTCGACCTTGAAAAAGGCGTACGATCGGGTTCCCCGTGAGGTTTTGTGGTGGGCGTTAAAGATGAAAGGTATGCCTGGGAAGTATGTGAGGTTAGTCCGTGCTATGTACAGAACATCTGCCGCGGGAACTACGGGCAGTATCGGTGTGGCTGTAGGGCTGCACCAAGGGTCGGCATTGAGCCCTTACCTCTTCCTACTGATTATGGACGCTTTGACGTCGGACCTGCAGGATGAGGCACCCTGGTGCATGCTCTTTGCCGATGACATCGTGCTTGTCGGGGAAGAAGGCATCGAGGTACAGAGCAGACTGACGGGGTGGCAACAGAGGCTGGAAAGTGTTGGCTTGAAGATCAGCAGATCCAAAACCGAATATCTGTGCTGTGATTTCGGCGGTCTTTCCAGTCCTGTACCCATGTCGTTGGATGGCGCTATACTGCCTACCTGCTCAGATTTCAAGTACCTCGGTTCCCTCATTCAAGGCGACGGCGAAATAGATAGAGCTGTGCAGCATAGGATTAACGCAGGGTGGATGAAATGGCGACAGGTCACAGCCACAACGTGCGATCCCCGAATGCCAATAAGGCTGAAGGGGAAAATTTACAAATCGATCATCCGACCTGTCGTCATGTATGGAAGTGAATGCTGGGTCGTCAAGAAGAAGGATGAAAATTATTTAATCAATATTATCAATATTAAAGAAGAAATGAAATGCAAAGTATCCGTCGTAATTCTAATAGACGCAAGCTGCCTGAAAATCTGTTTTGAAAATGGTTTAGCTATCTTAGGTATCTATAGATCTCCTTCTGTTAAAATTATTGATAATTTTCTGAACTCACTAGATAATTTGCTAGTATCTTTAGCGTCATATAAAACTATAACTATCATTGGAGACATTAACATCAATATTCTCTATGATAAACGTGAGCCCAAACCCAACCCTTACTTGAATCTTCTGGCATCACACGGGCTATTATCCGCACTTTCGTTCATCACCCATGAAGATGCTTGCCTTGATCACGTTATGATGAAAACCAACCTTAAGATAACCACCATCGTGTCAAATTTCAAATTCACCATCATAATCCCATCCTTACATTTATAGGACAATGTCTATAAACACCATACCAAAAAAATCGGGTATATGTTAATACACAAAATGTGACAAACAAATTGACCATTACGGATTTTTCAATCATCTTTGATACTAAAGATGCTAATCTTGCTGCTGATGTATTAATCTCCAAGATTTATATATGTATCAAGCAAAACACCAAGTCTGTCAAAGTCTCATGCAGAAAACGTATATTAAAGCCCTGGATTACACCCGGACTTCTAAGGTGCATACAAAACCGTGACAGCTTGCATAGAAAAATGAAAAAGGACCCAAACAATGAAGAAGCTAAAGTCATATATCTACGTTATCGCAACTATTGCAATAAATTATTAAAAAAATTAAAATGTCTCCACGAACGCAACGAATTTCAAAAAGCTAAAAATAACCCCAAAGCGACTTGGAATGTCATAAAGAGCATAACTCATCTCACCTCCTCATCATCACCTTCTACGGACCTTCTAGATGTAACAAATGAAGCCATCACGTATACAGTCCACTTAGTATAACATCTCGCACAATAGGGTAAAGGCTCAACCTGGGAATCGAACTCGGGAACCCTTAGGCCCGCCGCCCAACCATTTTTCTGGTCATTCGAGCGGATTTGGAACTGGTGCCCTGGTGAATGAGGCTACACCTCATCGAGTCGAACTGCTGAACCAATTGCTTGGATAATACAATCTAATTTAATATTGGATAGATTTATGTAGTTTTTGTTTCAGTTTAAATTTAAATTTTGGTTAGTTTATTCGCATAGGTAAATAGATACTTACATACATAATACATAAACACTCACGCCTGTCACCCATAGGGGTAGGCAGAGACTACAGATTTCCATTTAGCACGATCCTGACATACCTTTCTCGCCTCTTCCACATCCATATACCTACGCATACATGCTCGTCGGTTAAGGGTACTCTTAATTTGGCCCATTTTTGGTATATCGTCATTTTGGTCGACAAACTTCCGCCTAGGACGTCCCTTTCCGACTCTTCCATTCACTTCTGCAACATATATTTGCTTTATCAGTCTTTCCGCATTCATTCTTTCTACATGACCAAACCACCGAAGCATTCCTTTCTTAATCCTGGTCACCGCATCATCTTGCAAACCACAATCTTTTTTTATCACACAGTTTCTCACCCTGTCACTCAGATTCAGCCCTAACATACTCCTTAGCGACCGCATTTCTACTGCATTTATTCTACTCTCGTGCTTCTTCTGCCACACCCAACTTTCACTACCATAAATACTTATTTATTTATTTAAATAGTTAGACCCGCTTAATTTTATTTATCTTACCCGCTATTTGTAATTATACGAGCTTGAAATTCTTATCTAGTCGACGCGTGTATCTCGTTTGATTGCAAGTTACCTTCACGAAAAAAAAATATTACTGACAACGTGTTCAATTTAACGACGTAATACGGCACGTAGCGCATTGTGTTCGTCTTCCAACGTTGTACGATTCGTTGTACATTCTTTGTGATTAATCTAATATTAATTATAGTGATTCAAGATGGCAGTTTGTGGAAATGAAATTAAACTTAAAACTCTTTACGCCAAGAGGGCCGTACTCTTTTCACGTATACAATATAAAAGTGATCACATAAAAATATTAACGTAGATTCAGTGCGGTAAACGTTTTTAGGTGAAATCGAAATGGTGGACTCTTTGCGATCGGATTACGAAAATATATTAGACAAAATTAATAGTTTAGAATTACAAATTGACCCTAAGTATACAGTGAACTATCAATCACTTCTATCATTTGAAGATATGTTGTGTCGCATAAAAAAGGACGACAAAGCTCTTACAGTCTCCAGCCCAAAGCGAAGCAAAACCAGAAATCCAGGTACGCCCACGTGAATTACTTAGATTGCCCCACATAGATATTCCGGTATTCAATGGAGATATTAAAACTTGGCCGTTGTTTATTAATAGCTTTCAAAACACCATACATAATAATCCATCGTTATTGGACGCTGAAAGATTGTATTATTTAATTAGTAAATTGAGTGGTAGGGCACAGTCCATTTGTTTGGGTTATACACAAACAGCAAACAATTATTCGTTAATATTCGATACACTTAAAAACAAATATGAAGATAAGCTAATGTTAGCCTCTTCATATTTAGACCAGATATTCGATCTTAAAGCTATATATTCCGCGAACATCACTGGCTTAGAGCAGTTTTTAGATAAATTTGTAGCATCGGTGGCTGCGCTCAAGAACCTGAAATTTAATGACCTTATGGACGTGGTGTTTCTCCATATCGCCTTAAAGAAACTAGACTCGGACACCGTGCGTGCGATTGAAATGGAGCATCGTAGCTCTGAGTTACCGTCATTTGACTCCTTAGCATCCTTTGTACGAGATAAAATTAAAGTGATACAGCGCTCCTCGAATGTCAAACAAGAAGTTAAGAAATGTGTCGATCGCAGACAGATCTCATCAACTAGGATCGCTGGGTCTCTGACGTACGTAACCGCTGCGCCTACATCGCCTCATAGCGCCTGTCTTCAATGTAAGAATAAACAACACGGTAATTTGTATAATTGTGCGACCTTCCGTAAACATTCACCCATCGAACGTTATGGAATAGTTTAGACGAACAACTTATGTTTAAATTGCCTAAACAATAGACATTTAGTTGCTAAATGCAATTCTAGTTCCATGTGTAACAAGTGCGCCGGCAGACATCACACGTTTTTATATTTCGAAGGTGGTAACATATTTGCGTCGAGTAATTTGGACAAGGAAACTACACATACTAAAGTCGACGCTTCTAACGTTCGACCGGGTGACGTCGCCCTGTGCTCACTGTCGAATACGGGAACGCAGTCTCCTTTCACCGTGTTGCTGGGTACAGCCCGTATCGTAGTTAGGGATTCGCGTGGAAACGAACAAATTGTCCGTACGTTGCAAGACAGCGGATCACAGAGTAGCTTTATAACACGACAATGTTGCCAGCGTTTAGAATTACTAATAAATAAGATACCTTCATGTCCCTTCGTCAAAGGCATCGCAGGTACTAATAAAATTACCCAGGGCTCTATAAATTTGAAAATTTATTCTCGGCTAGATCGTAGTATTAACTTTAATATAAATGCATTAGTAGCAGATAAAGTCACCGAGGGTCTGCCTACCGTTACGGTGGACACCTCGACAATGATTGATTTTGAGAATTTGACTCTAGCAGACGATACTTACGCCGTTCCCGGAGACATAGACATGCTCATTGGAGCATCGGCTTTCCATTATCTTTTGTTACACAATAAGGTCAGGGGCAAACCCTCGCATACCGCGCCTTACGCACTGGAGACCGTCTTGAGCTACGTCATTGTTGGTTCCGCCCCTATCATGGATACTATACTTATGCATACAGTAACATTATTTTTGCTGTTAACCTTAATAATTTTAAAAGGTCCCTTCCAAATAGGAGACAGGGCCTTGCGCAACCTATGGTGGTGTTTAATATAGACTAAATCACCTACTTTATATGATATTTCTCGCGAAGAGGCATCATAGTACCTTTTTGAAGATTCCTTGTTTTATTATATTTTAAGTTTTTCGCAGGAGTATTTCAATCTGTATTGTAGAGCGCGAATGTACTCGTGATAGGTTGTATTTTCATCATAAACGGCTTATGTCCGTACAATAGTTCAAAAGGGGTAAATTCGGTAGTACAATGTGGAGTGGTATTGTAAGATAAAATTGCAGTAGCAAGATAACAGTTCCAATCGTCATGGTTCTTATTTACAAATGATTTTAAATATTCTTTAAGGGTGGCGTGACTACGTTCCAATGCGCCATTTGTTTGGGGATGGTATGGACTCTCGGCTGGAGAAGGGTATTGTATTCGATTCTTGTATATGTGAACCTTAATATTTGTCCCATGGACACCATCATCATAAAGCGGGATAACGTAGCTGAGGCGGCCCCTAGAGCCCCGAACTGGAAAAGTCCGGGACTCGACGGGCTGCATCACTACTGACTGAAGGGGTTCATGGTGTGTCACGCTGTGCTCGCCCGTCAGTTTCAAGAGGCTCTCAACCATAAGTCGCTCCCTAGCCTCTTCACTACTGGGATCACCCATTTTGTTCCTAAAAACCAGGTTACCACAGACCCGAGCAAATACCGCCCCATCACGTATCTACCGACCATATACAAGATACTAACATCCATTTTGAGCGCGAGAGTTACTCGTCACCTGGACTCAAATCAGGTGATGTCACGAGCTCAAAATGGATTCCGGCGCGGTGGTCGTGGAACTAGGGAATCACTCCTCATTGACGCGGTCATTGGCAAAGTGGTGTAACGCGACCGTCGGAACTTCTCCGCCGCCTGGATAGACTACAAAAAGGCATTCGACTCGGTTCCCCATACATAACTAAAGAGGGTCCTTGAGCTGTACAAGATTAACTGTACAGTTAGAGACTTCCTGGAGCAATGTATGGGGCAGTGGAGTACGATCCTTTATCATCTGGGTGAGCGGATGACGGCTGCGCAAAGCCACATAAGGATAAGAAGGGGTATCTTCCAGGGTGATTGTCTGAGTTCAATCTGGTTCTACCTCTCTTTGAACCCTCTCACTTCATTACTGGAGGGCTCTGGGAGGGGACTTCAGTTTCGGAAAGGAGGTACAAAAGTGACCTCCCGCCACGGGCGGTTCTAAGGCTCTATGAACCTTTCGTAGACACAGTCGCCTCCCTCAACTGGCTACGTTTCGGTGACCTCTTCGGGGAAACCGAGGGTTTTGTCTGTGCCATACAGGATCAGGTTATTAAGACCAACAACTATCGGAGATCCTAACGGATGGCACCGTCGACATCTATCGAGCTTGTCGCCATTCCAGTGAGTCACTTAGGCATGTCATCTCCGGTTGTTCGGCGCTTTCTAACTCGGAGTACTTGCGCCGACACAACCTAGTAGCCAGAATTGTACACCAGGAGCTCGCTCTGAAATACGGTCTCGTGGACCGGAAACTGCCGTATTACAAGTACTTGCTGGAAGCCGTGCTCGAAAATGACCGAACCAGGCTCTACTGGGACCGGGCCATCATCACAGATAGGACTATTCTTGCGAATAAGCCTGATATTGTGCTGATGGACCGGGCACACTCAAGGACATTTTTGATCGACATTACCATTCCGTATGACGAGAACCTCGTGAAAGCCAAAACAGATAAGCGAACAAAATATCTGGACCTGGCTCACGAGGTGACCGACATGTGGGGTGGGCTGTCGACCGAAATTATACCTGTAGTCGTTTCTGCAAACGGGCTAATCCCAGTCAGCCTCTCGGGTCATCTGAGGCGACTGGGACTCCGTGACGGACTGCTCCGGGCTCAAATGCAGAAGGCGGTGCTCGTCAATACCTCCCACGTTGTCCGCCGGTTTCTTTCCCTTTTCTAACCCTCGGCCGTTTGGTCTCCCCTGCCGAGGGCTTCCATCTGGTTGGGCTTTTATTTGTTTATGTATTTTTTATGTATTTATTTTATTTTATTGTTATTTATGTATATTGTTACGATCTTAGGGTTCGTGACAATTAAAAATTGACCATAAAATTACCTTAATCAACACTTTAATTCACTTTACACTAATTAAACTTAAAAAACTAATAATTAATCACACTGATTCACTTTATTCCGCTCCGAAGCTTCGCTTGTCTCGCCGAATTCAATACTTCCCCGATCGCATCTTGCAGCGCCTATAAATACTAATTAGCACCGAAACATCCAGAATATTAAAGTAAACACGCGCAAGGGGCCGAGAGTTCGAGTGTCGAGCTTAGTTCTTCGTTCCGAGACTAGATGGCGCTGTCGGTTGAAAGATTAGTGATGTCATTTTCTGGAAAGCTCCCCTCGCTCTCGTCCTTGACACTAGATGGCGCTAGTGCCGGATACATGACGTCGACTTATTCGCGCAACAATATTTATCATTTTCGTTCGCAATTATATATTTATGGAACCCAACCAGATGAGAAAATTATATAGATACCCCATAATAATAATATTAAAATAACATCAATCAATATAATAATAATATAAGCCTTTATTCAGACACATTTTTTTAACATAAATCTTATATTCACGGCTCTGGTTAGTCGATGACACCAACAACTTGGTCTGTTTGCCCAACTTTGGCAAAGGCCTCCTCCATTTCTTCCACACTGTTCTGTTCATTGCTTTCCTAGTCTATGTTTTCCCTGCCGTAGCCTTTATTTCGTCTTCCCACCTTCGAAACTGTCTACCTCGTTTTCTTTTTCTATTTCTTGGGTACCAAAATACAATGGTTTTGTTCTATTTCTCAATGCCTCTAATTATATGGCCTGGCCTGGCCACTTGAGTTTTCTTATTTTCCTGGTTACATTTTGTATTTTGGTATGTTTCCTAATAATTATGTTCCTTATTCTATCCGATTTCTTTATATTTAGCATCCTCCTCTCCACTGCTGTCTGACAGGTTTCTTGTTTTGCATTCTTGTTTTGCATTTTAGTAAGTGCCCAAGTTTGGCAGCTATATGTTAGGAATGTTATCACGCAGGTTTTGTAAAGCTTTGATTTGACGGACATCTTAATTTCTGTATTTTTCATTACTTCTTTTAGCTGCTATTAACATTTCCATGCTTTCCCAATTCTAGTATCAATTACCTTTGATATTATGTCGATGGTTGAGATTTGTTGTCCTAAATATGTGTACTCTTTCACATACTCAATTGGCTCGCCATTTATGATGATAGTGTCTTCGTGTGCATTCGTCACGGCTTTGGTTTTATAAGCGTTCATTGTTAAACCTGCCTTGCGACTTTCTTTTACCAGGTCTACGAGCATGTTTTGTTGTTGCTCTTTTGTTGTGGCGAATAATATAATATCATCGGCGAAGTGTAGGTGGGTTAGTTTTTCTCCATTTATGTTTAGTCCATACTGGTCCCATTTTAGTTTGCGAAAGATTTCTTCTAGGACAGCTGTAAATAATTTAGATGATAGCGGGTCTCCTTGACGTACGCCTCTATTTATTTTTATTTCTTTTCCCTCTTTTTATAATTTTATCCTAGCTGTACTGTTGGTTTAAACGTTTTTTAGAATTCTTATGTACTTATACTCGACACCTTGGTTCTTCAGACAGTGCCAGATATTTTCGTGTTCTATTGAGTCGAATGCCTTGTTATAATCGATAAAGCGGCAATGGAATGGTACATTGAATTCTTTGTTCTTCTCAAAAATTTGTCTTACAGCATGTATGCAATCTAGCGTTGAATATCCTGTCCTGAAGCCGGTCTGCTCTCTGGGCTGATTTTCGTCTAGAGTTCTGTTTATTCGCTATAGGGTTACTTTTGCAAAGACTTTATAAATATTGGACATTAGACTAATGGGTCTGTAGTTGTTTGTTTCATCTTTGTCGCCCTTTTTGTGAAGCAGGATAATCGTTGATGTAGTTCATTGTGTTGGAATTTCTTCAGTGTAGAGTATATCGTTAAAAATGTATTTTAGTAAAGGTGCAATGTAGTAGTTGCAGTCTAAAAGCAATTCGTTGTTGATCTCGTCGGGACCAGGAGCTTTATCTTTCTTCTGTGTTTCAATTGCTTTATTTATTTCTTCTGCTAGTATGGGTGGTACACTATTGTTGTTATTTAAATCAGTATTGTCTACTTGTATTTTGCTAGAATATAAGTTTTCGTAGAAGTTTGTAGCTATTGATAATATGTCTGACCTTTTAGTCTTTGTCTTGCAGAGGCGGTCTTTCAGATTTGGTATCCATTATTTATGTTCTGATAAAATTTTAAGAGCCTTTTTTATACCTCCAGTCTTGTAATGTGTTTTTCAAAAGTCTCAAGTCTAAATTGTTCTCTATCATTTCTCATTTGTTTTTTTATTTCTTTGGTCAGGTTGCCTATTTGCTCCCGGATGAATTTCATTTTGCTTAAGGTATTAATTAATTTGGACCTTTCCTCTAGGAGTTCAATTGTTTTTTATCATAAATGTCTTTTATCCTTTGTTTTGCACTCAGTGCTGGTTTTTGGTCTTGCTGTTAGTATTTCGTGTAGTATATTGTATTTCTGTTGAATGTTTAAGTGCTGAAGAGATGATTCTGTGACAGAGTTGAGATTTTCTTTGATGGTGGCTATTCTTGCTTTGTTGTTCGATGTTGTTGGGTTTACTTTGAAGGGCCTCTTTAACTTTAGAGTAGGTGATGTGTTCAGACATGCTCTAAGCATTATATTATATAATAATATTAAAATAGTATCAATCAATATAATGACAATTATATTGTAGAAGAATTATCAATAGCCGATAGTAAATTACTTTACCTTTCTCAACAAGAAACTCCTAATTTTGAAAAACACAGTAACAATGTAAAGTAGTAACAGCTTCTTTATTAAGTTTAACACTATTTATTGATAATAAAAGATTGATCAGGGTTGGAGGTCGTATGAAAACTTAACATTTGATTATGAAAATCGGCATCCAATTATTATTATTATCGATTCTAGGCATCACTTATCAAAGCTATTTTTTCATTATTTTACATATGCATGCAGGTTACCAACTACTTATTTCACTTATACGAGAAAATTGCGGGCCTATTTAAGGTAGAGCTTTAGCAAAACAGAGTCTCGAATGTAATAGTAGCAGTAGTTGCTAAGCAGATAATGAGAAACTTTGCAGCTGGTAGATTAAGTATGGGCTATCTTTTCAAAATCATAATAGATAGACGTTCAGGTTCCTTGGGTACCACACGTGTGAGATAATGATCCAAGAACGAGTCTAATCCGAAACTATTTCCAACGATAGCCAACACGCTTGTTTGAGCAAGAATAGAATGGTGATTAATATCTAGTTAAAATTACGCGTAGCTCTTAAGGGGAAATATAATGTCAAAGGGCTTAGCAAGATCCTTCGTTATGCCGAAAATATTGCAGCATTAATTTTGAAATAAATATATGGTAAAGTTGAGGATTAATGTTAATGATTATGTTAGACGACAACACGATTTCGTAAAATTTTCTCGATAGAAAAAAAAATCCAAAGTTACCTCCAAAATAAACAATAAACCGCTGTTATTCATAAAATACTTTAAATAAGATCATGAAACTTTGCATACTAACTGAACTAACTATAAAGCAGTGCTTATGTTATTTACTTTTTTTTAAATACCATTATTTTCACTGTAAAAAAGAAATTACCTAAACTATCGGCGTCTTGAGCTTGATTCCTGTCGCACCGTTAGTATCGCTTAGGCTTTTGAAGGGAGAAGTAGTGTCGCTTACGATCAGAATATACATTACGCAACAGTACGACGTAAAATTAAAATGGGAAATAACCGTGATAAAAATAAGAAGCGGCTGGCTTGACGTTAAGAAATAGGCATAAATATGATAAACCTAATGAAATAAGTGTCTAACGACCTTTTTAGTTACAGTATTAGTGATTACAAACATATCGGTTCATAGCATACGACGCGCGGGGATGTGGGGGCGAAATTAGAATTTGAGCTGACTTACTCTATCCTCTTAAAAGCGGGTTGGAAACTCGAACTTAAAATCCTTTCGAAGCTCTTAAATTCTGACCTTCATGGCAACACTACTTCGGATACGTGAAGCAGAAGTGCTTATTCTTCATAAGAGACGATAACACGCTGTTGAAGAAATATAGATCAATACCCTTAAAAACACGTCAACGTGCTGTTTAAGAGAGTCATTACGAATTGTTTAACATGCAAACTGGATGCTCATAAGCCTCCTGAAGACCTACGATGGCTATTCTAGTACTAATCAGGTACGAAACAGATTCACCTTCAGAGAGGCATAAGACAGGGTAAATTTATATCCCTGAAAGTCAGCATTTCACGTCAGAATTTGCAAACGTTATTAAGATAAAAGAATGGAAAATAAGGTATCAATAACAATGGCGGGTATATCAATAAACGTTCGATTTGCCAACAATATAGTTATTATGGATGAGCTGCACTTTTTAGTACGAGAGGGGGCAAACGAGCATACGGCTCACCTGGTGATAAGTGATTACCGTCGCTCATGGAAAACTGCAACAACAGGGGAATTGCAGATACGTTGCCAACTTCTTTAAAAGGGTTTGGCTCTTTTCTTAAAGGGCCCTAAGTTGTTTCGGTCTGTAAAAATCTCTGGTGGTATTAGATTCCACAAGGAATTTGTGCGATGAAGAAAACTTCTTTTAAATCGCACATTGATAGACTGCCAGTCATCCAGATGATATGGATGGTACCGCTTACTAACCCAAGAATTGTCTTAAGGAACAGGCCGTAATACAAACAAGGTCAAGAAAGAGGTTATGCGTGATTTTCATATTACACCTGGTATTTAATGGAAGCTCTATATATAGAGCTACGCTAGAAGTTTATGAAGTATGTTTACCTAAATTTCGAGAGATTTTGAACATTTTCTTTAATTATGAGAAAAGAGGTGTGAGAGCAATTGACAAATCGCAGGTTGGGTAAGTGTCCTGTAACTGTCAGCTGGGATTCAAATCCTGGTTAAACAAGTCTAAAATCAAAAAATCTGATTAATGCGCCTGA
Organism: Parnassius apollo; assembly: GCA_907164705.1. Classification (NCBI taxonomy): domain Eukaryota; kingdom Metazoa; phylum Arthropoda; class Insecta; order Lepidoptera; family Papilionidae; genus Parnassius; species Parnassius apollo. Next base: position 20,082,620 of record CAJQZP010000885.1, on the reverse strand, counting down.
TCTAAATTATTTAAATTATTATATTTTAATACATTTTAAAGGTTTAGATAATTACTATCAAACTTCTATCTAGTATTTGATCTTACATTTCTAATACCTAGTTTATAATGTTATAAAGGAGTTATAGAAATGTTTTCTACAATTATGTAACAATTTTTGCAATTACAATTTTTATTAAATATTAATTTAATAAAAATTGTTATTGTCTCAGAAACAACAAATTTCAAATCAATTTATGTAAATAGAATGAACCTTTTTCTTTTGTAATGGATTCAGAAAAGACAACAATATTCCTCTGTAATGGAATGATACTTAAAAGAGATATTTTGGAATAAAGAATACGCGCTATTTCCCCTATTTTTAGGTCTCTAGAGAAATTCAATACTTATTTATTTACAAATAGCTGTTCCAGCAACTTCGTTCGCATTGAATCAGTAACTTTGCTATTCCAAATGATGATGATTTATTTGTAAAATAAACCGTCGCGATAACTTAAAAAGATCCTCTGAACTGACTACTCTGTATAAAAACATTCAGTTAATCGGTTAACCAGACAAACTGAGTCCGTTTATTTGTTAGTACATATTATGTCTGTCGTTAGACAAACGAATCAAGAAACAAATAGGGCAAACTCTACGCTTGAGTTAACACAAAAAAAAATGAACGCATTTACGTAATCCGTAATTTCTCTAGCCAATACTTGGTTTCCATACAACAAATAAGAGATTGCCCTAAATAAGCAAGCACCAACACCAATTGACACAAAAAATGAAAACTACAGCTCTATGTCTATCTTAAACTAAATACTTACACTAAAATATTAAATAAAATTGCGTAAGTATCTAAATTTTAACTAAATACAATGATGAGTCTTAACTGGATTGAAGAGCACCTCCCGCCCTCCCTCAATTGCGTGCACCAATCCCGTCACCACTAATCCCAGCATCACTACTCCCAACAACATTACTCCCGGTACCACTACTCCCAACCCCACTATTCCAGGGAAGACACACCATCGACGATAGTACAAAAATTGTAATACAACAATTTTATTATGTGTTTTGTGTGGCCCATCGCTGGCAGAGATGTCGCTCGTTCTGTCTATCATCAGTGTGTCAGATGTCGTAGATTTTCTGCTAAACCTGTAACGTCTAAAATGGGAAACTTACCTTCCGTTCGCATAGATGCCGGATTTGCTTATTAGTACTGGCGTAGACTTTGCAAGACCATTTTCTGTGGTTAATCGTAAAGTTAGAGGCTTTAAACTCGTAACTAAATGTTACTTATGTTTATTTATTTGTATGAAATAAAAATGCCTTTACTTAGAAGCGGTGAGTGAGCTCAACAAAGATGCGTTTCTACTAGCTTTACGTTGGTTTATCTCTCTCCGAGGAAAGCCGTCAGATATCTACTGTGACAACGGCATGAATTTTGTGGCAGCCTCTATAGAAATAAGCAGTATTTTAAACATGAATTTACGTTACATCAACGATATTGCTTCGAACGAAGGCATAAAATTCCATTTTTCCCCGGCTTATGCGCGTCTATGAGAGGCGGGCGTAAAATCCGCAAAATTTAACTTTTGAAGAACTGGCAACTTTATTTAGTCAAGTTGAATCTTGACTAAATAAAGTTGCCAGTTGCCTCTATATTCTATGTAGTCCTCTCCTGATGATTTCCATCCACTCACTCCCGGTCAATTCCTCATCGAACGTGCTCTGGATACGATACCATTACCTGATCATACTTCAACGAGTTTCAACCGGCTTAACTGATTTAAACAATTGGAAAAATACCGTCAGAATTTTGGGAATAAATGGCAGCTGGATTATTTATCTTTATTGCAACAGAGACGTAAATGGCGAGTACCAGCTCAAGAATTACGGACAGGAGAATTGGTTTTACTCAAGGATAATAGCTCTCCTCCACTACAGTAGATACTCGGACGTATCATACAGTTTTACCCCGGACTGGACGAAATAAACCGTGTGGCAGACGTTCTGACGTCCACCGGAGTCCTCAAACATGGTATTAAATATCTGTGTCCTCTACTGAATCTCCAATACTAAGCCTGAAAGCTGAAGCTTCCAGAGGGGCGGAGTATGTTCTGGGCATTTTTATATGTTTTGTTCTATTTTAGTTTTCAAATAATTGTAAAAGAATAAGAAAGACAGGTGTCATGAGTATTCAGAAAAGAGAGAATGTATTTTGTATTTTCCTGTAAATGTTTTCTAATATAGTAATTTATTATGAAGAGGAAGATTTTTTCATTTATACTGAAATCCTAACTACCACACGTTCTGCGCGTGAACGTTGTTATTAAATAATATATATTAATTTTATTTACTTTCAAAATAGTCAAACAAAGCAAATATTTCAACAGAGTCTATAAAACAGTGCTCCTTTAGAGATAAACCTGGTATAACGACGGCCCGGATTTATTAAAATACAAATTATTTTATATTTCACCGCTTGCGGCTTCATTTCACAAAACAAGCATTTCCGTTACGATTGTCGGCTATTAAAGGGAGTTCGCCACAACTAAAAGACTTTCTCCACATAAATTTGTATACTTAAAAATGGTTGCGGGGTTAGATTGTTTTATTGTAAACCTATTTTATATCCACGGTTGTGTTCGTAGATTTGTTTATTATTTTATTTTACAACATAAATAATAAAATTTAGATGTAAAAAATAATTTACGAATTAAAAAATATATACGAATTACAGAGAGAAACAGTAGAGTTTTTCGTTCAGATTCAATTGCAGATTCTTATTTTTTTTTTATTTTGAATGATAATGAAAATTATTTTAAACTTAGAAGAATACGGAAAAATTTTGTAAAGCTAATATAATGTAAGTTATTAGTCTTATAATTTCAGAGTTTTAAAATATGGTAACCATAAAACTTCTGTAAACATTAACATTCATTGTAATAAATGCATTGCAAGCACTTAAAACCACTCCAGAGAGAGAATGTTTGCGTTACGATAGACGGTAAAGTAACTACTTCAATACATCCGCAATTTGTCGATGAGCTTTAATTACAACCCTAAAAAAACCTAACTAATCGAATCCTTATAAATTATTTGTGTTTGAGTATATTATGTCTTTAATTATGACTAAATTTATATAAACTAGGTATATCAACTAGCTTTGTCGGTATGTTTTTCAATATTCATTAATTAAGTCATAAGCCGTTTACTTCCTCTCACAACTTCCTTGTGGAATAAACTATCACTAGTAATTTTACCGGAACGATACGACTTAGAGACCTAGAAGAAAAGAGCCTACTGTTTTTTTAAAAGCCGGCAACGCTTCTGCAATTCCCCTGGTGTGCAGTTGTTCATGGGGAAAATTGATCAACCTACCCCATAGATTGCCTCAATTTACCTGCTGGGTGTGCACTCAAAGTTTTTTTTTATATTATTATAGCGTTCTTATCTCAGCGATGCCGTTAATCATCTCATGTATGTATCATTGATATATCATTGAAGATTGTAATCCAAGAATCTATGTTTTTACAAATAAAACTAATTGTTAGTCTCTTTCTAAGTTATATTTTTGTATATTCTTAGTTCATATCTTCTTCCTATTCAATTACTGATGATATTAGACCTTATAAATAAAAAAACATGAAAACATAACTTAAACTACACATAAAAATAGTTAAATATTGCGTTATCTGCTGAGTAAAACATTTCTAACTAGTAACAGTTACTACTTAGAAATGTTTTAAATATTATATGTAATTAATGTTTTAAATATATTTAATATACCACTTTGTTAACTGTTATCCAATCAAAATACTGTTAAAAAGCAAAAACATTGTGATTTTCATCAAAATTGCAATAGCTATAAACCGCAGCGAGGTTTTTCCATGTTATTGAAAAATTGAGTGTGATTCTTATATTTTCTGTAAAAAAAATATGAGACTATAAAAAAGGTACCAAAAATTAATAAGTGATTTTTATAATTTTGTCTGTGTATCGGTTCGTCTGTCTATGTATTGAACGAATTTATATATTTTTATGGAGGTATTCAATAACTCTGAGTAACATACTTAAAAAGAAAGGTTTTTATCATTCTTTAAGTGTTTATTATAAAAATGGTTGCTGTTAATTTGATCTTTCAGAAGCGAGATAAAGAAGATCTAAAATATACACTTCTAAATTGAAATTAAAATATGTTTACCAATGACACACTTGGGAAATGCACCAACGGTAACACAATCATTGATTAAAACACACCATCTATACACAGACATACACACACACACAATGCGCACACGCACACACACACACACATATATATATATATATATATATATATATATATATATATATATATATATATATATATATATGTCGCCGCAAGGATATCTTCTAAGCCTAAACTTTGCATTGTCTTTTAATTTTTTATAAATTATAATTGTTAATATTACAATTTAATAACAGCAATTTATCAAAAACATAACATGTAACTAACTAGTTCTTTAAAAACTCTTTTTGGTTTACAAATCTCTTTATTGACAACTAATTCCTAGTAAAACAACTATTTATTCCATTATCAACTTTTAACACGAATATTGTTTTAAATCGTAGAATAAATAATTGTCGATTTGATTATTAATCCCGATAATTGAAATTGCTTAAGTAACCTAATGAATTCAATAAAAAGTTATTGTTTAGTCAAGTTTTGACCAATCAAATCGTCGACCAATCAGAGCACACCTAAGTCGTTATTACGTTTTCCTTATTGAATGAACGCGGGAACAGAATCACTTCAGTTCCTGCGCTCGTCAGTGTAGTTCTATTTTCCTGGTAAAACTTTGCAAGTATTATTTGTGAGTCTCATAATAAGAAGTGTAGAATAAAGTTGTAGTGCAAAATTAAAAGTGTGTGGTCTTAGATCTCTTTCATTACAATGGAAACAATATACGGTAGCTCGACTGAACCCTTGTCAAATGGGGACAGTGGTGCTGCCTCACCATAAAAACAACCACGAGGTTTTCCGCTCCAACAATCTTGTAGTTGTGTCCTTCACATTGCGCCGGTGTGTAATTGTGACAGGGACACACTGCAGTATGGTCAAACTGTAATTACTCTATGCTGAATGTATAGAGCGTTACGCTGTCCTATTACTAATAACAATAAATTGCGCAAGCAAGAGAGCAAGTCGAACATCAGCTCTCACATTTTTACCATTTTTAATAATTAACGCTATCCTGTTATTTCCCATACAATTGGTTTATCGTGTTATACTTTCCGACATATATATATATATATATATATATATATATATATATATATATATATATATATATATATATAGTGCCTGGATGACCGAGCTTTCCTCGGTATTTATTTCGGAAATTATATTTAAATACAAACTACATTCTAATGAAACATGAATAATATTTTTTGATGTTATTGACATAAAAAAGGGCTCGAAATAATATATTTTCTCACAAAAGAAAGGAACTTCAAAAAAAGGATAAAAACTCGGACCAGAGGCAGGACGTGAACCAGGGCACTCCGATTTCGCGACCGTCCGATATCCCACGTGAGTTATTACTCCATTATAGTTAATACGCGTTGCGCGCGCGCGTCGTTATATCGCGTAGCAACGGACTTATTATAGTTAATACGCTGTTAAAATTTACCTTCTTATATTGTAGCAGTTTTTCATTGCCCGAAAACACGGACAAAAAGATATCGTCTAAAAATGAATCCCACCGTAACGACGCAGCGTTTAGCATCTTTGTGGAGAAGTGGTCAGTTGATTTTGCTGCAGCTACCAAAGCAGACGTGTTAACGTGAACAATAGTTTTGAAATTTGTGCTTTGTTTGAGGAGGGGGTAGAAAGACGTTTTGTCTTTATTTTTATATAAAGAAGGACAATTGTGGAATATTTATATAAAATTATCTTCAAACAAATGCACTATCAACCCGTGATGCACACCGTAGCGTCGCAACAAGAACGACGCCGCGCAGTGCGGAGTACCTGCTCTCCACTTCACCACGCTTGCCCTTCGCCGCTGACGCATACTGCGACGGAATAAGAGACCATTCTATTCGCGCGTTATTATGCTAACTGGTCAATAAAGGAATGGAAGAATATTTTGTCCCTATATGAAAGCAGAATTGCTTTAAGAGGTCCTGATGGACGCCAGCGTGTATTTAGACCCCCAAACGAGAAGTTTGCTCCGTGTCCAATAGTGAAAACAGTGGGATATCAAGGAGGCTCAAATATGGTGTGGGAAGGCATCAGTTACGGGGCTCGTACGACCTCGTAATCTTTGAAAGAGGCGCTGTAAATGCTCACAGGTCACGTCACGTCGAAGAGTGACTGCAAAAACATGTCATTTCTTTGCCCCTTCTATTGGCCAGAATTTTCTTCTGATGCATGAAAATGCTAGAGCACATGTTTCCCGGAGTGGTACTGAATACCTGAATGCGGTCGGAATCCAAACATTGAAATGACCCGCACGCAGTTCCAAACTCAACCCAATAGAACACTTATGGAAATTATTCCGTTGTATATTGAAATCCTAATTTTTAAAGCATAAATTAGGATTTCAATATACAACGGATTTTTAAAGCAAAAATTAGGATGTCAATATACAACGGATTAATTAGCTGAATTGTTAACAGACTAACACGATAAGCGATGGGTGAGAAAGGTTCTCGAGTTTCTTCCCCGTACTGATGTGTGTGATGGAATATTTATTTATTTATTTATTTATTTAAGCTTTATTTGCACACATAAAAGAAATGTACAAAATGGCGGACTTAATGCCTAAAGGCATTCTCTACCAGTCTACCTTTGGTTTGTGCAGAGAATCTAGTGATGGGTGCAAAACTCATAATTAAAAAAAATTAAAGGTTCAAGGTAAAAATACAAAATTATAATATAATGATAATAAACAATACACATACATATACATTTACATTACTACTTACATGCATACAATATTATTTTATATATATACACAAATACCCACAATAAATACATACACAATAAATAAATATGATATTTTTATACTATACATACTTGATATTCTCAACAGTTTCTGAAGTTTTTAAATTTTTTATTATAATCCGAAACTACTACTGCTTCTTTAAGTAATATTCCCAGAGTAAACGTTTAAAGATAGGTTTAGTTTTTGCTTCTTTTATATTTCTGGGTAACATGTTCCAGAGTCTTACTGCATTTGAAGTGAAAGAATTGTAAGAGAAGCCCGTGCGACAGAAAGGAACATGAAGAGTTAGATTTTCCGCGGAACGAAGACATCGGTTGTGAGAATCGCCCTGATACTGAAATTTGCATTTCAGATATGCAGGGACAAATGGATCGTGTAAAATAGAGAATAGCATAGAAAGGATTCTAAAAGATCTACGAAGTGGAAGAGGCAGCCATTTGAGCTGAGAACGGAATGAAGAGACGTGATCGAATTTACGTAAGCCAAAGATAAAGCGAATACAATTATTGAGAAGACGATCCAGTTTGTTAAGAAGTTCTTGAGAGGTATCAGCATAGCATACATCTGCATAATCTAGTATTGGTAATACGAGCGTTTGAACCAACATTACCTTTGTTCTCACTGGAAGAAAATTCTTGAGTCGATACAGACAACGCAAGGTGTTGATAACTTTTTTGCTTACTTCCGTGTCTTGCGGCCGCCAACTCAGACTGCTGTCAATGATAAGTCCTAGATTTTTCACAGTAGCTGAATAAGATATGACAGCATTATTAAAATTTACAGGTGGCAGTGAATTAAAATCCAATGTAGATAAGCGACGGCTACTTCCAACTATAATTGCCTGGCACTTGGTAGGGTTAACAGTAATACCGAATTTGCTAGACCAATCAGAGATACGAGTGAGGTCAGAGTTTAGCTCAGTGATCGCATCTTCGATATCGTTAACATCAGACTGAGCATATATTTGTAAGTCATCGGCATAGAGATGGTACGTGCAGCGAATGTGAGATGTAATGAGATTTATAAAAATTGAAAACAAAAGAGGTGAGAGAATTCCGCCTTGAGGAACGCCAGCAACCAGCGTGCACCAGTCAGAAATAACTGGACCCACGCGAACAGCCTGCTGACGTCCCTGAAGATAGGATGCGAACCATTCCCGCGCTGATGAGGAGAAACCAATGTGAGAAAGTATTTTAAGAAGGATGTCATGATCAACAGCATTAAAAGCGTTTGAGAAATCTATTAAAACTAACACAGTTAATTTTGACTCCTCTATACCTATACGTAAATCTTCCGTAACTTTAAGCAGGGCTGTTGTTGTACTATGTCCTGGCCTGAAACCTGATTGATAGCTACTTAGAAAGTTATTTTTAAAAACGTAGTCAGAAATTTGTCTGTGAGCAACAGCTTCAAGTACTTTTGATAAAAAAGGAAGAATAGAGATAGGACGAAAGTGAGAAACACAACTAGGATTATTTATTTTTGGAAGTGGGAGAAAAAAAGCATTTCGCCATAGTGAAGGGAAAACCCCAGTATCTATTGAAAAATTTACTATGTGGGTAAGTACTGGTAAGACGTAATCGAGGATGAGATTGATCATGATTCTGCTCACATCATCAGAGCCTACTGCGGCGGACTTGATGGAAGAAATTGACTTTTTTATATCCTCATCAGTAACGGGAGTAAAATTGAAAGAGCTTTTGTAAAATTTTGGAAGAGAATTAACATGGGCAATAGTAGTAGATTTAATTGACGAATGCAGTTGTGGTGCAGTAGAAAAGTATGTATTAAGTTGATTAACAGAGAATATTGAAGGATCAAAGTTAGAAGCAGGTTTACCTATCCCGATTGATTTTAAAAATTTCCACGAATCAGCCATAGAAGCGTTAAGGATATTTCGATGAATATAACGGCGTTTAGCGGCCCGCACCATCTGATTACACCGATTCCTAGCGGCTTTGAATCGAGTCCAGTTAACAGTACACCGATTACTCTTATATTTACTAAATTCTCGATCACGCTTTGCCATAGCCCTGCGGATATCCTCAGTAATCCACGGCGCAGGAGATCGTTTCAGTCTGACTTTATGTGGAGGAGCGTGTTTATCAAACAACTTCTGTATATTTGAATTAAAAAGAGCTACTTTTTCGTCAACACTCTCTACGCTGTAAGTATCACTCCAATCTATACTACAAGCATCTTGCTGAAGTTCTTCAACATTAAGTCTCGCTAGATTACGCAGATGCACCACCACATGATTGACCTTAGGACATTTAATCCTATAAGAAATATACAGTAAATCGTGCCGCGAAAACCCAGGGGCGGAGAGTTGACCATGGCCAACGACATGGTCTTCAGAAGCGACCACTATTAAATCTATTAAAGAATCAGCAATATCAAGATTGTGGTGTGTGGGGTCGAGAGGAAGAAGTGACAAATTAAAGGAGTTCATAAATGTATACAATTCACGTGACCTCGCAGAGTTACAAAGAATATCGGTATTGAAGTCTCCCATTATAATAAAGTGCTGATAATCAGAGCCGATAGAAAAAAGATCCGATTCAAGGTCGCAAAAATAATTAACTCCTGGTGGACAGTAAATTGCACCGAGAACAGTCTTAGTCCCACTGATGGTAATCTCCAAGAACATGTATTCTATGGTACCAGAATAAACAGAAGAAGAAGCACATAATTGTTTATAGGGTATACCATTACGTAAGTATACCGCTACTCCACCACCTCTTTTGCCCGTACGATCATTTCTTAAGAGGACAAAACCAGGTATTCCAAAGGAGGTAGACGGTAAGGTAGGTTTTAACCAGCTTTCCGAAACAAGTATCGCAGAAATTTTGGAAGGAGGTCAAGAAATTAAATCGTAAAGCGGGTCGTTCTATTAGTATCCAGGGTGAGGTGAATCACACAAATATATCCAACCTTTTAAAAATTATTTTAATTTTGACGTGAAAAATTAGCAAGATACACCTCAATTATTACTCAGAATCATACTTTGTTGAGTAAAGAAACACCTTATGCTCAGGTAAATTTCGAGAACTGCCTAGTTACGGAGGAGGATGGGGTATCCTTCTAACGTAGCGTGAAAAGGGAAAAGTCTCCGGGATGTGACTACCTGAGTATAGAACACCTGTTGCATGCCGGTTAGTATATTTGTGAAGCCTTCTCTGCATTATTTAACTTATGTACCACTCATACCTGCCAAACAATCTATTACGTACCATTGTGGTGCCGATTCCGAAGTGTAAGACTGGAGATCTTTCAAGCATGGCTAATTACCGACGTATATCTCTGCCACTGTTGTGGCCAAGGTATTTGAACGTTTGATTCAAGCCAAAATTATACCCTACATGTCGATTGACGATGGTCAGTTTGGTTTTCGACCAGAGCTATCTACTGATATGACTATTTTTGCTTTAAAACAAGTAGTAAATTACTATGTTGATAGCAATACTGGTGTATATGCCTGCTTTCTTGATTTAAGTCGCGCTTTCGCCACGTTAAATCATGATCTGCTATGGAAGAAGCTAAGATCTAATAACGTTCTTGCTGGCATTGTTGACCTGCTCACTTATTGATATAAGATACAGACCTATAATGTAAAATGGGGTGACTCTCTGTCCGATGACTACTAGATGACTTGTGGAGTATGGCAGGGGGGGCTTACCTTACCCAACTTCTTTAACATGTGTGTGAATGACTTGATCGAGGAGCTGAGCAGAACCCCAATAGGACTTAGGCTTGGTAACCGTTATGTTAACAACCTAAGTTACGCTGACGATATAGTTTTGCTCAGCCCTACAATCAAAGGTATACGGAAATTAATATCTACTAGCCAGGCAGACGTTGTTCTGCCCTTTTCGACGACCCTTTGTCAAGGCCTATTAAAAATCCTTAAAGTCGAAAACAATTTTGGGTCACTCATGGAAAAAATCTATCCTATCTCTCAAGTTGGACCAAACTGCAAAGGTTGTGCAAATTTGATTAAAATCTGTTTAGTACTTTAGGAGTCCATCGCGGACAAACAACGTGACACGTAATTTATATAAAATAAGATAAGCGAAAAATTTGCTAACGATCATAATTTAATTTATAACGCAAAAAAGATAAAGATGGTGATTTTTAAGGTGGGTAAGGGCCCTACTAATGTATCTAAGACGCATGTGGGTCAATCTATCCTTCTCTGTTTAATCAATCCTTTTCTATTGCTGTCACTATGTGACAGCGAACAGAAAAGGTGATTGCGATATAGAACGACAGAGAAGAGCTTTGTCTATCTGTGGCAATATGATTGCCAGGAGGTTTGTTAAAGCCTCCAAGGGGGTTAAGACTATGCTCTTCCAAACGTACTGTCAGTCTTTCAACACCTGCCAGCTCTGGACTGAATATGCTGGGCGATCTTTGAATGGTATTAGTATGCAATATAAAAACATCTTAATAATGCTTATGGGTCTTAAACGCCATTGCAGTGCTTCAGGCGTGTTTGCCAAAGCACCAATTATTACGTTTAATGCCATTCAAAGATTCATTCACCATTCATATCCATGGGTGCTGAGTGTAAAAATAAGATACAAGATAATTAGTGAGTTTGCGGTAAGACTGCCGGCCACAGCCTTTTATCAAAAATGGCTTAAGATAGCTGCTTAACGTGATGGTTCCCTCCATTTAGACTTAAATATTATTATAATATAATTATTTTTTAATTTTTAGTAATTCTGCACAATATTGTCTTTTTATGTTGGTAATTTATATGGGTATAATATGCCTGAAATAAAGAGAATTTATTTATTTATTTATATTCGAAGATAAACATATTAAAAAGACGCTTTAATTTTTTACCCATATACGAATTAAAGACTCAAGAGATTAGTTTGGAGATTAAAATGACAAGCTAAGAAATATTTTTAAAATACTGTCGTGTGGCGGCGCTGTCGTCGCGCCACAAGCGAAACACATTGAATACTAAATCGCGCTTTCAAAGTTCCAAAGTAAAAACAGTATATATAGAATAGCTCCGACCATAACACGTTGCGCTCTCCTTTCACGTGCGCCCTCCTTTCACCAAAGGAGGGTCGCGTCCGTTTACGGCTTAAAGATCTCTCGCTAGATCATTAAGCCAATCCCAAAAGGTGGTGTTTAGTGGGTAAAAGTCTCCACATAACTACGCAGCCGGCTGCGTGCAATGCTATGAGCATTCACCACCTCCCACCCCCGTTACCGGAGGATTGCCGTTATTTGCTTCGGAAGAAAAAAACATATCTCACGAAGAGTTCTCCCCTTTTCCTTCCACCACTAAACTCGTATAAAAAATTAAAGGGCCTTTTTAAAATGTTTATCTTTAAAATACTTAATTATTTAATTTTACCGTAAATTTTCTTAAAAAAAATGCTTTGAACTTGCATTTAACACCATGTTCTTAAAGTTGCTGTTATTAATAATAAATTATGTATATCCGAAACTTGTCACTTTTGCACTGCTTTATTTTTAGCCGACTTCAAAAAAAGGAGCTTCAGAATAATTGTATTGTGTCCTTTTTAATATAGGCAATCAAATGCATGGAACTAGGGAGCCTGGCCCAGAGATGGGAAAGGTTTTCTATGTGATGATACATACATAGAATTAGAATACCAACTTTATAACACATATACTTAAAACCTACGTGATATGGTAATAAGTGTCACATATCGACGTGGTAATAACCTATGTAATTATTTAGCTACCATTTTTAACCGAAAAAATCCCGAAGCGCGTTCTTTCTATCTTTAAAGAAGACAACATGTTAGTCAGTTATTATATAACAGTATCGTGGTTCCGTTCCTTGTAGTAAGTAACTCTTCTAGTACAGGCAAGAAGGTTGGTGTTGCTGAAAGTCTGTCCTGTGTTACACTGAGACGTCTAGTGTTGCTGTTGGTTTTCATAATTTGGTGTTACCATGTAATTACGTCTCTCACTTTACACTACTGTGTCACTGTGGCGGGAATATATTACGGTATGGTCGAATAGTAATTGCTCTATACTGAATGTATAGTGAAGTACGTTGTTTTACTGCCGATAATGATTCATTGCGTAAACCTGAGGGCATGTTGAATATCCGCTCTCACACTAATATTTTTTTAACAATTAATCTTCTGATGCTTTCCCGCTATTTCCGACATATGCACGTCATTATAAATTACATAAAAGCTCTCAGAATATTTAGCAACAAATGTGTTCCTGCTCACAACCCGTTAGTTATAGTGAGTGACTCGACAAATTTAAAGTGACCTCTTTAGTATATAAATATTTTACTTGCATAAAATTCTCCATAATACGATCGATTCCGATTACTTCTTAAGTAAATTAAACTTAGTTACAAAACGAAATTCCCAAATTTCTAGCAAGAAAATTTACCTGCAAACTTGTAGGAATAATGAAGATAATAAGAATGTGTCGACTTTTCAATGAGTTACCCGTTAAGTCATCTTACACTTACACATACTTATTAACATATTACATAGGTTTTAAGTATATGTAATATGAAGTTGTATGTATCACATAGAATACTTTTCCCATCTCTGGGCCGGGCTCCCTAGTGCTAGCTCCATGCATGTGATCGCATTCAGCGTAGACCGGTTTGAGTTTTCGTTTGTTCGAGTCATTGAGGCACAGTTCGAGGCACTGCGAAGAGAGGTGCACTTTTTGCGTATTTTATCAAATGTACCATGAGTAGTGCTCAGATGAAATGTTTGGACTAATTCTAGCTGCTCAATTTCACCATCGCACGTCGCGACTAATCTCTTGAAACCATCTTTACCATCTGGATGATTGGTGCTCCACCAATGTGCGATTTACAACAAGTTTTCTTCCTTGCACAACCTCCTTGTGGAATCGACTATCATCAGCGATTTTTTCTGAACCGATACGATATAAGAACATTCAATAAAGGAGCCTACTCTTTTTTAAAAGGCCGCCAACGCACTTGAGATTCCCCTCGTGTTGCAGTTGTTCATGGACGGTGGTCGATACTCACCATTAGGTAACACCGTATGCTCGTTTGCCTCCTCTTCTATTGTAGGCTACTTTCCTACATTTATGTAGTTTCAATTTACGACATAATTAACCATAAAACACAGCAGTTTAAACCGTAAAAACTTATATTTATAGGCTATTTTTCTATAAAAGGGTTTGGCATTACACAATCTATACAAAATTTTCTATCCTGTGGTCACAACAAATCAATCAATTACTCTATGGATTTTTGTTTTTAATCTACTGACTACCAAATGTCGTAAATTGATAGTAGAATAAATATAAAAATACTTTGAGTAACTGACTTCTGTTTAGTCTACAGGATAGAAAATTTTGTATAGATTCTATAATGACACACTTCTAAATAGTAAAGTAGTCTCTAGTTATAAGTTTTTATGGCTTAAAGTGCTACCGGTGGGTGCGGTTGGATCCGACCGCTTGAATTTTGACGGAACATCGCCTTGGTCGGATCCGACCGTGTGTCCATTGAAGGGTTAGGATGAAAATCTAGTAGAAAACGGTTAGAAAAGTATTTATTTTTAAAGTATATTGATTTTTGTCTGTTTTATTGTCCATATAATTAATTAATTAATTCGCAAGGCGAATAATGTTTATTAATTTATTCCTTTTCTTGCACAAAATTTATTAATAAAGTAATATTTTTAACTCTAAAACTCAAAGTGCACATTTTTGTGATTTTATACAGTTCGCTTTATATAAAAGCAGACACGCAGTTATTTGTTAGAAGCAGACATAAACAAATCCGTGCTTAAGTAAATCTGGAGCACTGGCTGGTCTTGGCTCAAGAAGACCTTATATATTTTAGCTATTTTAATATAAGATTCTGCTGCTGTTTTTGTATTTTTCTCAATTTTTATTTATTGCAAAAATGTTAACGGAAACTTTTAAAATTCAACACAGACTATTAATAATACTTATTGAAAGTCACTGTTTGATTTAATTTAACACTGTTCCCGTAAAACCCTTTGTCCTTGGAATAATAAACAGCTTGGTAGCGATTACCTCAATCCCAAGGTTCAATGTCATCGATAAATTACTTAGTATTATAATAACCCCTTTTATATAAACTTTAATAAAAAATTTGAATTTTGAGGATGTTAAATTTTGTATATTGTTATGGATTTTGTTGTAAAAGCGTAGATATTGGCCCAAGAATGAATTACTGACACAACGGAGTCAGTAACTGGTACTACCAGCTTGTGTTTGTTCCATGTATTGACAGAATGAATACCACTATTTTTAAACTACTATTTTATTTTTGTTTAAATACGTTACATTTTAATAAATGTATTGAGAGGCCAAAGTTAATATACAAATTGGGCAATTTTTTTTTTGGGAGACTCTTTTGTTTTTATATAATAGATTGCTCTTATGGATCTCTTGTTTTTTTTAAACGAGAGGGGCAAATGACTCACCTGGCTCACCTGATAGTAAGTGACTACCGCCGCTCATGAACAACTGCGACAACATGCAAACACCATATTGAGTTGGACGCGGAAAGGAAGCTAAAAGGTCACTTTTTTCTTCGGCGGCATCGACCAGTGAGTCGACAATACAGAAATTTACTTGATCAGCCTTGGTGAGAGACTAGAATGCACGGGTTCCTAATGGAAGGTGAACTAATTTCTCGCCGATTCTGCCAATGTTCTTCTATTTTGCCATGGCAATTACATTTTTGAGGGACCTGGAGGCGGAGTTATACTTCTTTTTAAGGAGGCTGGTGTTTACATTCCGAGCCGCAGAAGCATCAGTCGAGGCCTGACAACACCCCTGTTTGCTGCGTAAAGCAGTCTTAGAGTTATGAATTTCATACAATTTGTTTGAGTGCCATTTAAATGCAAATTATTTACGTTAAAACAATTAACTGATTTAGACATAGCATTATTTACTTCGTCATATTTTAGTAAATGTAGTAATAAAAATAAAAAATATTAACAAATAATACAATATTATGGTTGTACCTTACTGTTTATGGTAAGTCATTAATATATACAAGAAACAGAAAGGGGCCGAGAATTGAGCCCCGAGGAACTCATACATAGATGACAAGTTTAGGCGTTCTCTTATGCACTCGATTTTTTTTTTGCAAACAGTTGTACATGTCCAAAATATGCTGTAGCCACAAAATATATGGACTGTGTTTGTCACATACTACAGATATAATTTGAATAATTTATTATATGCAAAAAAACATGAAATTTTGTATGGGGTTTTGCAGTAATTCAAAGAACTCTTGTCGCTTATTCCAGTCCACCGGTTATCATGTATCATAGTTTTGTAATTTGCGTTTACGTGTAGAACGTGGTAGAGCCATGCTTTTATGGTTGAGACACTAATGGGCTTTCACAGAACGATCGTGGTAGGACCACGATCTCACAGAATACTAATATAATAATACTTATACTTTTTTAGACTTATACTTAGTCGTGCTATAACACGCTAGTGTAAAATAGAAGGTCAATGCTGCTGTATTTGGTATGGTGAGTGTACAGAACCGTTGACCTTTTTACTGGTAACGGGGTATTCCATCTTAGTCCTCAGGCGTGATTACGCATCAGCATTTTGATCCTTAATCGAGGATAGATGTAAATGGACCACAGCATCCACTTACCGTCAGGTGCACTGTGTGCTCATTTGTCATCCTAATTCTATAAAAATTCGTATAGTTTCTGACAGCCTAACATGAAAGGAGATGTATGAAATTGCCTGCTTGACATAGTTCGTAATAGTTATACAAAATTTTGTTTGTAATAACACTATAAATTATAAGCGTAATTAAATGGTTTTTATTCTTTAATATATGGGATAATAAAAAAAAAAACATTTTTTTAAACTGAAAACCGAAGGCTGACACTTTTACTATAACAAACACAAATTGTTTTTAAATATTTTTCTGTATTTTGTCTATGGCAATCGATCATAAAGGATATTTTTTGTAACAAAATAGTCTTCAATATCAAACAACCATAATATTAAAACATTAGGGCAAATCTGTAGAGATTAATACCGAATAAAAATAATAAAGAATAGGCTTTTTCATTAAACTAAAAAAAAATTGAATAATATTCGATACGATGGAATGGGCTGTATATCTATGGTCTTTGATCATTGCCTTTTCCGAAGGGGACTTGGTAACTTCAAGTTTCAACTTATCATGCGCATTTGGTATTGTGGTTGTGTTTGTGGATATATTTCATGTTTTTATTTTCATGGATTAATTTAACTTGACCCACGGTTTTTCTTTCGGATTATTAGGTCGTTGCGTCTATATAAAGACAATATTATGTTATTTGGGTTTTGAGAGGAATAGAACGTACCTGCCAACCGTGACGATTATAGCAAATATCCCCTATGAGGAAATGTATTGGTTAGGTGGTTCATCAGTGGACTTTTGATTTTGATGATTAAACGAATTGTGATGATTAAACGAATGCTTAAATGGTTGTATAATTGGATGGTAAGCTAAGAACTCGTAAGTTAATTTTAAACAACTTTCTATTAACCCATCATTTTGATGTGAAAAATGCGTTTTCTTTTCATTCCGTGTTTTCTTTTCATATATGATAATAAAATTTTGGGCTTCTCAGGTTAAGTTTAGAAACATTTTAATGTTTTCTGCTCATTAAAATGTTTCTAAGTTACAAAAGGAGCTTGAAATTGAAAAGTGTCATAATATTTTACTAAAAATTGATCAAAACATATTTAGTAGTTTAAACATGCACATAGCCGTTGCAGTATGAACTTGCGTAGTACATCCTGTGTCATTTACTTACCTAGGAAAAGTTTTAATTATGATAGTCATTAGTAAAATGCCTGTAATTATCGCACGTTCCTCTTTCCAAAACGATTATAAATAATTCATCTGATATTAGTTTAAAACGATTTATAATTCTATGAATATATATTATAACAGTTGCTGTGGTGGCTTCATTATTATACCCTCAATTGTGATTTTAGAAACTATACAATTTTTCAAATTTTAAAATTATATTGTATGTTTCTATTTTATATTTGCTTTTTCCTTAATTTACGTACACATTTACTGACGAATAAATTTATTTTCTTTATTTCTTTATGACTTATCAATAAGCCCATCAAGTATGTAAATGACTCCAACATCGTGAGTGATGAAGATTATATATTTTAACTTAATACCGTAAATATGAACTTAAAAAGTACGATACAGCAACTTAGTAAGTAGTTAACAGCTACTTTAATTTATAACAAATTTGATCTTCAATAATAATGAGGAAAATAATTACTTTAATTTTTTTAATAATGTACTTTTATTGAGTAATAGTTATAAGGACAATCAAAAGACAATGTAAAGTCATTAATTTAATTCGCGGGGTGGTGAAAAGTTTTAATAATCGGGAACAAAGCGATTTAACCCTTCAAGTGCAATAAAAATCCCATGCAGTCACATGCGCCCGGCAAATCCTGAGCGGTAAATAGATTAACTAATGATACGAGATCTTAAACTATTGTTGGGTATATTATTATTATTTATTATTATTATATATTATTAAGAACATTGTTATAGTTATTAATATTTCATTTATCGAAAAGACGCTATCCTATCAAAGTTCCCAGCTGTACATAGGTCTCCCCACCGAATGCCTCATTAGGCATAGCTGCCACGCTTAGCAGAGAGGTTGGCAACCACAGTTTTTTTCTAGTTGTTATTACTACTAAAAAAGGAGATGGACACTGCTGTCCATCTCCATGTTTGTTTCCCTCTGTCGTCTTTTACGATACTGCCGGGACAATATTATATAGATAATATAAAGAGTAGAGGATATTCTTACCGGCACTACAAGATTAGATATTAATGTTATAATATAATTCAATATTTTTAGAAAATAAAATGAACAGTTTTTATGTAGTAAGTAACTGTTTAGTACATCTGCTGTACAAATGTTGTATGACTAAAATAGTTCAGTTGTTCCAGTTTTATATTCTGTCAGTTTACTTGATAACTTGTATTTGACGATTGATAATTTTCGAGTTTACCTATTGAAGAATAAAATGTATTGTTTAAATTCATTATTTGATCATTTCTATTAAAAATATTATGTTGTGTAGTTTATATAATTTATGTATAAGTTTATGAGAAAATTATACTAATATTTGAACTCATTCCATATAACGACAGGAACAACAACATTCGAAGATAATACGCAAAAAAATTTATTCGCTTGAGTTATCTCGAGAGTATCATTTATATTTTTATTATCATGTCTATAGTTAATTATATATTGCTATTTTATATTATTCGCGTTATATTTTCTTTCCTTTTTTGAAAGATCTTTCTAATAGGTTTACGTCAATAAAAATGTTCAAATGCTGTAATTTTTAACAATGAAACAAATCTTTTATTAACGTCTACCTAGAACATTCACACCTCTTATTTATTTACTCCACCGTACAGGCTATGGAATAGGGGAACGAAAAATTAAATAAAACGGCATCTTAACACATTTTCCTATACGTAAATTATGGTAACGGTAAAAACGCAACTGTCGACTCTACTTACTGAAAAAACGTGGTAGTATGTAGAATCGACACAAATACGAACAGCAGTATATGTATACAGAGCAAGTTTTCTAAGAGTAGCCAAATTTTAAAATTAACTTCAAATATAAAAATAATGATATACCGTTATTGCATTTTTGGAAACCACTAGTAAATAAGGCCTCTACCTTTATTTATAATTATCCTAGCTCCTATGCACCATAATACTTGACTACGATAGTATAAAGAAATTTAGATATCTACTTTAATTTTTTTTTACTGTTAGTTTAAAGTTACAACTTGTATACGTCCCACTGCTGGGCACAGGGCTCCGCTCATTTCTGAGAGGGTTTTATGGCAAGGAAGTGTTTGCCGTGCTCCCCAATGTGTTGGCCTACTTCACATGCGTTCGAAATATTTTTTTCTTATTTCTCAGATATGCCGGTTTCTTCACGATATTGTACTTCACCGTCGAGCACGTGTTAAATTAGCACTTAAAATTGCAATTAACAATTTTATTGGTGCCGGCCGAGATCGAATCCGATTTGATCGCGTGCTGTGAAATTTAAAGCGAGTGCTAACCATCTAAGCTACCGCGGGTACGTTACCTTTTTATAATTATTTAACTGTTACATTAAATGTAAATACTGTAAATTAATTAATTGTGAGATACATTAAACAATGTAATTACTTGTGAGATAGATTGTGTTTTTATGCGATGGCTACGTCAATCTCTATTTAAAACATAAAAGATTTTTGACATTGATATGGTCACTATAAGATGTTGATAGGTTAGCTAATTACGTTATAACTTAAAACAGAAGAAACCTTAAGTAGAGACTGAATAAGTTAACCGATGTTTTTGATGACATTATATTTTTCTTTAAATAACAAAATAAATCCATTTTCGGCATCTGTACACGGACACATGATTTTTTGTATGTCAATTTCATTCTGTTCTAAAAAATTGGAAATAGTATCAAGATACTCTGTGCCTCGGGTACGACCTTTCATTGATAGGAATTTCAAAACATTTTCCTGTATTATATTGTTATCTTTACAATATCTAACAAATACCGAGTATTGCCACGGTGCTGGAATCGAATGCCAATCTAAAAAAGTCGCACTTTCTTAGGTTAACTAATATATCATCGCAAATAAATTTAGAAATGTCTTCAATACGCCTCATACAGGTTGAATCCGAGAGTTGTGGTTTTTTTTTTATATCAGATAGTAAGACCGCCCTTTGTATTCTTTTGTTTAAGGATGTAATAAAGAATAAAATAAATAAATATATAGTATTTGTTTTTTGTTATTGAATTTATCAAAAGTATAGTTTCAGCACTAACAAAAAATGTAACAAATTTCAAATGATGGCTTAGTTATCGCGAAGTCTCGTGATAATGCCAAAAAAAAAATTTTGTTGTTGATGCAATATACTCTTAAAAAAACCAATTTCTCATATCTCAAGGAAGAAAGGATCTCCAGGAGGAAACGTTTCGTCGAATGATTTTTTTGTGGTAAAATGTTGCTAAATATTGTATTTCTTCGATATAATATTTTCACGACATATGAAACAAGTGGCTGTATTACTTTTGTTTGGCACAACAAAATATTCCGCTTCCCACTCATCTTGAAATAATCTATTTTCACCATCGAACTATGTTACTAGATCTACAGAATCTATAGAACTATATTATTAGAACAGACACCCCAAACCAAAAGATTGCTTCATTTCGGTAAGAGTTAGAACTAAAGTTCTCTGCAGCGCTAAAATATTAGTTAGGTACGTCGTCTAACCAATTTTTTTAATTTTTTTATAGAAGAAGGGGCAAACGAGCATGCGGCTCACCTGATGTTAAGTGACTACCGCCGCCCATGATCAACCGCAACACCAGGGGAATTGCAGGTGCGTTGCCGGCCCTTTAGAAAGGAGTACGCTCTTTTCTTGAAGGTCCCCAGGTCGTATCCGTCCGGAAAAATTGCTGATGGTTAACTATTCCACAGAGAGGTTGTACGCGGAAGAAAACTCCTCTTGAAACATCCGTCGGTGGACCGTCAAGCATCCAGATGGTGTGGATGGTATCGGGACGTTTTCAGAGTAGTGCGTTCATAAAATTTGGCGGCTGGGATTAATCCGAACAATTCCTCAGAGCACTCTCCATGGTATATGCAAAAGAAAATGCAAAGAGATGCAACATCTCTTCGCAGTGCCAGTGAATCGAGCCGATCGGAAAGCACTCGGTCGTCGATGATTCGAGCCCCTCTATGCTGGATGCGGTCAAGTGGAAGAGCTGGTACTGGGGAGCCCCAGCCCAGAGATGGGAACTGTATTCCATGTGCGGCCGAACCTGCACCTTGTAAAGTTGCAGGCGGTGTGCCGGCATGAAATACTGTCCCGCTCTGCTGAGCACGCCAAGCTTTTTAGAGGCCAATTTGGCCTTCTCTTCCAAGTGGCCACGAAACTGCACGTCACTCGATATGTCGACGCCGAGGATTCCGATACTGGCTGAGGCAACAAGAGGAGTGCCTTGAAACTGAGGAGATACGACAAAGGGGTTTTTTTAGCGGTTAACGCGCAAACTTGTGTCTTCTGGGGGTTAAACTGGACTAGATTTAGTCGCTCCCAATCCGAGACTCTGTTCAGCAAAGACTCGACTTCAGACATAAGTTTGTCCCGGCACTCGGACACGTTTTCCCGAGAAATATTGGCTCGGCCGGTGTAAAGAGCATCACCAGTGCTGTCATCGTCATAGCAATGAATGTTACGGGTATGCAACATATCATTGATATTGTGACGGCCCAATATTATTATTAATAATTAAATTCAATATAAAGGGGCGTCAAAAATAGTCTTAAAAGATATATATTAAGCAATTAAGTTAAATTAATAAACATAAAGTTAATATATTTCAGACATTATCCCAATAACATAGTAAATTAAAGGCAAAATTATTGTTTTTCGTAATAAATAAATTTATTTAAAAACTTGAAAAAAAAAGTATTAAAAATAAGATAAATAATAGAAATACAAGTCAAAAAATATTATAAAATTAAGTTAAATAACGTTTATAAGATAATTAGAAAATTTGTTGAAAATTGTTTAAGTCATGGGAGGTGTTCATGTATAAAAGAAAATTTTCCTAAGTTATTGAAGGTGTTCATGCATAGATGTCTTGTATGGAGGAGCTGCCGGAGATACATTCCTGCAGTTGTACATATATATGGGGTGGTCGGGAGCCCGACTGCCTGAAGTACTGTAGCACAATGACTAGTCCTATATTAGGGACTTATGATATTAAACTCAATGATACAAAAGCAATACTAAAGAAGGTCTCCATGATGAATTTGCATTACAATAGGGTCGTGGGTTCGAATCCTATATATGAATGACTTATGAAAGTAAGGTATATGATTCAAAAGCAATACTATAGAAGGTCTCTATGATTAATATGCATTACAATAGTAGGGTCGTGGGTTCGAATCCTATATATACACGACTTATGAAGGTAAGGTCTATGATACAAAAGCAATATTATAGGAGCTCTCCTTGATGCATAAGCATTGTATGGGGTGGTCGGGTGACTGACTGCTCCTAGTACTGTAGCAAAATGACTAGTCCTTATTAGGGACTTGAAAAGGAATATTATGGTGGCGTGTGTGCTGCTTCACAAGCAATTGGTCCGAGGTAAACTTGGACTCGCTAACCGATGTGTCCTAGACATATCATCTTAGTGCCGGTGGTAAGCGGGTTTGTTGTAGCAATACGGCTTTCCCGTGGACATCGCACACCCATACCGTTTGTGGGCGGCGTATTAGCGCATAGCGATGCGTCGTCTATATTTCGGATGTGGATGATGAGTGTGTTTGGTAGCACTTTTAAGTGTAACAGGCATACTCAACTTCATGTCTTAGTGCATTAGCGCTATGATACATTTAGTTTTGTCCACTGGCGTCTTAGTAGCGTGCTACTATGATACGTTGGTGCAGTTTTATATAACAACAATCTTAGTGCCGGTGGTAAGCGGGTTTGTTGTAGCAATACGGCTTTCCCGTGGACATCGCACACCCATACCGTTTGTGGGCGGCGTAGTAGCGCATAGCGATGCGTCGTCTATATTTCGGATGTGGATGATGAGTGTGTTTGGTAGCACTTTTAAGTGTAACAGGCATACTCAACTTCATGTCTTAGTGCATTAGCGCTATGATACATGGAGTTTTGTCCACTGGCGTCTTAGTAGCGTGCTACTATGATACATTGGTGCAGTTTTATGTAACAACAATCTTAGTGCCGGTGGTAAGCGGGTTTGTTGTAGCAATACGGCTTTCCCGTGGACATCGCACACCCATACCGTTTGTGAGCGGCGTAGTAGCGCATAGCAATGCGTCGTCTATATTTTGGATGTGGATGATGAGTGTGTTTGGTAGCACTTTTAAGTGTAACAGGCATACTCAACTTCATGTCTTAGTGAATTAGCGCTATGATACGTGGAGTTTTGTTCATTGGCGTCTTAGTAGCGTGCTACTATGATACGTTGGTGATATTTTTATATAACAACAATACCAACTTTGTTACCAAAGTCGATAGGGATCATGTGCGTGTGTTGTGAGGGGGCGCCATCCGTATGATAGTTGCATTGATGCTTACTGCTACTTGCGGTATTGCGTCTTGTGATGGATCTAAGGGTGTGCTTCACCTGATTCGACGCTCTCTTGTGGTTCTGGTCGATGGAGGTATGCGGGTGGTGATGTTTGCTGAGATGTATGGGGGACCTTGGAATGGTGTAAGCCCGACGATAGTCGTATTGATGCTTGTTGCGTTCTGCAGCATTGCGTCTCTGCGATGGTTGTTTGGTGGGACATTTTCAATGGCGCTCTCTGCGTCTTGGTTTGACTCACGCCTAAGTAGCTTTGCCAAGTCGGGTCCCTTCATTACGGGGCTGTAGACTGTCTGCCCTCCACTATGTTTTATATAACAACATAATATTATATCTCTGTAACTTTCCCACCTTTGAATGATTGAAGGCAACTTGTTGGTGGGTGAGACAAACATGATCGAAAATGCATTTACTCAACGTCAGTGACACAAACCCTTTCTGATGGCGAATTATTACTCTTATCTTATAACTGCATTTTGACTATATCTGCCATTGTATTGGTTGGTGGAGCATATGTGTCGACCTCATGCGGGTGGTAGCTGGCGGGAGCATCTGAGGAGACTCTCAAGGCTGCAGCCGAAAGTCGCACAACGTAGGACCCCATTCCCTTGAGGTGAGCGGTAGACTCATGACACGCTCCGCGGCTAGTAGCCGTGCTGATCATGCAATTGGTGGTGATGCCATACACTTACATCACGTCTGCAGGAGCGGCGGTCCGGCAGGTGGTGGCGCTCACGGAGGGTTTACGGCCAGTGTGCCTATTTGCCTAAACCGTGTGACGTACATTCACTGTGGCTGGATTCGTTCGTATTCTGTATGGCGTTTACACGCATTGACATGCGCGACTTCGGTCGATGTTTGTGCTTACGCACTAACAAGTGGTCAAGGCTCTTTTACTGGTTCGCCAGTTATTTTGCTGTGGACTACGGTCCAGTTCCCGAATTAGCGTTCCCTTCGGGGGGAGTGCATCAAAATGGTTGGCGCTCACCGTGCACGGCGTGTGTGGGGCCGTGTGCCTCCCCTACATTTTTTTAAATAAATGTAGGAGAGCGAAGCCCTTGTATCGGGTATTTTGTGTAAATATATTTTGAGCCTTTTCCGAGCGGGAAGGGATAAATAATAATAAATTAATAATGTAAACCTGATACAAGTGGAATAGGGACGTTTTATGTTCTTAACCTTTCTCGAGCCCTGTCTTCGTGAACGGGGTTCACTTAGCTTATAAGGCACTACCAATAGCTTTCAATTGCTCTAGTGAATATTCATTCTTCCAAAAGACACCTAAAAGAACTAAGTTACTAAACAAATACAACGTAAATAAGGGTCCTAACTAAGACGATCACGCCAGAATATTACAAACGGCCTATTATTAAACCCTTTGAAAGATCATTTAGAATGATCAAAACATATCTTATTTATCTTAGTCACATATATATAATTGTTATTATAAAGGGGAATTAATTATATTCAATATCATACATATTTTTGTACATAGAGAGGGGGGACCGTTACGATTTGGTGCCGTGACCAGGATACATTTAAAAAAAAGAAGGTCGTCTATATAAGAATTATGAAGTAGGCGTTATGTCTACAATTTGTTGTCCGTGAAATGGAAAGGTGTCTTGGAGGATGGTGTTTGCTGGGGGTGATTGAGAGTCTGGGGGTGGGACTTTAATATTAATATTGATTTTTTTGTTATAATAGGCGTGTGCGTAGTTAATGCGAAATAAAATATAAAGTGAAATAAATGAGAAGACGCAGTAACAATTGTATAAATGAAGGACATAACAGTGCTAAAAACTGATAAAAGTATATAAACATAAAATGGTTAAATAAAGAAAAGTTCTAACTTAGTGAAGGCTAAGCCTAAAAATGAATTTAAGATGCTTCAAAAATTAATTAAAAATGCAGTGAAAGCCTTTGAGGTTGAAATAATTTCTCAAAGAAAAGTTTATTAACTAAACGAAAGTTCACCAAATTAAAGTAAACCAAGAAGAGGTGTACGGGGCGAACACCTCACATGTCACTGATCCTAGACGAAATATTTTATATAACATACATAATGTGAATAGAAAAGCTGAAATTGGAAATGAAAATACTCATCCAGTAACATTTTATAAGATCTCACCAATTAATTAAATGACGTTCCATCTAATCTCTATATAATCGAAAGTTATGAGCAAGATTTAACTTAAATTTTTAGGAAAATTATTAATGTAAGTATTTTATTATATTAATTCATTAAAACAAATAATGTTCATGCGTGATATTTGTAATAATTTAAATTAAATAGAGAGAATTATAAACCTGGGTCAGTACGCCTGACTCAATAACATTAATAAGTTCAAGCAGCCACTTAAACTAAATAGTAAAAGCAAACATAATGTCGGACAAATTAGATAACAAGTGCGAAAGAATTTAAAAGAGGCAAGTCGCATTAGAAACACAAAGTTTGATAAGCGTAATAAATTAATGAAATATCACATTAGCGATTTAGTAAAAGTTTCTAGATCCAGTAAATCAGAGGCAGATAACAAAGTTATGAGTAAATTTAATTTGGCGTATGAAGGGCCTACATAATAGCAGCCGTACCATTTGACAATGTACTTTAATATACCTTAGCAAACCCAGAAACAAATTAAATTAGAGGTATTTTAATGCTATTCATTTATTAAAATATTTTAAGTAATAGTTTTGTTTTATATACATTCTAGAATAAATACTGTAATATAATTTGGTCCCGTGGGTGGCCTTTTGAAATATATCGAATATAAAATTTTATCAGACTTTTTTTACTACCTGCAAATTAAATGTAAAGCAATTTGTAGAATTTTTAAATGATATTTTATTTGTATGACCGTATAATGCATAAATATCAGTCAAGCCAGGTGCAATCAACAGGTAATTTGTATTCATAGTTTTGCATCCGAAATTACTCGATCTATTCCACTGCGTTGTACTAATTAGTTGCTCTTGAATCTTGTTCAACTATAATGTTAGATTAGATATAAGGATTATAAACATTGCCTCTTCTTCTTTAAATTTTGATTTGGATTTAAAATATTAAGTTATTATTTACTTAATCCAAACCAAACCCATAAGCTCCTTGATTAAAGCTCAAACTTTAACAATTTTATCAAGAAACGTTGACCACAGAAACTTAAATTTTATTATTTTAAATCATTGTTCGTAAGTTAAATTAAATTTTACCGTGTAGTGGCGGTGTAAGAATTTCGCCTATCCCATATCATCACGAAGATGTCGCGAAAGATGACAGAGGGAAACGAATCGAGGTGGTCAGCAGTGCGTTATAATAACGACTAAAAATAAAAAAACTGCGGTTGCCTACCCGCTTACCAAGCGTAACAACTATGGCAAATATCATCCATATGAGGTAATCGATGGCGGAGGCCTGTGTTCGGCAGTGGACGGTAATAAATTAAATACGAGTATAACATTAATCATTAACATTACTGGCAGTCGTTTAAAAAAACCTTCTCGTAATCAAGTGGTGTGTCCACTGTTGGGCACTAGCTCCTTCCATAATCGGAAAGATTTAGCGATATCGCCATAATATATCGCGGTAAGCAAATAAGCAATTTTCATCGAGATAAAGTATGAAAGGGTTCGAAACTGTGGTCAACAATCAATAACTGACATTTCAGGCGTTACTCGAGTTTGCGTTTCAAAGGAAAATTAGAAATCAATCACATCACAGCTCACTCAGTCAATCTGTAAGTTGTTTTTGGCAACATTTTAAAATTATTTGGCAATCTCTAATCTATGTGATTGTTTGACCATAGACTCAAAGAATATATAATCACTACGTTTACATACACTATTGTGCAGCACCTAAGTGTAATTACATATATACATATGCGTAGAGAGAACCTACAATTCTTCATAAATTAAATCAATATACTTGTCTCGCTTTTTCTAACTTAATTTTCAAATAAGGAAAAAAGAGACAAATCTATTGCAAGGTACTGCGTGTTATCCATGCGTGGAAATAGTAATGTTCAATTGGTCAAACTTTAACAATTTTAATTCAACAAAGCTTTATCGGCTTGGATAAAAATGTCTCGAAATTATGAAGTTAAGGCAGGACCTGAATAATGAGGCGTAAAATAATCAACTACTTTCTTCCAAATAATAAATATTATTACTTAGAAGCTCCAAGACCCCAAACCATCCCGTAAGTATCATAAAAGACGACAGATGTACAGTATCTCCCTGATAACAACTCAAAATAATTAAAAATTTCGGTTGCCAAACCACTTGCTAAGGAGGGAACTTTGGCAAATAATCCCCCTACGTTTAACAGAAACAATTGATTGGCTGCAACGAATGAATGAATTATGAATAATATATTGAAGGAGCAGACAGGAAAACTGGTAATATGTTTGTAATCGATTTATTGTTAGTAGTGATCTAACAAAAAAATAAACGGCAGTCCGTGGTCGTGTCGCTATTATTATAACGTCGTAGCAGCGCCCTCTATGTATGTTCCATGAAGTAAACCCAGTGTTTATTAAATAGTAGTAGTATTCCTTGTGAAATATAATAAGTCTAAGGATAATTTTTCAGAAATATACCGGCTGAATTAAAGTAGTCAATTTTTATGATATATTTTAAATTATACTACGACAGCACGAAATTCCGCATTTATTCCACTAAGTTTTATGATTTCAGATAAGGTTACCATAAACTTTTATTGATATATATAAGTATAACGAACCGGATTAGTGAAAATCCTTAATTTTACTAAGTCATATTATACTAAATGAATTTATCGACAACTTTTTCCATTTCGCTAATGGCACATAAATAGCAGTGTCTATGGAATGTAAAAACGGCAACAACCTTGCTAAAGAAAGAAGGTGAGAATATGTATATCTACATATATTGCTATTTTATTTTGTACGATACTTAACGTCATACGTATAAAGGATCAGCTACAAGGATTTTGTTCTTATTTTAAGACTCTCTGCTTGTAATTATGCTGTGGAACGTAAATGAAGGATGTTTTATTTTATTATAATATATTAGTAACACATCATATTGTATATTTTAAGCTTTCTGTGCTCTTTCTCTGTACAAATTTTAAGTATTGCTAATCTCACATTCCGAAAAACTAAGATTTCCCTTTACGTTTCAATATACTATATATAATATGCAGAAGCATAATAAAACCCATAAAAAATGTTATATACATTTTTCTTCTCTTGCTTTACGTTATACTAGCAGCTCTCTTTAAAAATGGAAGAATTAAAATACGCTGAGTTATTGATACGTGTACACAAACTAACTACAGAATAAAAACTAAAAGAAAACAGATAGCAAGCTACAAAATTAAGGAAATATGAAAAGAAAAAGTAATATTGCAAAATCAGAAAAAGAAAAATAAACTAAGGAATAATATTAAATAAGAAATAACTTTACCTTAAACTTTTAAATAACGTAAAACAAGGCAAACATAGTTTGTAACTGAAATACAAAATTCGAGTCAAGCTTTATGAATTTGAATTGCCAATCAATTTAGTTAATTGAGAGCCTCGAAAGAATAAACTTTTATTGATAACTGATACTATCACATAAAAATAATATTTTGCTTCTTTTTTCAACTAAAAAAATTGTTTTTTATTTAATGAAAATACGTTGAATTAAATGGGAAGTACACGTCCAGCAAGCAATGTTTTGGCAAATGAGAAGAAAGATACCAAAAAATATATATTCGAAAACTAAAAATGTTTCACATCTTAAAGTTAACAATAAAAAATATTTTTAAAAGACCAAATCCACTAATATAATGACATTTCTGCTGTTATAGCGGCGGAATAGAGAAACGTTAGAATGCTTCCATTTGTATATTATCTAACGCTACAAATCAAGCGTCCCGACGCTCAGGGAAAAAGAAAATTGAGGTACGGCAGGCATTGTTTCGTGAAAATATATCATCTTGATTTTCTCGGAACATAGATATTTTGAATTTTCAAAGTTATTTAAAAACAAAAACTACATACATATTACTACATAAACAATCACCACATTCAGTGGTTTTTATTTTTGGATATATTTTATTTCGCTCGAAATTAAAATATAATAAAAATGGAGTACTTTACTTTTTTTACGTTATAAGTGTACGTTAATAATATTAGTTCTTATTGAACTTTTAAAATTTTATCAACTTTAGGTGTTTTTTTTTAAATTTTGTCTCTTTGTTACATTAATCGTTGTCGATACGAGTATAAAAACTAAGCGAATGAGCGCGATCGTCTCAGACTTAGACTTAGACTCAATTTTTTGCTCGAAGGATAGAGCTGCACGCAGTCAAGTGCCGTATTTGTTTGTGTGCTTTGCCTGTGTTTTATGTTGAATTGTTCAATTACTAAATTTAGTTATAAGCTCAAAAATTGTTATTATATATATATATATATATATATATATATATATATATATATATATATATATATATATATATATATATATATATATATATATTTATTACTCATATGGATGATGTCCGAAATAAACGTTTATTTTAATTATTGTTATGTATTCTTTTTTCTTTCCCAAGATTTTCTAAAATGTTGGTTTTTAAGAGATGCTCACGGGCCTAAGTCAAGTGCGTATATAGCTATTTTCAGGAAGATCTAATTGTTTAAAGGAGTGAGACAAACATTTCGGGATCATACCAGCACTGGAGAGCACCAGCGGCATAATTTATATATTGTTTGTTTTCCAGATTCTAGTTACTTATTCCTTTAGTTCTGTGTATTTATGATTTTTCTCAGTGTTGGTATTTTTTTGTAGTTTATGGGTATTTGGGATCGCTACATCAATTGGGTATTTTGTTTTATTTAATTTATCAATTAAAGTTATATCCGGTCTATTGTAACCAATTATTTTATCGGTAAGAATAGCTCTATCAAATTACATTATGTCACTGTCGCTCTCCAGAACAGGTTTAGTGAGTAAACTGATAGTACGGTTGTTGTTGGTTCGGGATTGAATTATATTTATTTGCAAGCTTTTGAGGAACGTGATTAGCAACCTGGTTATGACGTTGGGTGTAGTCAGTTTGTACGAGGCTGGGGCAAGCACTGGTGATATTTTTGTGCGCCATAATTAATGCCACTAGCGCCATCTAGTATCGAGTAACAAAACTAGTAGAGCTTTCTAAAAAATTCCATACTAGTACTTTGTACACCTAGTTGGTCGGGACCGATATGTCCTCGAACATTCTAGATGTTTCAGTGGAAAAGGTCCTAAAAAGACTGGTATTAACAGCAACCCGAGTTAGTATTGAATTGGCGATACAAACGATTACTTCGAAGCAATATAACTGCGAATTATTTTTTATTATTTGTGTGTTTGAAGTTGTAAATGGTGTTCGGGAATTAAAGTGTCAATTTTGGTAATTCAACAGTCAGTTTTTATTAACACGAACCCCAAGCTCGTAACAATTGGTGTCAGAAGTGGGATAGAATCATGCCGATTTTACCTAAGGACGACACGGAGGGTGTCCGTAACCGAATTCAACGCCAGCAAGAGACGGACCAGAGATGATTTGGTGGTGCAACGCCGCAGACGTCAAAGGGCCAGCTGCCGGCCACGGAGGCCATCCCGTCAGCAGCTCCTACATTTGCAGCACTTGACTTAGGTGATTTTGATGATGATGATGCAGGAAGAGGCCCGCCGCCAAAAGGAACAGACCTGCCGACAGGAGGAATCGTAAAATAATAGTATAATAAAGAAGTCAGCCGGTGGATGGCTGACATGAGGAAAACGCTGGACGATATCAAACTTGGGGATGCAATTACAGCTCCCGAAGTAGCTACAACACCTTCGCTACGTGAATTCAAAGTACTGCCGTTTGACGGCACTTCTTCCTGGTCTGCCTTCAAAATCCAGTTCGAAGCTATTATGAAGGCGAACGTCTGAAATAAAAGTCAGGCCATGACTGCTCCCATACTAGGCCTGCGCAACCAAGCCTTAACTGTTCTGGAAGCATTTGGTAAGAAAGTGACTTAAGAGCAGCTCCTTGAGGCATTGGATGCGAGATATGTTGACGCTCACTTGTCACAACACATCTTTCGTGCGCAGCTTAAAGATCGCGTATAACGCATCAACGAAAACCTGCAGCAGTAGACTCTTGAGGTGAAGAAGCTGGTTCGAAAAGCCTACCGATCCGTACCTGAGCTCATTAAAGGGATCCTCGTGCATATTCATCGACGGAATCTGCTACCTTGAAGTCAGAGCTGCTGTGAAGCTCGGGCACCACAAGATGCTTAAGGACGCTTTGGTCCATGCACTGGAGGTAGAAGCCGTGCAGCAGGATTACCATTCCCATCGTATCAGCGAGGTAGCAGCAGCTACACTTCGCGACCGCAATAAGAGATACAGCCCTAGGTGCTATGGCTGTGGGGAAAGGAGTTATCTTCTATCCAATTGCCCTAAGCGAACAGTATCGCCCAGCAACAGAAAGAGTACGACTTTGTGATCGAACATCGCAGTGGGAAATCTCGTGACAACGCAGATGCATTTTCAAGAAGACCTTATCCTGAAGATTGCAAGCATTGTACTAGGCAAGTGGGTAAGGAAGTGGTATCTGTATGAGGATGTTCAGGACACACCACCTTACCAAGGAGTGGAAAGACAGCTTACAACTTGCACAGTAGGAAGATTTGGACATCAAGCTGATTCTGGAAATAATGAAAGCCAGTTCTCCCAAGAACGAGTGGAGCGATATCTCAGCGATGAGAACTTGAGAGAGTTCAATAAGAACTAATATTATTATTAAATGTGGTGAATGTGGTAACAAATATTTCTTGGTTGTGATGGATTACTTCAATAAGTGGCCAGAATTCTTCGTCATTCCAAATCAAAAAGCTTCAACAACTACAGATAAATTAGTTCATGAAGTATCCTGTCGGTTTGGAGTACCTTTAGAGATTCACAGCGATGAAGTAAGGAATTTTGAGTCTCAAATATTCCAGGAAACTTGCCGAGTTATGGGTACTCATAAAACAAGAACAACTTCTTACCATCCGCAATATGATGAAGGGTAGAATGATTTAATCAGTCATTGGAGAGGTATCTAGCAAAAGTTGTAGCAAATTGGCAACGAAGATCAGGACAAGCATATACAACCGTTTTTGTTATCGAAGCGCTGTTCACGAAAGTATATCAGTGACACCAGCTTTCGCAATCCTTGGAAGAAAATTACGGCTGCTTGCAGACCTGATCACTGGAATACCACCTGACGCCCCACTCAGTATAACCGATTATGCAAATGACTTGCAGAACAAATGTATGACATTTATGAGCGCATCAGACAATCGGG
Source organism: Parnassius apollo (assembly GCA_907164705.1). Classification (NCBI taxonomy): domain Eukaryota; kingdom Metazoa; phylum Arthropoda; class Insecta; order Lepidoptera; family Papilionidae; genus Parnassius; species Parnassius apollo. The sequence goes on along the minus strand of CAJQZP010000885.1, from coordinate 20,049,076 downwards.
CCGGCAAATATCTAAAAAGATGAAAATCAGGTATAACCGCAAAATGAAATACAAAGGGTTCGACGATGGTTCACTAGTGCGGTTGCACAATCCAGTCCGCAGATTTGAAAAAGTAAATTGCCTAAGTTTCAAGATAAATAGTCCTACCGTACCGAATTGTGACAAGGCTCAATGACTTAACCTACCTAATACAGAAAGTTGCGAGAGGTACTCCTAAGATCGTACATGTGGATCGACTGGTTATTTAATATAGAGGGCGCAATGTTGCACGCCATAAGTAATGCCACTAGCGCCATCTTGTATCGAGTAGCAAAACTTGGAGAGCTTTATAGAAAATTCCATACTAAAACTATTGTACACCTAGTCGGTCGGGACCTGTATGTACTCGATCATTTTAGATGTTTCAGTAGAAAAGGTCCTATATAAGATTGGGATTGACCGCGACCCGATTCACTATTGAATCTAGCTCTACAAGCGAATAATTCGAAGCAATATAACTGCGAACTAAAGCGATCAGTGCGATTAATTATCAATGTGTTTTAAGTTGTAATTTGTGTTTGGTAATTAAAGTGTCAATTTTAGTAATTCAATCGGCAGTTTTTACTGTCACAGAATCCCAAGCTCGTAACAATATGTTGTATAGTTTCGGGTTGGTGGTTGCATTTTCTACAGCTATAGTTTTGCATGTTTGGGTCTTTTGATATATTTATTTTATAGTTTCTTGTATTAATTATTTGATCCTGAATAGCAGTAATAAAACCTTCAGTTTCGGGAAAAAGGGAACCTAGTTTTAATCATTTACTTGAATCCAGTAAGTCTACTTGAGGTTGTTTCAATTAAGAGGGGTATAATTGATATCGAATTCAATGACATAAAAGAAAAAGGATTTAAAGTGTTTGATTTGCCTTTCCCATAACATTTTAAAATGGATCAGACTCCTACCCCCTATAGCTCTCTTTATCATTAGTCGTTAAATTTCCGATTTAGGATGCAAATATTTGTGTTTATTTATGGTAGTCCTGGTTTTGGTTTCTAGATTTCGTATATCAGTGGCTGACGATTTAATAACTCCAAAATAATAGTTAAGTGTTGATATGGCAAAAATATTAATAGATTTGATTTGAATAGATTTCTAAATTAAGTTGTTTTTTTTTTTTTCAAATTAGATTCAACCTATGGAAATATTCATTACTAAGTTCCTTTTTAATAGCAGTATAGTCTATACAAGATATATAAGCTTCAAGCAAACCTAAATATTTATATGAATCATTTTCATCCATCTTCTGTATTACTATTGAATAACTTTATGAAATTTAGGCGTTTTACATATATCTAAACCAAAGGTCATGTTTATATCTTTACTAAAATCAGCTGTAGTTTTTATGAGGGCGTTTATTTCTTTTTCTGATTTGGCAATAAGTTTTATATCGTCCATATACATAAAATGATTGACCTATTATGTATTTTTAGTTATTTTATACCCATGATTATTTTGTTGAGCGAAGAAGATAAAGGGTTAAGAGCCAGGCAAAACCACAGTGGACTCAATGAATCTCCCTTGAAAATGCCATTAGCGATTTGTATATCTTCTGTGACTATTGTCTTATTGCCGTCATTAAGGTCTAGTTTAGTTTTCCAATTTCCCATAACTCTTTCCAGGAAATAAATAATGTTGATTTTATAAATTTTCAAAACTCGTATCAGCCAGGCGTGAGGTACACTATTATTAATTATTTTATTATTTATTATTTTTTATAATCAATATATGTTAGGTTAAGATTATTGTAGTGAGAAGTAGCCTAGTTTATCACCATCAATTCGACAATGAGTTATTCTTTGTATCCTCTGTAATTATGTCTGCATCCTTTTTGTTCCTCCGCTGTGTTATGTGTTAAATGCGTATTAATGTTTAGTGTTTTACGAAAGGTAGTTTGTATATAGTTGAAAGACACGTAATCGGTATGTACTGTGAGAGAACTGCTGTTTTATTACTTTTGCGAATAATGAAAGTATTACCTACGGTTGCAGAAGATAGAATCTCTGATGCGCCTTTTAATAAATCTGTAATAGTTTTTGCTAAAATATCGTGGAGTGCCAAGAACTTTTTATACTAAAAGTTGTGAATACATTATCGGTTACAGGTCATTCTAGTCTTTCATTATTTTTTTGGTAAGATGTTCAATCTCTTATTTAGTAACTTATGTGAATTCCATTAATTAAATAGCTTCTGCTTTATTGTCTTTTACTTTGCTCCAACTTGCAAGTTTATTATTTTCTTTATCTATCTTCCATATGTCAGTCAATTAGTTTTCGAGTTCTTCTTCAGTTGGTACTTCCTTGGGTTAATTGAATATGTTACTTATATTATGTTTGAGCGACATATAAAATCATTTTTCATTAGTCTTAAATAGCTTTTTTATTCTTTACTTTGTAGGGGTTTTTTTTTGTATCCATCTAGTCTTTTGGTTTTAAGTGCAAGTTTTTTTGTTTTAGAGTATCTAAATATTTAGCTAGTCTAATATTATTTTTATCATAAGGTGAATGAACTTTATATTTTTCAACTGGGATATACTAAATATGCTTAGTGGTCGATTCTATAAGTCAGTAGATGAAGCTGTAAACAAAGTATTCAAGAAAAATAATCTAACCTTAAAGAATATAGCCAAAAATTTTGCTAAGGAATTCTGCGAAAACGTCAAGAAAATTTTTACTAGGTGCAGCAAAAAACTTATATCAGAATCGGAATACATATTTCCTGAAAACAAATCTATGTTATTTAAAAAAAACTACTAAGCGCGATATATTAACTATTATAAAAAGTTAAAATGCAAATAAATCGACTGGTAATGATGGAATCGGATGTTTTAGTGTTAAGATACTGAGTGATAATATTGCTAATATTGCTGATAAACACTAGCATAACAGAAGGAAAATATCCACTAGAATTGAAAACCGGCATCGTAAGACCAATTTATTAAAAGAGATCACATATAGTGATCATGATAGCTATAGGCCTATAATAATACTGTCAGTCATAGATAAGGTATTTGAAAAATATGTGGCTCAACAAATTCTCAATTTTTATACTAGAAACAATATATTATCAAATGTTCAATATGGTTTTTAATCTAAGAAATCCACTACTATATTGCTGTCTAAATTCATGGACGAAATAAACCAACACCTGAATGATAAAAAACAATGTCATATTATTGTTCATCGACTTTAGTAAGGCATTTGATACTTTTAGACACGATATTCTAATAAAAAAACCATTATTGCAATGATGCCAAGATTTTCTCAACGATAGAAAATACCGAGTTAAGATCGGCAATGATTTCAGTGACGAAATATTTGTAACTACTGGAACAGCACAAGGCTCCATGCTCGGATCCTTGCATTATCTAGCGTACGTGAATGATATGGAAAACCTAATAAAACATTGTTCCATTTACCAATACGCGGACGATACATGTCTTATAGCAGTCAATAAAGGTTTAGCTAAGGCTGAACACTTAGATTCGATCGATTTCGATTCGATCGATTTCAATAACTTATGTAAATGGTCTCATGATGTTGGTTTAGTACTGGATGCCAGTAAAACTAAAATTATTCATATTCGATCTAACTACCTAGGCAATTTTCATGAGAAAATCGAAGTAATTGCGCATAGTCACCAGTGCTTGCATGATGTTTAAACAAATAGGACCGGATGCAAATGTGAGTTGTTAGAGCAGGTTCCCCGTTACAAATACTTAAGACTAGTAGTCGACAACAGATTTAACTGGGGTTATCACATTGACAAAATATGTGAAAAACTAAAAGCAATTAACTAAAAGCCAAATTTGGTATCTTGAAATACAAAGTACCATTTAAAATATTACTAAATTTATATAATGCACTCGCAGAGTCAATCATTTCATATGGGATCACTAGGTATGGTGGGACGTTTAAAACATATTTGGACAAAATATACAACTTCTTAAAACTTCGGCTTTTAAAAATAACAATACCAGATAATATTAAAAATCAATCTGCTTCGGAGATGATCTATTAGATTTATTTAAATATTATGAAATCTTGCCTGTTCATATTAAAATAAGAATGTGGCTATTAATTGAACAATTTACCAACAAAGAAATACAAATAAATATGAATCATAAAACAACGACATGGAAGTAACTCAATCAAAACTAGAACTACCAAAAATTAGAAATTATTACGGAAAACGAATATTTGTATTTATTAATGTATTTATTACCAACCCTCATTAATGATACATCTACTAAAATCCGATTAGGAATAACGGACAAAAACTATAAAAATAAATATAAGCAATACTTTAATTCTTTACTTTAATAACAATTAGTGTAAATTTTAATGAAATCAAACCTAACGTAATATCATATCAATAATCAAAACATTCAGTCTATAACACACTCAAGTAGCATCACCCAGCCGGCCGCCTGTTGTTGTGCCGAGCTGCTTATCTATAATCGGTTCCTTTATGTCCACTTTTATGTAAACAATGTACCCATACTTCATGCTGTTAATACCTTATTTGATGTTCTTATTAAATAATAATATCTATAATGTCAACAGATTGCTCAAAAGTATCTCAACATCTAGACAAACCCGTAAGTAAGGGTTTTGTGATGTTTATATTGTGATTATCTGTATTTTTTCTTTTATTAAATGAATTTAACAAAAAAAAACTACCCCACATATTGGTCACCTCGTGCGCTAAGTCCACATATTTTGTTTGCTTATCTGTTTCGGCTTTCACGATGTTCTCGTCATACGGAATGGTAATGTTGACCAAAAATATCCATGACTGTGCCCGGTCCTTCATCACAATATCAAGCTTATTTGCAAGAATAATCCTGTCTGTGTTGATGAACCGGTCGCAGTAAAGCCTAGCGCCGTCACTTTCAGGCACGGCTTCCGGCAAGTACTTGTTATACGACAATTTCCTGTCCACGAAACCGTATTTCAGAGCGAGCTCCTGGTGTAGAATTCTGGCTACTAGGTTGTGCCTGTGTAAGTACTTAGAGTTAGAAAGCGTCAAACAACCGGAGATGACATGCTTAAGTGGCTCACCGGGATGACAAAGAGCTCAACGTACGTCGACGCTGTCATCCTTTAGGATGTATCTCCGATAGTCAGATTCGACAAAACCCTTGGTTTCCCTGAAGAGGTCACCGAAACGTAGCCATTTGAGGGAGGCAACTGTATCTACGAAGGGCTCTTATAGAGCCCTATACCTCCCGTGGAACTCCTTCTCCTTCCATACAGTCTCCCGGTCGGAAACGCTATGTACTGCTGGATCCTGCCATTACTCGTTGGCTAAGGATATAGGGGTAAGCCTTTTATCACTAGAAATGACGTCATTATGGAACGGATCATCCGATCTCGCCTGCAAGTAATGACGGAGGCTGTATGCTTCACAGTTATGCATGGTCAGCGCGTTCAGCAAGACACGCACCATGCTTTCACGGCAAGTACAGCCATCTTACCGACGATCTCGGATGACGCATCCTATGGGATATCATCCGATCAAAAAACGTCGCAAACTAACTGCTTCACACCAGCGTCATCGATACCGAGGTTCTGTAACATACCCAGGTATTGGTATGTTTCATCCTCGAAAAGGGTCCTTTAGTTGACGGGTATAGATAAGTCTATGCCCTCAGAGTTAGCTACCCTTCTCTTTTAAACATGGAGGATCGCATACTTATCAGTCCCCAGATCCATTCCAATAGAATTGCTAAATTCACAAGTGATGTTAAGCAATCTATAAGATGGGAGCGACTGTTGGTGGATAACTTGAGGTCAACCATATAGAAAAAGTGGGTCACTTTTGTACCTCCCTTCCGTAGCTGAAATCCCCTCCCGGAGTCCTCCAGTAAGGTACTGAGAGAGTTAAGAGAGAGGCAGAACCAGATTGGACTCAGACAGTCCCTCTAGAAGATACCCCTTCTTATGCGGCTTTCCGCAGCCGTCATTCGCTCACCCAGATGGCAAAGGCTCGTACTCCACTACCCCATACTCTGCTCATGGAAGTCTCTAACTATACAGGCAATCTTGTACAGCTCGAGGACCGAAGACTCTTTAGCAATATATGGGGCACCGAGTCGAATGCCCTTCTGTAGTCTATCCAGGCGGCGGGTAAGTTCCGACGGTTGCGTTTCACCACTTTGCCAATGACCGCATCAATGAGGAATTTTTTCTCGGTTCCACCACCCCGACATCCACTTTGAGCGTGTGACATCACCTGGTTTAGCTCCAGGTGACTAGTGATTCTCGCGCTCAAAATGGATATCAGTGTCTTATATATGGTTTACAGACACGTGATGGGGCGGTATTTGCTCGGGTCTGTGGTATCCCGATCTTTAGGAACCAAGTGAGTGATCCCAGTAGTGAAGAGGCTCGGGAGCGACTTCTGATCAAGAGCCTCTTGAAACTGTCGCGTGACTACAGCGTAACCCACTACGAACCCCTTCAGCCAGTAATTATCCAGCCCATCGAGCCCCGGACTTTTCTAGTTCGGGGCCCTATAAACTGCCTCAGCTACGTCTTCCAACGTTATAGTGACGGGGTCCATAGGCGTAACACTCCCACTCTGGCTTGCCACAACTTCCATCCAAGGGCCCTCGCTGTGGTTTACGGGCTCTGACCACAAGCCTCGCCAAAATGTGACAGTGTCAGCCTGATCCGGTCTTGAGCCCGTTTTACATACCTCTGGTCGCTCCAATGATTTATAGAGCCCCTTCTCATCACTCTGGAAGAGACGATTCTGGTTGAACCACCTTGACCTCTCGCTAAATCGTCGAATCCGCTTCCCCCAAGTAGCGATTTTTTGCTTCAGGTCATCTACGCGCTCCGTTATTATCTGCGTGATATCCGGCTGGGACAAACTAATTTTTGTCCCAACAAACGCCATGGCTGGGATGGCGCTACTTTGTCGAGTAGCACGTCCAGCCATGGGAAGTTTGGCGCCAATAATACGGCATACTGCCAGTGCGGCTCCAAAAAGAATTGAGTACGTCTCGCAAAGGTCCCGGCTGGCTTTCAAATAGGTCACCAGCATTGGGTTAAAAGTTATGCGGGGAAGTCGCGGTCAATTTTCTAGAGGTCTACTGCGGGTTTCCAGCATTGACTCTTTCAATATGCTCCTCATGTTCTCTAGTTCGCGGGAGACTATTCCATCATCGTCTGAATCAACCACAAATGGAATATCCACGGCAGCATCCATATATGCACTTTGCTGCGCAATTAGTGGCGCCGCATTCCTAGTTGATGAGGGAACAGCCTCACGTCGTCGTCGTTCGAGTTCGGCGTCACCAAATATGTTGGAGCGCAGAATGTACCGAACTCAGTCTGCCAGTTTTTGCGCAGTGACGGATAGAGATGGCTCCAGCTCTGCAAAAAGCGATTCTTCCGAAGATTTTTTGAAGATTGCGAAGCTATTGCATAGCATTTTTTATCAACTTATGCAATTATAATTATTTATTTATTTTATTTATGCAGTTAAGTCTTTGATATTAAATCAAGTTACACTTTTTGATCGTGGTGACCGATAAGAAAACAATTTTTTTCTCTTATTGAATAAATGAGAAGTTAATATTGTTTAAAATATTTTTAATATCTTACAATACATGTAGGTTATTCAGGAATTTTTATCATTGAGTTAGCAGCTAGTGTACACGCATACGTCTAGTCGCACGCACACAAACACCGTGCCGAAGTCTGCCGAGTGCCGAACTCTGCCGAACTGAAAAGACGTTAGACGATGCACGGCTTTCAACGCCACACCTCCGTGCCCGTCGGAGTGGGGAGCGTGAGGTTTTTTTTTCGTTACGGAATTTCTGGATTCGGTCCCCGCGCTCAAGGCCCGCGATAGAAGCTATGCAATAGCTTAAAAATATATCGCCTGGAGTTACTGTGACCGACGCTAGGTGGTTAAAGGTTAAGGATACTTAGATTACATAAATAATAATTTTTCCATTTTATGATAGTTTTTTAAGTTTGAACTGTTTTTGTGTATATAAGGTAATGTAACATAAAATATTATATAGATGCGTAGATATTAGGTAAGAACTGTAAATTTTTTAAAGAAATTAGTTCACGTTTAATGTTTGACATTATGTAGAACTACTTAAACTTACTTAACGTATAACAATGTCTGGTCCGCTTACAAGCGTAATATGGTAATATTTTGAGAAGTTAATTGTAATAAATTAAAACTGTATTCTTTGGAGTAAACAAGTATAATAATAATTTGTTATAGCGCCATCTACTGCATTTTATGCGTAAAATGATTCGATCGAAAAAATATTGATTAACTCTCAAGGTAGTACGCATAAAATATGCTAGACGGCATAAACAGGAAACGATTTAATTTAATGTTCTATTTCATTTTCTCGCAAGCTAAATTCTATTGATATATACTTAAGGCTTACTGCAAAACCTTTTACACCTGCAGCCTGTGGTATAGCTATACGCAAAGGGCCAATAATGCACTTCGCGTCCAATATACCTCCCCGTGTTCTGCAGTGCATCTGGCATGGTTGCTGAAGCGGCTGTTGACGATTTTCATGGCATCATACGGAAGCGAATATCGTCCAGCTGGCGCAGATTGCGGGGGAGCTCAAACGGCGTCCTGAAGGTAGTTAAAGATAGGCTTGATTGTCCCATTCAAGGGCATTGGACTCAAATGCATATGGGTGGGACACTTAAGTATCTTAATTAATATTTTTAAAATTGTAAGTTATTTAATTTGATTTAATTTAATTTACTAACATAGCTTGTAAGAAATTTACTAACAAATTTGTATGGATTTTTTAATCTGAAATAAACGTTTTATTATTATTATTATTATACTTATATATCACTTCTTATATTATGAAATTTTGAGGATACTTAGATTACATAAACAATTATTTTTTCGTTTTATGACAGGTTTTTAGGTTTGAACTGTTTTTGTGTATAAAAAGTAATGTAACAAAAAATATTATATAGATGCGTAGATATTAGGTAGATACTGTACATTTTTTAAAGAAATTAATTCAAATTTAGTGTTTGACCTTGTGTAGAACTAATTAAACCTATTAAGTATAACAATGTCTCGTCCGATTACAAGCATAATATGGGACTATTTTGCGAAGTTAAGTGCATATATAGTTTTATATGTGGTAGAGCCATGCTCCAGTTATATTAGTAGTATAGTCGTAGCGCTAATGGGCTATTGATATATACTTGTATGTAACTTGTTATGTTATCGGATTTTAAGGATGGCATAATACACATTTATAGATATAGGCATTTATATCCTATTGATATAGACTTATATGTCACTTCTTATATTATGAGATTTTATGGATACTTAGTTTACATAAATATAATTTTATTAGTTTTATGATAGTTTTTTAGGTTTTAACTGTTTTTGTGTATAAAAAGTAATGTAACATAAAATATTATATAGATGCTTAGATATTAGGTAGGTACTGTACATTTTTAAAGAAATTAGTTCAAATTTAGTGTTGGACATTGTGTAGAACTTGTCTTGTCCGCTTACAAGCATAATATGAGAGTATTTTGAGAATTTAAGCGTAATAAATTAAAACTGTATTCTTTGGAGTACACAAGTAAAATAATAATTTGTTGTATCGCCATCTACTGAATTTTTTACGTAAAATGATTTTATCGAACAAACATTGATTAACTTTCAAGGTGGTATGCTAAAAATACGCTAGATGGCGTAAACACGACATGATTTCATTTTCTCGCTGGCTAAATCCAATTGATATATAATTATATAACTTGTTGTACATTTTTTAAAGAAATTAGTTCACGTTTAATGTTTGACATTATGTAGAACTAATTAAACTTATTAAGTATAACAATGTCTCGTCCACTTACAAGCAAAATATGAGACTATTTTGAGTAGTTAAGTGTATAAAGTTTATACATGGTAGATCCATGCTGCAGTTATATTAGTAGTATAGTTGTAGCAATAATGGGCAGGCTCGACCGAGGAAGGAACACGCTCTCACAGAATACCAGTGTGAAATAGTGTCTTAATGCTGCTGTGTTTCGTATGGTGAGTTTAGAGAACCGAAGACCCTTTTTACTGGAAATGAGGCATTCCATCTTAGTCCTCACGGGTGACAACGCATCTGCATTTTTATTTATAATCGAGGATAGATGTAGATGTCTATGGGCTGCAGCAACCACTTACCATCGGGTGGACTGTGTGCTCGTTTGCCAATCTATCCAATAAAAAAAATTAAAACTGCATTCTTTGGACTAAACAGGATACTTAGATTACATAAATAATTATTGAATAAATGAAAAGTTAATATTGTTTAAAATATTTTTAATATCTTACAATACATGTAGGTTATTCAGGAATTTTTATCATTGAGTTAGCAGCTAGTGTACACGCATACGTCTAGTCGCACGCACACAAACACCGTGTCGAAGTCTGCCGAACTGAAACGACGTTAGACGATGCACGGCCTTCAAGCCACACCTCCGTGCCCGTCGGAGTGGGGAGCGTGAGGTTTTTTCGTTACGGCGGAACAAATTTCTGGATTCGGTCCCCGCGCTCAAGGCCCGCGATAGAAGCTATGCAATAGCTTAAAATACATAAATAAATAAGATACAACCAGATGGAAGCCTTCGGCAGGGGAGACCAAACCGCCGAGGGTTAGGAGGAAAGGAAAAAAACCGGCGGAGGATGCGGGCGGTATCGAGGAGCACTGCCTTCAGCATTTTAGCCCGGAGCGGTCCGTCACGGAGTCTCAGTCGCCTCAGATGACCCGAGAGGCTGACTGGGATTAGCCCATTCGCAGAGACGACTACAGGAATAATTTCAGCCGGCAGACCACCCCACATGTCGGTCACCTAGTGAGCCAGGTCCAGATATTTTGTTCGCTTATCTGTTTCGGCTTTCACGAGGTTCTCGTCATACGGAATGGTAATGTCGACCAAAAATATCCTTGACTGTGCCCGATCCATCAGCACAATATCAGGCTTATTCGCAAGAATATTCCTGAATATCCGGGCCATCATCACAGAATATAAGAAGAATATTCTGTGATGATGGCCCGGTCCCAGTAGAGCCTGGTGTGATCATTTTCGAGCATGGCTTCCGGCAATTACTTTCAATACGGCAATTTCCGATACGGTATTTCAGAGCGAGCTCCTGGTGTAAAATTCTGGCTACTAGGTTGTGTCTGTGCAAGTACTCAGAGTTAGAAAGCGCCGAACAACCGAAGATGACATGCCTAAGTGACTCAACGGAATGGCGACAAGCTCGATAGATGTTGACAGTGCCATCCTTTAGGATGTATCTCCGATAGTTGTTGGTCTTAATAACCTGATCCTGTATTGCACAGACAAAATCCTCGGTTTCCCCGAAGAGGTCACCGAAACGTAGCAAGTTGAGGGAAGCAACTGTATCTAAGAAGGGCTCATGTAGAGCTCTGTAGTACCTCCCGTGGAGCTCCTTCTCCTTCCATATGGCCTCCCGGTCGGAAATGCTAAGCACTGCTGGGTCTCGTCATTGCTTGTTGGCTAAGGATAGAGGTGTAAGCCCTTTATCACTAGAAATGACGTCATTGTAGAATGGATCATCCGATCTCGTCAGGAAGTAAGGACAGAGGCTGCACACTTCGCGATTATGCATGGTGAGCTCGCTCAGAAAGCCACGCCCACCATGCTTTCGTGGCAAGTACAGCCTCATTACCGACGATCTCGGATGATGCATCCTATGGGACGTCATGGTGGTGCGGACTTTTCTATCCAGGGCGTTAAGTTCAGTCTGAGTCCATCTGAGTATAACAAAGGTATACATGAGGACAGGCATGACCCAGCCATTATATGCGTTATATGCTTTATTCACACCGGAAAAGTTAAGTGTTAAGTACTTTGATCAAGCGTGCATAAAACACGTCTCAAACTGACTGTTTCATACCAGCCTTATCGATACCGGTGTTCTGTGACATACCCAGGTATCGGTATGTTTCAGCCTTGAAAAGGGTTCTTAATTTGACGGGCATAGATAAGTCTATGCCCTCAGAGTTAGTAACCCTTCTCTTTTCAACACGGAGGACACTTATCCGTCACCAGCTCCATTCCAAAAGAATTACTAAATTCACAAGTGATGTTTAGCAATTCCATAAGATGGGAGCGACTGGAGGCGAATAGTTTGAGGTCATCTATATAGAAAAGGTAGGTCACTTTTGTACTTCCTTTCCGAAGCTGAAATCCCCTCCCGGAGCCCTCCAGTAAAGTACTGAGAGGGTTCAAAGAGAGGCAGAACCATATTGAACTTAGACAGTCGCCCTGGAATATACCCCTTCTTATCCTTATGCGGCTTTCCGCAGCCGTCATCCGCTCGCCTAGATGACAGAGGATCGTACTCCATCCGCACACTGCCCCATACACTGCCCGAGGAAGTCTCGAACTGTACAGTCAATCTTGTACAGCTCGAGGACCCTCTATGCCATGCCATGTATGGGGCACCGAGTCAAATGCCTTTCTGTAGTCTATCCAGGCGGCGGAGAAGTTCCGACGGTTGCGATTCACCACTTTGCCAATGACCGAGTCAATGAGGAGTGGTTCCTTGGTTCCACGACCGTCGCCCCGACATCCATTTTGATCGCACGACATCACCTGATTTGAGGCCAGGTGACTAGTGATTCTCGCGCTCAAAATGGATGTTAGTGTCTTGTATATGGTCGGTAGACACGTGATGGGGCGGTATTTGCCTGGGTCTATGGTACCCTGGTCTTTACGAACCAAATGATTGATCCCAGTAGTGAAGAGGCTTGGGAGCAACTTCTGGTTGAGAGCCTCTTGAAACTGTCGGGCGAGCACAGCGTGACACACCATGAACCTCTTCAGCCAGTAGTGACGCAGCCCGTCAAGCCCCGGACTTTTCCAGTTCGGGGCCCTACGTACCGCCTCAGCTACGTCATCGGGCGTTATGATGACGAGGTCCATGGGCATTATACCCGCACACTGACTCGCCACAACTTCCGTCCAAGGGCCCTCACTGTGGTTTACGGGCTCTGACGGCCTGATTCGGTGCTGGGCCCGTTCCACTTACCATTGGTCGCTCCAATGATTTATAAAGCCTCTTCTGATCACTCTGGAAGAGACGATTCTGGTTGAACCGTGTCGACCTCTCGGTATATCGCCGAATCCGCTTTCCCCTGCTTCAGGTCGTCTATGCGCTCCGTCAGTTTATTTATTATTATAATTATGAGCTTTTAAAATAAATGCTATGTGTATATTTATAAATTTACTCAAAACAGCGCTGCTGACGTATGTGTTAAATTTATATTTATTAACAAGGTTGGTCGACGGGCTTTCCTTGTGGCTGTGGAACCCTTTTTAAGATTTGACTCCAAGTAACCCTGATCGAGAATATGCTAAATTAATATATACTTTTCCATGTTGAAAGTTATTGCCCATTTTTAGAGATTAGTCTTATTAATGAGTCTTTCATAAATATATCTAATTAAAATGTATTTATGAAAAAGATGTGTTCCGAATATTAAGTTCCGTTACATTATGTACTTCCCGAAAATAATTAAAAGTGTGGCTTAGGGTTTTTTTTTTCAAATTATAAATATAACATTTAAAAAATTAGAGGAAAAAGTATTTAAAAAAATTATACCGTATGTATACTTTAACAATAGTCACTACATGGCGACTTCTGTTAGTAATGTGAACAAAATTTCCTGTACATTTTTACAAATTATGTAAATTGAAATATTGTCTTAAATTAAATATTTTAAATGAAACCATTTCTAAAGAATTCACCGTCAGGACAAGATTATTTTTTCTTATCAAAACTGTGTCCGAACCGAAAAAAGTGAAAGCTTATTTTTTTAACAACTGTAAGCAAATGAACGCAATCAGCAGCAGACTCTTGATTTTTCATACCAATTTTTTTTTCATTTAGCTAACCTTCATTGATTCGCGTGCTGTAAGGATCTTACTCACAACCTTCCACAAAACCCACACTACACTTTTTACGGAAAATACGCGTATCCTAATGTTTATGATACAGTTATACATAAATACCTTAAATTTTCAATCTTCTAAAATTATGGTCTATTAGTTATATGCTGGAGTCTGTTTATAAGTTATTTATTTTTTATTTCGTAATAAAACTTTTTATATCTGGTGATTTCAACATATGTAGTATATTTTGGAGTGGAGATTCGGGTTTTCCTCTTATATCTAATACAAGCAGTAATATTATATATTGCTGATTATATTTGATATTAAAAGAACAAAGCAAAACTGAATAACACACAGCAATAAAATCATATTGCGAATGATTAAAATAAAATATTAGATTTAGTCCTGACAAATTGTTTTGCTTGTAATATATCACGCTGTGGATTACCTCTTGTCAATGTCAATTTCTACCATATTCCTTTGGAATGTTTAATATCTGTCTGTGGTAGTACTAAAACTTTAATGTTTAAGAGTAACAGCAAATTATGAAGCGATAATTTGATAATGTTAGTACTAATTTTGGGACAAATCATTTATCAAAGTCTAGACTGTTTGGTAAAAATTACTCAATTTTTCGTTAAAAAATTGCTCATCTTACAGCGAAGCATGTTCCCACGAAAAGACCTAAATTAAAAAAAAAAACATTCTGTTCGGTTTACTAAAAAATTAATACGTCGCTAGCAGGAAAAAATAAACAAACTCCTTACTGAATATGGGAATCCATACGATAAATTACCTTTTGAACTATTAAAAACTCTGTAAGAACCTAGCCACCACTAGCTACGAAAAGTGTTTATTATCAGTCAAATATACTTTTTATTTGAACCATGAATTATTATGGTCATATATCAAATCCAAAAAGAGACAAATGCAGTGAATAACAATCTTAGTTAAAATTTAATAATATTTAGGCGTCGAAAGGCAACGCCATCTATGATATGTTTGTCGATCGCGTTTGACTTCTGTTTGATCTCTGTTACCAGACTCATTCGATCACAGTTTGTTGTCATAAAATCATTAATTTTAGCTCTGATAAAGTTTAATGCTAATTAAAAAAACTATACCTGCATAAGAGTGCAGGCCTTCTGTATTTATTTCAAAATGTTGTAAGAAGCTGGCATGGGGGATATATTCTCTGATTTTTAACATGTACCTTATGACAGGGACGCTGTAAATATAACAGAACGCGAGTAACCTGGGTTAGATTCCCGCCGGCACCAATGAAATTGTTAATTGCAATTTTAAGTGCTCATATACCACGTGCTCGGCGGTGAAGGAAAAGATCGTGAGGAAACCTGCATGTCTGAGGAATAAGAAAAAAATTATTTCGAAGACATGTGAAGTTCGCCAACAAGCTTTGGGGCAGCGCGGTAGACACTTCCTTGACCTAAAACCTTCTCAGAAATTAGCCCAGCAGTGGGACGTATATAGGCTGTAACTTTAGTTTACTTTACTTATACATACATAAACACTCACGCCTGTCACCCAGAGGGGGTAGGCAGAGACTACAGACTTCCATTTAGCACGATCCTGACATACCTCTTTCGCCTCTTCCACATCCATATACCTACGCATACATGATCTTCGGTTAAGGGTACTCTTAATTTGGCCCATTTTTAGTATATCGCCAATTTGGTCGACAAACTTCCGCCTAGGACGTCCCTTTCCGACTCTTCCATTCACTTCTGCAACATATATTTGCTTTGTCAGTCTTTCCGTATTCATTCTTTCTACATTACCAAACCACCGAAGCATTCCTTTCTGAATCCTGGTCACTGCATCATCTTGCAAACCACACTCTTCTTTTATCACACAGTTTCTCACCCTGTCACTCAGATTCAGCCCTAACATACTCCTTAGCGACCGCATTTCTACTGCATTTATTATACTCTCGTGCTTCTTCTGCCAAACCCAACTTTCACTACCATATGTTAAAGTAGGGACTAATACAGCATTTTGAATTGCCATACGTGCCTTTTTTGACACATTCTGACTTTTCACAATAGAGTGTAGAGCTCCATTGACTTTATTTCCTGCATTCACTCGTCGTTCAATATCCTTATCATATCTCCCATCCCTGCTGAATACACATCCCAAATATACGAACTCATCCACTAGCTCAATTAACTCTCCTTCTATTCTTATTTCACATACCGTTTTGCTTTCTTCTCTTTCAAAAACCATCACTTTCGTCTTACTTGCATATTTCCAATTATTTCAATTCCAAGAAGGACGAGGCTTCAGCCTCGTTGTAAATCCTTGGAAATATCCCCGTCATAAGGTACATGTCAAACATCAGAGAATATATCCTCCATGCCAGATTCTCACAACATTTTAAATAATTTGAAAAAAGGTACCTTTTTTCAAATCGAGAAACGCGATTCTGACTAATAAATACAGACCGATTCCTACCATCTTGCCATAAAAATTAAAGTCATTGCTGTGTTCACCTATGACGAAACATTTTGACACGGGTCCATCAAAGGTTACTAAAACTACTACCAAAATGGCCTTCTTTGTATCCACCATTATTGATTTTGTGGGCTGTGGTACTCCAGTCGAAGTTAATGTATACGGATTTGAGTACAGCGTTCGACAAAGCGGACCATGACTTATTTTTTGACACAAACTATCATACTTCGGGATCTCAGGCATTATTTTAAAGTGGTGTCATTCCTCTTTATCAAATCGCATGCTCAAAGTTGTGCTGAATGGTTACAAATAGAATGCATATATCGTGTTATTACGAGCCATCAAGGCGGTGTTAAATTGTACTTTTAGTACTCAGAAATATTTCTAAATGCAGATGATTTTAAAATAGTAATTCATCAGTGATGATAGGATGGATGCTATGCTTTGCAGCAAGAACTGCTAATATCACAACATTCGTTTTACGAAGAGAAAATTTTTAACCCTAACTTTTACTTCCTTGATAATGAAGTTTTAGTAAATTGAAAAAGCTAGTAAAAGACTTTGGGGATTATAATAAGTTGAATACTAGTATGGACAAAACAGTGGAAACGTGTTTTAAAACTAGAGTTTATGTAATTTTAAAATCTTAAAACAGACATCTACAAAATTTATAGTTTAAAATGATTACGTAAGATTGACTTTAGAATATTTTAGTAGTATTTGAGCGGTCCAGTATGAAATTCATAAGAAATTATTTGAAAGTATGCAAAAACTTTCTTTGTGGCATATTGTTTTTCATTCAGCTAATGAACTGCGCTCTTACCATATTATGCTTTATTACTATATATAAGCCTATCTCATTAGAGTATCGAAGATTATTAATGGATTTCATCTTATTGCACAAGTTGGTCAACGGTGTTCTTGACTATCCTCAACTTCGCCTGGTTAATTTTTATAATCTACTTAACTTTTCGCGTATATCCAAATATAAACTTTTTGACCTAAATATTTTTAAAGTAATTGGGGACATTATTCCGGCGTAAGTAGAACAATTTGATTAACTAAGTATTGGATATTGATTTAGCGCTTTGTTTTTGAAAATTTAAGCAGAAAATTTGTATCTGTCTGTACTCCAAAATTAGAAAAATAGATAATCATAAAATTATAATATTTATATTTAATTAACTCACAATTGTTCACTTTCAAAGCCAATATAAATGTTCAGTTTCCCTTTACTCACAATTATTTCTTCATTTCCTTAATCTTTTTGTATTTTTATTGTCTACTTCTTGTTAATTTTAACTAGCCATCGTTACCTATGCGCTCAGTCAGTTTTTAAGTTAGATCCGGCTGGGACAACCGAACTGAAGCAGAGAATCACTGCTTGGGGAAAGTGGATTCAGCGATATACCGAGAGGTCGACACGGTTCAAACAGAATCGTCTCTTCCAGAGTGATCAGCAGAGGCTCTATAAGTCATTGAAGCGACCAATGGTAAGTGGAACGTGCCCAGCATCGAATCAGACAGACACTGTCGCATTCTGACCCAGCATGTGGTCAGAGCCCGTTAACCACAGCGAGAGCCCTTGGATGAAAGTTGTGGTGAGTCAGTATTACACCGATGGACCCCGTCATCATAACGCCGTATGACGTAGCTGAGGTGGTCCGTAGGGCCCCGAACTAGAAAAGTTCGGGACTCGACGGGCTGCATCAGTATTGACTGAAGACCGCTCCGGGATCAAAAATAGAAGTCGGTGCTCCTAGATATCACCCGCATCGTCCACCGTTTTCTTTCTCTTTCTCCCTAACCCTCAGCCGTTTGGTCTCCCCTGCCGAGGGCTTCCATCTAGTTGTTTTTTATTCATGTATTATGTATTTATTTATTTAATATATTAAATATATGGTTATGTATATAATTTGCTTTTATATATTTATTCAGCCCAACTAGATGAGAATACTCAATTCATAACCAAAAATAATAATTCTATCGGAAATATATCTTAAAGGATGGTACTTTTTATTTATTCACGTATTGTTTATGTATTTATTTAACTATATACATTAATTATTTCCATTTATTATATTTATTCAGTCCAACCTGATGAAAAAACTATTTAAATACCCCCATAATAACATTACATTAATAGTGATGGTAATAATAACGATGTCGAAACAATTAAATTTGGAAAAAAGTACAGTTATTCAGATGAAGCATTATGAGAAAATAATTGTTCTTATAATATTACTTATCAGGTAATCGCTAAGTGATAAAAAATACATTATAGCTTTTAGTTATAACCCTAAACAATATTTCATAACACGTATGCGTTTTGAGTGTGTTAAAAATAAAAATACTACTGTAAAAGATAAAGTTGCGGAAATGAAAAAAATATCGAAGTATCGTGTACAAAAGCTACAAAATTTGACGTTACGATAAATTATTTAGAGAGAGTGTAGGAACCTATACCTTAGTTTTAGACGAAAAATTAGATGCGTTTGGCGAAGCGAGACAAGTAAAAAAATTCAGTAGATTATTTCTAAAAAATGTTAATGCTTTTTTATTAATTTTTTTTTCACTCTTGTAGTCATCTTTTTGTAAAAAGCTTTAAAATTAAACAGGATGTTTTGTTTTGCGAAAATTATACGTACAGTACAAATAGAGCAAAGGCGTGCCGTAGAAGAAGAATAAAGACAAAAAGATATGAGACTTAGATGAGCGAGAAGTATATTTTTTTAATAATATCCTGTAAAAATATGGAGTTAATTATTACAAATTATACCTTATTTATTACGGAATTATATATAAATAACTAATATTTACTATAACAAATAGCGTAATAGATTTTTAACAATAGTATTTGCTCAATCAGGTTGTTTATCTACATTCATAATTTTCAAGTGAGTTTTTTAGATTTCGTGGACCGCAAAATATGTTATTTTTCTTACTAAATCTGAAGATTGTGTGGTGTGTATGTGACTGTGTGTCTTGTTGATGTAGGTTGAATAATTTAAAAAAAATGTGTTTTATCATAGTAACCATCATTTATTTAGTTACCATAGTTGCAAATAAATAAACGTAAAGAAATAATATATATTTACAATTAGCTGTACTGGAATAGTTTTTTACGAGTATATATTTGATTAAATAGTTACTAATCAATGGCAGAAGCAGGACCACTTTATCAACTATATTAAAATCACCGGCAAGTTGGAATAAATTTGAAATGTAAAGTTCAACAATAAATTATTTAATAAGAATAAAATAAAATAAATAACTCTGAGAATGATTTCTTAAACTCAAACCTAAGCATACCACTGCAAGACTTCATGATACTATAAGCTCGTTTTGCGTAAATCGGACCAAAATTAATATTCAAAAACTGAAGGTAGCCGGACTAACTATGACATTGGGACGTCAAACATCTCAGTCCCTCCCTGACCATGGGTGCTGTAAAGCACCCGAAACGTCGGGAATTAAAAAATAAGTAAAAGTAATGAAATAAACGCGATAAAATCCGTAAATTTAGTTTTATTCAATAACTCTGAGAATTTAATATTGGTATTCGTTAATTATAACTAAGCATTAATTGTTTTTTTTTTAAATCACTTAAATAAAAGTAACTGGCGTAATTTCGAGTATTATTATTGGCATGTGTCAATCCACACTAATATTATAAATGCGAAAGTGTGTTTGTTTCTTTGTTTGTTTGTTTGTTTGTCATTGTTTCACGTCACAACAAAGCGCCGGCATGGCATGATTTTTTTGTATGGGGATAGTTCGGTGGTTGCAGAGTGACATAGGTTACTTTTTTCCGCGGAAAAACATCTCATTCGCGTGGGAAAATAGAATATGTTGCAAAAGTTTGTCCTTCTTTCACGTCGCAACAGAGCGTCGGCATGGCATGAATTTTGGTATGAGGACAGTTCGGTGGCTGTAGAAAAATATCTCATTGAAAGATCATGGGAAATATTCTATCTTCCCACGGGAATTAAATTTTTTCCGCGGAAAATGTAGCCTATGTCACTCTACAGCCTCATTCCCGTGGGTAAATAGAATATGTTGCAAAAGTTTGTCCTTCTTTCACGTCGCAACAGAGCATCGGCATGTCATGAATTTTGGTATGGGGATAGTTCGGTGGCTCTAGAGTGACATAGGCTACTTTTTCCGCGCAAAAACATCTGATTCCCGTGGGAAAATAGAATATGTTGCACAATTTTGTCCTTTTTTCACGTCGCAACAGAGCGTCGGTATGGCATGATTTTTTGTATGGGGATAGTTTGGTGGCTGTAGAGTGATTGAGGCTACTCTTTTCCGCGGAAAAACATCTCATTCCCATGGGAAAATCGAATATGTTGCACAAGTTTGTCCTTCTTTCACGTCGCAACAGAGCATCGGCATGGCATGAATGAATGAAAAAAATGAAAAACATCTCATTTCCGTTTCCGTGGGAAATATTAGAAAGAGAGTTTGGAAAAAGTGCCTTGTTTAGCCTCATTTGGTATGAAGTTGTCCTTCTTTCACGTCGCAACAGAGCGTACCCCGCAAGGGCTACAGGCGTGATTATAAGTATGGATCAGAAATACTATCACCACCTGTCGCGCTTTCACCCGTAACTATTACTTAAAAGCCTTATTAATAAGCCTTAGTAATATTTATAGAACGTAAATGAATACAGTTCTTATATGTGGTTATGAATGAATCGGTATTACAATAAGAAAAATTGTGCAAAATTATGAGAAAAATATTTTTTGAGAGTTCTTATTAACAAACGTATACATAGTTTTAATTGATTCCGGTAGATGTCGTTACTAGGTTTTTAAAACGCGGTAACGAAATGTTTCCTGACATGTACTTAACTCCCGCCCTTGAGCCGCGCGTCAATTTATAGTGCATACGGTACCTATACGCTTAAATTGTTTCTATTTCGTAGCTTATTCGACTACCTGCTTTCGATTTCGGTTGTTTGTTATTTGCTTTATAATTTGGTTAAGGTTGAATGGATTTATATTAGCTCTTTGCATTGGAATTGGAATATTGGCTCATTTTCGGATTTGTGTAATTTCTTGGATCGCTTTTGTTGATTTGGTTGGCATTCCTTTATACATATTTAGACTCTGGCTTTGATTTTGGATTTTGTTTATTTAGAATCGTGAATTGGTTTTCGTTGTTTTGGTTGTTTAACAGTATTTCAAAGGAATATTAATAGTATAGATAGTGTATACGGTACATATAGACTTACTTCTTTTTTCGTTGATTATATTTATATTGACTACTGCTTTCGATTTCGGTTTTCTGCGATTTGTTTTGTGATTTGGTTTAAGTTGATTCGATTTTTTTGGCTATCGTTTTCGGATTCGTGTTGGGTCTTGAATTGGTTTTGTTGTTTTGATTTTAAAAAATATTTAAAGGGATATATATTTATTCCTTTTAGATATTTTGGATTTGATTTTAAAAAAAATATTTAAAAGGAAATTTAATTCCTTTTAGGTATTTTAACGTTATTTTATAAATAGGTTTTTTGTTACTTCATGATGCCTCGCAATCGTAAGTCCAGCCTTTCAAGAGTATCTTCTCAAAGACAAGCGAAAAGATTAGCTCGATCGCTAGAATCTTTAGAAGATGCTGAACTGAGAAGGCAAGAACAAGCAGAACGTCAGGCTGCTTTTAGAGCATCTGAGACAACTTCTCAACATCAGCAAAGGCGTCTTGAACAGACAGAGCGTCAGGCTGCTTTAAGAGCTTCCGAAACACCCTCTAAAAGTCAGGAAAGGCGTCTGTAACAGGCAGAGCGTCAAGCTACTTTAAGAGCTACTGAAAGACCTGATCAAAGTCAGCAAAGGCGTCTTGAACAGGCAGAGCGTCAATCCACTTTAAGAACTACTGAAACACCTGCTCAGAGTCAGCAAAGGCTATTCAAACAAGCGGAACGTCAGGCCGCCCTAAGAGCAGCGGAAACACCTGATGAAACTCAACACAGACTCATTGAGCAAGCTAAACGTCAATATCAAATAAGGGCATCTGAAACACCAGACCAGACACAGGCACGAAGAGATGCAAATGCACAGCTCCAAGCTGAACGTGGACAAAATTTTCAAAGAAACAATTGGTCGGTTTTTAATGACGCAGCATTCAATTATGATCCGTTGATTGATTATAATAATCACAGGTTAGTTGTTATCGGACTGATGGACAAGGCGTGTCAATTTTGCAGCGCTTTTAAATGGAAAGATGAGACCGCAGGCATGTGATGTTCCAATGGCAAAGTGTCTCTTCCGTTACTTGGGGAACCAGAAGTTTGAAAACTCTCTTTTTATATGATGCTAATGAGTCACGGCGCTTTTTAAACAGGATCCGGAAATATAACTCATGCTTTTAAATGATGTCCTTCGGAGTCGACCGGAAATAATAATGCCGGGATATTCGCCTACATTTACGGTGCAAGGACAAATTTATCATAGAATAGGTTTACTTTTTCCAGCTGAAAACGAACAGCATAAATTTTTACAAGTATATTTAATAGATGACGAAGAAATTGAGGTAGACCGTCGCTGCCAATTTATCCAAGGAGTTGAGAGAGACACAGTGTTCAAAATTCAAAGATTCTTGCATGAACCTAACATTTTAGTCAAAACATTTAAAATTGCTTTAGAAAACTACCTGAAGAGGATTATAAAGTTATCATGCATGCAGACCGGACCCCTCGAGGAGAGCGTGAAAGGAGCTACAATGCACCTTTGATAAACGAAATAGCAGCCGTAATTACTGGTGATCAATTTTCTTCACGAGACATTGTGACCTACTCCGAACAAAAAAGTATCATGTATGGATTTTTATTCATATCATATGATGTTGCGAGAAAATGATTTTAACCTCATCTACACCGGGAGACAATTATTTCATAAATTTTTGGTAGACATGTATGTGAAGGTAGAAAATGAACGTCTCCGTTATATATGTTTAAATCAAAAAAGCTGCGCGTTGAGAATTATATACATTTACAAGATGCAGTTTCTAGCGACGCCAATGTAAACCCCAGAGATTTAGGTAAAATGGTAATTCTGCCCTCGACATTCGTTAACAATCCCCGCTACCTACATGAGTACACACAAGACGCATTCGCCTATGTACGAACTTGCGGAAGACCTGATCTTTTTGTTACTTTTACTTGCAATCCCACATGGAAAGAAATAACCGAGGAGCTAATTCCGGGCCAAAAAAGTAATGACAGACACGATTTAGTTGCGAGAGTATTTAGATTAAAAGTACAAAAATTAATGTATGTAATTAACAAAGGGAAAATTTTCGGAGAGGTGCAGTGCTTCATGTATTCAATTGAATGGCAAAAAAGAGGATTACCGCATGCTCACATTCTAATATGGCTTAAAGAGAAGTTGCGGCCCAGCCAAATAGACGACATAATAAGCGCCGAGATTCCTGTTCCAGAGCAAGATAAAGAATTGTATGATACCATCGTCCGAAATATGATTCACGGTCCATGTGGAGCACGAAATTCAATATAGCTATGTATGAAAGAAGGAAAATCTACAAAGAAATTCCCTAAACAGCTATTAAAAAAAACAGTGCACAATGACAATGACTACCCTTTATACAGACGCAGAGCTCCCGAAGATGGTGGCAGGAAAGTTACAATCAAATCTCCCTCTGGAGCGTTCGAAACCTTAGATAACAGCTGGATTGTCCCGTATTCGCCCATTCTATGTAAAATGTTTAATGCCCACATTAATGTAGAAGCATGTAGCTCTGTCCGCGCAATCAAGTATATCTGTAAGTACGTAAATAAAGGAAGCGACCAAGCAATATTTAATCTCAGGAGTGAAGGTGAGGAATATCCCGTTAATGAAGTACAGATCTTTCAAGCAGGGCGTTATGTCAGCAGTAATGAGGCAGCGTGGCGTCTCCTTGGCTTCCCTTTACTCGAAAGGCACCCAACATTTACTCACCTTGCTGTGCAGTTAGAAAATGGAGAGCGTGTATATTTCACCGAAAGAAATTTCCAAGAAAGAATTGCATCACCGCCAAAAACTACACTAACAGCCTTCTTTTAACTTTGTCAAACCGTCTCCTTTGCAAAAACTTTGTTATATTCTGAATTCACCCGCTATTATACTTGGAACACATCTAGGAAGGAGTGGAAACGCCGTATTCAAGGCGCGCCTGTTGCAAATTGGCCCGGTGTAAAGTCATCAGGTGCCCTTGGTCGTGTGTATACCGTCCATGTTACTAATTTTGAAGGTTTCTGTTTACGATTGCTGCTGCACCATGTTCGGGGTTCTACAGGATATAAAGACCTTAAAACTGTCAATGGTCAGGAATGCGCAACTTATAGAGAAGCATGTGACGCTTTGCATCTTTTAGAAAACGATAATCACTGGGATGAAACCATGGAGGAAGCTGTGCAGTGCCAGTCACCAGCCAAAATGAGGGATCTTTATGCCACTCTCATATCATCTTGCGGGCTATCTAATGTATATGAATTGTGGGACAAATATAAAGAGTACATGGTGGAAGATATTTTGCGAAGATTACAGCAGACACACGAGAACATGACATACAATGAACACATTTATAATGAAGCGCTTGGAAAAATTAATAGTAAATAGTAAAAAAAGTAATGGCAATGGTAGGCAAAAAATTAAGCGACTTTGGAATGATAAGCCCTCAGCGTACAACCGAAAATGAACTAAGTGATGAAATTATACGTGAAACAAACTACGATATACCAGCTTTGCAGCAGCAAGTAGCCAATTTGTACCCCGCTTGCTTCCCGAACAAAACGAGTTTTTAACAAAGTATTAGGAAAAATTTAATCTGGAAATGGTGCACTTTTCTTTTTAGATGCCCCTGGAGAAACTGGGAAGACATTTTTGTTAAATTTATTATTAGCGCTAGTACGGAAAGATAAAAACATTGCTGTGGAAGTAGCTTCCTCCGGTATAGCCGCCACGCTGCTAAGCGGGGGCCACACTGCACATTCTATTGTAAAACTGCCTCTAAATATAGCCCAGTAAGAATCGCCGATCTACAACTTTAGCAAAATAGTGCACGAGGTATAATGATACGACAATGCAAACTTTTAGTGTGGGACGAAAGTACAACGTCGCATAAAAAAGCTGTAGAAGCACTAAATCGAACGCTACAGGATTTGCGCTGCAATAACGATGTAATGGGAGGAATGGTGGTTTTACTGGCTAGTGACTTTCGCCAAACTTTACCTGTCATTCGAAAGGGCAACCCTACAGATGAAATTAAAGCATGCCTTAAGTCGTCTATTTTATGGAACAAGGTGACAAAATTCAGTTTAATTACGAATATGAGAGTGCATTTGTATAATGATATCAATGCTGGAAACTATGCACACATACTATTAAATATTGGCGATGGGCGGTTGGATACGGATGATGAGGGCTGCGTTAAATTGACGAGAGATTTTTTTAATTCAGTACAGAGTCATTCCGAATTAATTGCGAGCGTTTATTCAGATTTAACGAACAATATGCATGAAGACAAATGGTTATGTGAAAGGGCGATTCTTGCACCAAAAAATAAGAGCGTTAACAAAATAAATTCAGATATATTAAGTGAAGTAGCAGGAGAAATAACAGAGTATTTGCCAGTAGACACAGTTATGGACACAGAACAGAGCACTTTATATCCCGCAGAGTTTCTAAATTCTCTAGAGTTGTCAGGTGTGCCCTCACATAAGCTTCAATTAAAATTAGGCGTCCCAGTTATGATATTGCGAAATTTAGATGCTCCTCGGTTTTGTAACGGACAAGGCTCGTTAATCTTGGACGGAACATAATCGGTGCTACAATTTTGACAGGCGTAGGAAAAGGTGAAAATGTTATTATACCACAGATCCCTATAATTCCCACAGATCTTCCTTTTCAATTCAAAAGGTTGCAGTTCCCTATTAAGCTCAGTTTTGCAATGACAATATAAAAGCGCAGGGGCAGACGTTACAGGTAGCGGGGGTCAACTTAGAAAAACCATGCTTCTCTCATGGTCAGCTCTATATAGCATGTTCGCGTGTGTTAAATGCCCTGAATCATTACATTCTTTCCCCGACTGGAAAAATATATAACATTGTGTACAGTAGCGTCTTAAAATAGTGTTCAGTTTTCCAAAATTCCCACAATCAATTAATCAGAATTCCTACAGATCTTCAATTCAAAATCAATTCAAAATTTCCTATTTAGCTCAGTTTCTTTTTAATTCCAAATGCTTCACCTCTGACGGACCTTTTAAGCTCAGTTTCCTTTCAACTTAAAAGGCTACATCTCAGACGGATCTTTTATTTGGCTCAGTTTCCTTTCAATTCAGAAAACTGAATCTCTGACGAATCAATTTAGCTCAGTTTCTTTTCAAAAGTCTGCATTCCTGACGGATAATTATGCTTAGATTCCTTTAATTAAAAAAAAATATCCCATTTCCATTTGGAATAAACAGGCTATTTTCATGCTTTCCTATACGCTGCGTTTCAAAACATTTAAACAGGCTGACGAATCAATTTTGCTCAGTGTGGCGGCGCTGTCGTCGCGCCACAAGCGAAATACATCGAAGCTTAAATCACGCTATCAACATTCCGAATCATAAACAGTATATATAGAACATCTCCGAACTATCACACGGAGTGTTGGCCGCTCCCCGGGCAGAACACCTTGCCCGGCGGGAGATCTTCCCTTTTTCCTACCACGGTCACAGTGGTGACCATCCGACGTGATCTGAACATGCAACCAAACAACCTTCGGAAACTTCAAGCTTCATCATCGTCATAGAATACCCCACTCATTCGCTCCCGAGCAGATATCGTCTGCAGTCTTCATATCCTGCAAGCCATCTAGCTTCACAAGGTTCATCGCAACACTGGGATAATAATGCTTCCTGTTCCTTCAAGCTACTCTCTGCGCCATACAGTGTTCGGCACGGCTCTGAGCCTTACTGCTCGCCTCTGCTTCACGGCACTCTCGCAGATTACTTGCCTTCTTCTCGACTCACCGTAGACTACAAAGCAATCTCCTGGCAACTTGCACATTCGTCGACAACTCGACTGCACTATCGACCTCCGGTCTGAGCAGGGGGGTAATGTGGCGGCGCTGTCGTCGCGCCACAAGCGAAATACATCGAAGCTTAAATCACGCTATCAACATTCCGAATCATAAACAGTATATATAGAACATCTCCGAACTATCACACGAAGTGTTGGCCGCTCCCCGGGCAGAACACCTTGCCCGGCGGGAGATCTACCCTTTTCCTACCACGGCCACACTCAGTTTCCTTTTAATGGCTGCATCTCTGACAAATCTATAAAACTCAGCTTTTTTTTTCAATTCAAAAAGAAATGGATAGTTCATTTCCCAGTGACCGTACGGGTGAAGCCGCGGGTAACAGCCAGTACAACATATTTTATATTTATCGTTAAGTCAGATCATATTAACTACTTAACGATATTGAGGGAGTATTCTGCACTCTTCATTTTAAAATGACATGAAAATCACGTAAAATATGATCTATTTATTAATGCGTTATTTTAGGTTATTCACATTTATAATGCTCAAGATTTACATATAATTTAGAACGGCACCATTCAGATGAGTCCTATTTTGTTTTTGTATTCATTGTAAAGAAGATATTATGTTGACTAATATGTTCAACATATTAGTCAACGTAATATCTTATAATAATGATAATCTTCAACCTCTAGAAAAAAAGAACAAGAAATTGACTTAGATGATAAAAAATAATGTAAATAGGGATTGTATGGCTTTATTAACAGAATTATTTTTCTTAATTAATTATTTTATTATGTTTATTACTGGTAAGATTTGAAAATAAAATCATCATTCTTAAGTAAAGAATTATAAAAACTATTTAATTAATTTTAACTTACGTCCAGCGACGCTGGCAGTGTCTGCTAGTTTACTATAAATACTATCAAAGTCGATAAAGTAACGGTAGCCTGCTCGTCGAACTTAGACACACATGTATATTGCTCAATAATTCAAACTTGGCAGTTAAGTGAGATCTATTATTATTTAACCAAAATATTCCTGGACGTTACACATTGTTCTGGACTGGAATCTCAACAGCGTCACCTATCAGGTCTAGATTTTCTGATTTCCTTTTCTGGTGTTAAACGAAAATAATAATATATCCTGAATATGAGTTCATAAGTATAGAATTTGTTAATCACTTAACTATAGTGCCTCATACTATATCTGAGCAAAGCTATACTATCGTCTCGAGAAGAAAAATTATTGTGTGAATAATTTTACATCGTCAATCGATCATATCATAAAATTCGCAAATTGATCAGATCATAAAGTTACTACATGATTATTAAAATATAGAACTAAGATTATTTATATAAAAATTAAGATGGAGATAGGCCGTGATACTACATAATTTATATTGATATGTGATCTACGTTCCCCAAACATATACAAAAATTGCTCTTTTAAAGGTTTAGCATATTTCACAAAATGTACGATAGATATAACTCTGGCATGTACTCCGTGATTTACCTCGCAGGGCAGTGCTTTGATCATGTCATCCATTAGTGAATTGGTTACCGTATTGTAACAAATACTGTTACACTTTTTTTTTTGTTACACATTACCATTTATTTGATAGCCGTTGACATTTCTACAGTCAAAATAAGGTGGATTGAAGCTTCATACCGGATACCTATAGGATATTACCTATTTTATTAAAAGTCATTAATTATTAATTATAAAAAACTTATATTTAACTTTATTTGTATGTATGCACTGGAATGTTCTAATCAATATTTCACTCAATGTCGCTAAAGCTATCTTTAGATTACTTATATGCCACCATTTTTATCCAATATGACGGACGTTACAAAATGGCGATTCGTCATTTCTACAGCAACCTCTGTGATATGGATATCAAATAAAATGGCTTAATAAGCGAAACACAATAAGTAAAGTAACGTTATTCTTAATCCAATGTGGCGGACGTCACAAATAGGTGATTTATAGTTTCCATAGTAACCCCTATGATATAGGTATTACATGAATGGGCTTGATGAGCAAACACAATAAGTGACGTCATTTTAAATTCAATATGGTGATCATCCAAAGATGGTTAACTATGTTTTTTATGCACCCCCATGATATAGATATCAAATGAAAGGGTTTGATAAGAAGAATACGATTAAAATTATGTCTGCGTTCAGCTTTCCGAGGAGATGGTGTCTTACTGCTCGGTTAAACGGTAAGACTTAGCAGGGTCGCGTCTCAACTAATATCGCCTTATACCCTAGGTAAATTCTGGTGGTGCAAATTCAAAATGGCGGGAAAAATGGCAGCCATTCCAAAAAACAGAAACAGTTTTAACATAGCGAAAGTTAGGAATGATTTGGCGGTGCTTGAACAAATGTTGTAGGGACTGACAATCCACAGCTGGCAATAAAAAAATAAATTAATATTTATTTTCAACTTGCTTCAAGTGGCTATTATGCGTGGGAATACATATAATTGTTAGAAAATGTTAAATATTTTATCGATGAGGAGGAGTAGGTACACTTAGTAAGTAGGAATATTTAACAATGAGGAGGAGTAGAAACACTTAAAAACAGTTCACCTGGTATAACGGAAGATATGATTATGTGCATTGCCGAAACACCTAGGCATTTTCAACATTTACGTCTTATTTCCACTCTCAGTACTATCGGCCTCAAATTAGATTTTTTTAATTGTGGACTCTTTGTTAATGAAAATTTACCCATCTCCGAAAAATATCAAATTAATTGAAAATTTTACACCAAATGCTTCAAATATAAATAATTAACAGCCGTTCTAGAACGTTTACTTGTTTTATTTCTTTGTCAGTGAACAGATTTTAAAATTCTGTCTTTGGATGCACGTCAAATTTTAAATCATTTCGACGATGTGACTAGGAAAACTATGATTGAAGTTCAAAATTTTCTTTTTCCCACTCACACAACTCTTCGGATGCCCAGATCACCTACCGATCTGGGCATCCGAAGAGTTTCCAGCGAAGCGCTTCGGGCTTCTTTGGTTTCAGTTCATAGCTCGTGAGACTTTATTAGAATTATTATTATTAATCCATCAGTTGGTAATGTAGAGGTCACGCTTGGCTGACTCCGGCGGAGATTTAGCAAGTATTTTTAGCTTTATTATATACGCTATAATCTTGTAAAATAATACTTTTTTACTTATGTTTTTTGAATATATGTAATAAACTAAATATGACAGCAATGAAAAATAATTTAAAAATAAAACGATTTTATTCTAGAAATATTCTAGCGCTATCTAATCTCTCTTTTATTTTTTTTAATTTTATTATTAAATTAAAATACCAATTTTTTTTTATTAAAAAATCCAAAAAAAAAAAAAAGGGGGGTGTCGTTTTGTTTTTTTGAAAATATAAACATTAATATTTTTTGTACGTATTTTATGCTTTGCCATATCGTTAATTAGATTGCGCTAAAACTTCAATTTATCGGTTGCATTTGCGCAAAGATTATAGGCAACCAATCATAAAGAAATGCTAATTTAAATAATTAATATGATTCGCGTGGGAGTTGGTCATACCGCGTTCTACATATTAAATTTTGAGGATTAAAGGAAGCTTGGCCTTTTTAATGTTTCCAACTATCTGAATACTACATAGCGTCAAAATCGGTGGAGTGGGTTAGCATTTCCTTTCATTTCTTTTTTCCCCATTTATTTGCGATATGACAACCAATAACGACCAAATTTGTAAAGCCTTCTTAGTTGTGACCTCTTTAATTTAACCAGACATCAAACTATGTCAATTTTATCAAAATCAGTATAGTAGTTTAATCACGCCTTAAAAAAAATTCTGCAATAAATTTTGAAAGCGCATTATGTTTTTGTCCTATATTTTCTGAAGTAAAATTAGCAGAAACTGGCAGATACAGTTTAGTAACTTCTGCAATGCTGTTTACTTAATAAGTTATTTGCTTTGGTTTAATTAAACATTATATTAATTAATGGATTAATAATAATGAAATAAATTTAGAAAGTTTCTTCTAATAAGTGTAAGGCAAAATTAATTTATGTAAAAATAAATTATAAAAATTTTATTTAATTTAATGAAATGCCATGAAACATCCAACTACTGGTAGGATAAAGATCTCTACAATCATGAGACCTATTATTTGAAAACAGATGACTGGAGGCAGCGTATTATAACCGACATTTGCCTGCCAGGCGTAAACACAACGCTATTTTGCTTTTATTTAGTATGGAAGAGGCTCATATTGAAATATTCTTAAAATGTTACTTTTCAACATTTTTTGTAGGATAGGATGACAAACGAGCACACAGTTCACCTGATGGTAAGTGGTTGCTGTGGCCCATAGGCTTATACATCTATCCTTGATTACGAATCAAAATGCAGATGCGTTGTCATTCGTGAGAAATTAGGTGAAAAGCTTCGTTTCCAGTAAAAAGGGTCTCTGGTTCTCTACACTCACCATACGAAACACAGCAGTATTAAGCTACTATTTGACGCTGGTATTCTGTGAGAGCGTGGTCCCTCCCCGGTCAAGCCGACCCATTCATGCTACAACTATACTACAAATATAACTGCAGATGGCTCTACCACGTAATATATAAATAAACATGCTCGAAAGTACAAGTTAGGATATTTTTAAATTGCAAAAAATGTTAATACGTTTTTGTCTTTATATGATCTTAATACTTACATCACAACTCAAATTCATTTGAACAAATATTGGAACTGGCTGTGAGTTGAATTTGTAGAAGTAGCTAGTTCTATTTCTAAACAGTATATTAGTAGATTATCAAACATTGCTTTAACCGCCCCCTTTGAAAATCATTTATTTTTCAGCGCTGTCATTTTTATACACTCCTAAAACTTAAAAACCACTATTTCATTACTTTAATTTATTTAATTATGGTGTGCTATATTAATCGTTTCTAGTGTTTAAACTTACATTCTAAACTAGACATTATTACCAGTGAGAGCAATTAAAACATAAATTTATAAAATTAAGAATATATTTTAATCAAATTAAAAGAAACAACATGGATTAGTAATCTATTTTTGTCTTAAAACTAATCTAATGAGATGGATGCATTTGATGATTTTTTACAAGTTTGCTGATATCAGGTTCGATTTTACTCAAAAACAGTCGTAAGTCGCCGCATTCGGTAACATGCAAACGATTTCTTTTTTAACTTACAGCTAAGAAAATTGAAAAAAAATTTTAAAAAAAGGATGTTATTGGTTTCACCTCGATTTTCGAAAATCGAGTTTTCATCAAGTCTCGACGTTTTGAGATCCCAGGAAGCTACTCTGACTAATTTCATGTGGACGTCCGTACGGATATATGTATGTAAGTGCTCGCAATTGCAATACTACGTATATTTTTACAATTTGAAAGTATTTCCAGATCATTAATCTAAAAATTAACTTATTCAGTGCAACGTAAACAGTAAACATAACAGAAAACAATATACAATCATAATTACCGAAGATCAATTAACTTTTTTTCTAAAACTGTGAGTGAATGATTTCTTATATAACGATTTCTTAAATTTACGCGAACACTAAAAATTGATTAAAACTACTTTTACGGATTTTATCGCGTTTAATTTTAATTTTAGTTATTTAGATTTGTTTTATTTATAATTCCCGACGTTTCGGGTACTTTCCAGCACCCATTGTCACGAGGTGACTGACGTCCTGATGTCATTGTTAAACCCGGAGTACCTTCAGCTTTTTTAATTATTGTTTATAGTCCGATTTATGCAAAATGAACTACGTCTTGCAGTGGTATGCTTGGGTTTAGTTTTAATTTTATTGATTATAGGGTCCCAAGCTAGTGGTAGTACCCAGCCTCCTTCTCTATTGAAATTAGGATGTTTTTTAATTTCAACAGTCTCACGTGTCATCCTTGGTAGGAATCGGTGTTCTTCCGCGAGGATTTGTGGTCTATCATATCTGATGATATGGTTGGGGCCGTCTAGGATATGATCACAAACTGCAGAATTCCCGGAACGTTGATGCTTGACATCAGCTATATGTTCTTTTACGCGGGTTCTAATTGATCTTTTTGTTTGTCCTATATAAGAGAGACCACGTTCACATTCAAGCTTGTACACTCCTGCATCTTGTAGAGGTATAAACTTGACGCATGGTAGGAACTGACTATCTTCTTCGGAGTTGTGGAATGTTTAAAGATCTCGCTTTAAATGTAGTTTTCTCTGCATAAGAGGACGCTCGACTGTAGCCAGTTTCACTCGGTCACTGTGACGTAGGCGCGGGACCCGAAGCTTATTGTCGTGCAGGACTTGCTTGACGTGTTAAAGCTCGGCGGCCAGGTGTTTACTGTCACAGATCCCTCGTGCTCTCTGTAACAAAGATTTGCCCACGGTAGCTAACTGTGAAGGATGGTGAGGATTGCACATGGTTAAGTAGCAAAGAACTTTTGAATTTTGCGGTTTTGGAGCGCAGAGTTATAACTTCTTTTACTACCGACAAAATAACGTCTCTTCGATGGTGTGTGGTTTACCAGTTTGAGTTTGAGCAATTAATACAATGCAATACAATACTCTCAATACTCTTCAATATATACTCTTCAATAAAACATAAATATAACAAAAAATTAACAAAAAATATGAAAACAAAAGGCGTTCTTATTGCTACATAGCAATCTCTTCCAGACAATCCAGAAGAAGAAATTAATAAGAATAAGAAAAATATTGCTGTTTAGAGTGCACCAAATTAAAAAAAATTAAAAATGTCGTTTACACCAGACGTAAAATACCCAAACCGACGATGTACAGCAGCATCAAAAGTGAGAGATGCCAGCAACTGCCATTGTCAATGCGCGTATCACGTGTGACTATTAAGGCTAATCTTCACTATGATGGCAGAGTCAAATGTCCAGCAGGAGGAGACTTTCACGGGCTGATGATGATGGTCACAATGACGACCATAAAATGTAACAGCTCTTATATATTAATAATTTATATGTAAATGAAAAATAAAAATAAATAATGCTGCATTTGCTACATGCACCCATACGAAATAAAACACCACTATCTAATAATAATATATCCAAATATTTTTAATAGTTCATATGTAATATAACTAATAAAATCAGGCGTAACTTTGCAGAAATCCATTATATTAAATTTGTTAAGAAACTAGTTTGCTGAAAGAGCATCTTAATAAATTAAATGATGTGTCTTCTGTCTTACCTAGTTTGGGAGACACTTCCCTTCCTCTCTCAATTGCATGCCTTATCTCCGTTACCTGACGTACGTCCCAACGTCTAAAGTTTTTAGCTGACAGTCACTGCAGAGTCTACTCCTTCTGAGAATGCCTCGTGCAGAGGCGAAACACGTGTCATATTATCGACGGTGGTATGTCTTTCCTAGTGTAGTGGTGTTGTGAGTAGTGATGCTGGGATTAGTTATGACTGGGATAGTGCACGCAATTGCGAGAGGGCAAGAGGTGCTCTTTAGAAATTTAATTTTTTACAAATTTAAAATGTAATACCCCGATTATTTTGGTATATTGAAAAATATATGTATATTTATATTTTTTTATTTTACAATATATATTATATATATTACATTTATTACAATAATAAAAATAATAAAAACAACTGTACAAAAGCTATAAATTATCATAAAGTCCTACCTTTAAGATGTTATACTTTTTTAGGAAAATACCCTTGCGTATTCTTATTTGGTCACATATATTCTGAGTGCGTGACACCATCCAATTTAAGTCAAGTATGTCAATATGTTATATATGATGGGTTGACACCTAGTCTATTAGAACCAAATGAGTGATCCCAGTAACGAAAAGTCTGAGCGCGTCTTCTGTTTGTCATCTTCCTGGAATATCCTTAGCCACGTTGTTTGGCGTTATGATGACGTGTTCAACTTCCGTCTAAGGGTCCTCGCTTCGGGTTACGACCTCCAACCAAAGGTTGCGCCAGAAGTCGACGATGTAGGTCTAATCCGATGCGGGTGTGTTTCACGGAAAACTGATCGCTTCAATGATTTTAAGTGCCTCTTCTTATCAATTTAGAAGAGACGATTCTGGTTATATGCAAAATGTAGACTTCTTTTTGTATCGCTGAATCCGCTTACTCCGGTTCTCTGCTTTAGGTCTTTTATGTGTTCCACCAAACTGACGGAACACACGAGCGACACACAGACATATTTTATTACTGAGCCGTTGTCGCTTAAATTTTGGCTTTGCTACTTTAAATTTGCTGCGAACATCCTCGTTTTAGATTCTATTTGCCAAAAAATTGAATAAATTAATATCATTCATTAATAGGATTTTTTATAAGTAATAGATGTCGTATGTAAAACTATAAAGTAAAACCGTTAAACTATTAAAGTACATTAAAAAGGTATCAGACATCTGCCTGGCTTAATATTCAATTACTTATCTTCATATTATTACACTAGCGACCTACTTAGCATCTATTTTATTAATTTATGGTTTTGTTTAAATCTCCATCTTTGTTAAATAAAATATACTCTTGATTCTTGATATCACTCCTTGCATTGCTATCTATTCATGAACTTCCATTACAATTGGTTCAGCTATTCCGGAGATTAGCCCGAGCAGACACACAGACAAAATTTTAAAAATATTTATGTCGTAATCGTATATGCATGATAAATATGAGATCATACAAGGCAGTAGTTATATATTACAGGCAAACAGTAGACTTAGTTTTTATTTATATGATATATAGATATACTCCTTGGTGTACCTGTTAGTGATTGTTTAACTTCTGAACGACTTAACCGATAGAGGTAGAATTTGATGCTAGGATCCGATAAAAAAACTACTACACTAGGATTTTCTCCTGTATCATGGGGCACTTAACATACTAATTTCACAACAACAAACATCCAGATCCGGAACAATTAATTGCAGGTTATACAAATACATGTTCCGTGCGGGATTCGAACCAATGCTGCGCTTAGGGCCTCTGGTTTGTAAGCAATCTTAGCCGCTATGCCGTCAAATACATCATATTCGTAATAAATTATTTTAACCATAGAATACTATAATACAGAATAGAACAAGCAATTACGTCGTATTATCACTACTGCAAATACGATTCGCTGTGTTGACAGACTGAGCGAATATGCACCTTTTAGAGTTTTGATTGATGTTCAAGATCATCATTAAAAAATAAAATGTTTAAATTATAATACATATTTATTGGTAAATAGTGTGCAAACTAATCGTAAATACAATCGCAGTAAGTATGATTACTTCTCATTGTAAATAAAAAGTTGTCGAGCACCTTTAAGATGCGTAGCATCATATTAGTCTGTGCATTTAAGCATACTGTATTATGTAATGGTATCACCGCTAATGTATTTATTTTGCTAATGTATTTATTTTGAAATATTTCAATAACATTTTTTGTTATTAATTTTGTACAATTTTATAATAAAAGATAAATATTAAAGTATTCATTTTGTAAAAGTGCAATGAAAAAAATGTTTTGTGTGTTCCAAATACACGATTCTTTGTAAATTTTATGAAAAAAAAATGTGTTGTATGTTCCGAATAAACGATTCTTTTTTAATTTTATGAAAAACATATTTTGTATGTTCCAAATACACGATACTTTGTAAATTTTTCGATTAAAAAATCAAAAATTGTACTTCAAGAAATATAGAACAAAAACATAATTTGCTGCCAAAATGTATTAAAGAGTAATATGTATTAAAGGGAAATAGAGTAAATGGGGCCTTGCACTCTATTGTGAAGAGTCAAAATGTGTCGAAAAAGGCACGTATGGCAATTCACAATGCTGTGTTGGTCCCGACTTTAACGTATGGTAGTGAAAGTTGGGTGTGGCAGAAGAAGCACGAGAGTAGAATAAACACAGTAGAAATGCGGTCGTTAAGGAGTATGTTAGGGCTGAATCTGAATGACAGGGTAAGAAATTGTGTAATAAGAGAAGAGTGTGGTTTGCAAGATGATGTTGTGACCAGGATTAAGAAAGGAATGCTTCGGTGGTTTGGTCATGTGGAAAGAATGAATGAGGAAAGAGTGACAAAGAAAATGTATGGAGCAGAAGTGAATGGCAGATTCGGAAAGGGACGTTCTAGGCGAAAATTTATCTACCAAATTGGCGATTTATTGAAAACGGGCCAAATTAGGAGTACCCTTAACCGTCGAGCATGTATACGTAGGTGTATGTATGTGAAGGAGGCAGGAGAGGTGTGTCAGGATCGTGCCAAGTGGAAGTCTGTAATCTCTGCCTACCCCTCTGGGTAACAGGCGTGAGTGTTTATGTTATGTTATGTTATGTATTAAAGATAGATAAATAGAGTTGTTCAGAATCATGTGTATGAGAAATCCATACTTTACTATTATAATGCGAATATGTTTATGTCATGTGGAAAGAATGAATGAGGAAAGAGTGACAAAGGAAATTTATGTTGCAGAAGTGAATGGCAGATTCGGAAAGGGACGTTCTAGGCGAAAATTTGTCGACCAAATTGGCGATTTATTGAAAACGGGCCAAATTAGGAGTACCCTTAACCGACGAGCATGTATTCGTAGGTATTTGGTTGTGGAGGAGGCGAGAGAGGTGTGTATGGATCGTGCCAAATGGAAGTCTGTAATATCTGCCTACCCCTCTGGGTGACAGGCGTGAGTGTTTATGTTATATATGTCTGGTTTAGGCTTTCATGGCTAAACCGTTGAATCTATTTTTATAAAATTGAGTATTTTAATACCCGGTTAAGTCAAAAAGTGATATTTCAGCTAAGTAGGCTGTAAAGGCTAGTTTAGTTTAGTCGTTATTAGCCGTTAAACCGCCAGTTTGGATAAAAACTGTGAAATGGGTATATTTTTTTATAGGAAATGTTAAGCAATTCAACGGATTTTGACGAGATTTGGTATTCAGATGGCTGGAAAGATTAAAAAGGCTACGTTACCTTATATCCTCAAAGTGATAACGTGTTATGACTGAATTTCCCGCGGACGAAAACGTATTTGTATACTTCTTTAAATTAGTATTTCTTTATTATTTATTATCTTTGAAACTTTTTGGCTAGTTTATTCACGTTAGTTAATATCCACAAATTGCAGTACGTTGCTATGAATATAAAACTAACAAAAACTAAATGTTGGTCTATTAAGAAGGTACTTACTTCCCTTAATAAATAAAACAGTATTTACGGAATTATAAAATTTATTCAATGTTATGGATTAGTAACATTTATAGCGTACTATATCTACTAGGCTAACTAGACTGTAACAATTCAACCCACCCGTAAATATTAATCGATCGAGTGTATATATCTACTATTTATTCTTTAAGTCCGGATCTCCATGAAAACTGCAAAAATGGTTTATGGAAATGAAAAATATCAAAAAAGTACCAATAGTAATAAATAGTACAGTATTGGTAAGCCGACATAAGGCAAGTGAAAAATCAGATGAACAAGTATGAACATACATATTTTTTTTACTTTTAGCACAAAATGGTTCTACCCAACCTCTTGTGAGTAGTAAGGCGTGAGGTGAATATATAGCATATAGTAATGAAGAACATCGAATCTAAAAACTTTATTGCAGATTTTTAATGTTATCCTATAGAGATAATAAATTTACAATTTAATAAAAATTTTATTAGGTCATTAAATTAATAACATTTTTCATCGTATTTTATCGTCTCTATTAGCTTCTCATTAAACCAAGTAAAATTTTAAAAACGGAAAAATTTTCCTGCTTATCGGTATCGGTGAAATTTTGTTACATCTCTATTGCTTACAATGTCTGTTGTTTTGACAAATTAACATTTCTTTATTGGTAACGTCAAAAGAGATGTGTTGACATTTATACGAGTAAATTGACATGTTAGCGTCATATTAGTGGCTACACGGGCTCTGCCCACTCCTCCGTTCTATTATATATGTATTATGGTATTCTATGATTGTAACAGTTTATTACCAAAAAAGAAAATGACAATACCTGGACAACATAAGTGGCGCTTTGGTAGAGTTTTTACTATATTATATATGAATATTATAAATATTTACGTACTAAAACGCGGATTTAATTTATAAATCAAACTCATCGTGCAACCAGAAAGTGTACAAAAACGTCTGCCGGTTAGACCAAATGTATAGATTCTAGACCCATCCAAAATTTTTCAGCAACAGGTGCAATAGCACAGGGTGGAACATAATCACAAATAAAACTCCTACGACGTCATTAACTTTAATATCTGTGGGAAACCATCAACAACCAACCAACTTTCATTTTTGTCTATATAGCTATAGACAAAAATGAAAGCCTTTTCCAAACCGCCGTAAATATTTTACTAGTGACCTATGTAAACCAAATAGCATCTGACCGTATTCAGTAACTTCTTTCCTTATGAATAAGCAATTCTTGCAATTCGCTATATATTTTTATTACATTTACAAATTCCTGGCCCGTTTTGAACAAGGAGAATATTGTAGAGGTAAATAAAAAGTCTAACGAAACTTTCAAATCAAAAATAGAACAGTTAATCTTTGGGAACTCCCAAAGCGACGATGCTGAGGCACTGCAAGACTCATCGAAATCACGTGCCCACTGAGCTGAATCATGAAGTCTCAGAAACCTAAGAAGATAAAGATTGGGCTTTATGTAGCATCCTTCTGGGAGTTTGATCACTTCGATAATAATGCCCACAATTCGTATGTAAATTGGAAAAACTACACTATTAATTAAAAAAACGTTTGCCAGAATTGAAAATTTGTTACATGAAATTGTTTCTTTACTATATTGTATAAAACTCTTATATTTCTTTAATTTTTTTACACACTATATTTAATTCACATTCTTACTGAATTAACAATTAGATACCAGTTTTTAGTCCTATTTAAAATAATAATCCCATAGTATGATAAACATTTCTCCACCTTACAGACTCAAATACCTAACTCCAATTGCTTGTTATTCATTTATTTAATACTGTATTACAATATTTTTTGTTTTTGTTATAAACAGTATAATAGTGGAGAGATATAAGTAAAATATAAAAAGAACGATACATTTAAACTGTAACACAAGTACTATATAACTAGCTTTTCGCTCACTACGTTATTTTCCAAGCTTATTATCGGATCGCAAAATACGAAGAACTCAAGCTATCACTTTTTATCAACTTTCTTATATTTCGAAATAATAATAATCCCTTTCTTTATTTCATTTTGTTTTGTTTCAATGAGTTTTGGTATACAATTAAGAATATATTTATTCATTGATTTATTATAAACCGCATTAAAATAGTTTATAATTTTATAAAAGCTTTCTCGGTTAGGAGTGAAGTATACAAAAGTTGTACGTATAATAGTGTACACCCGTACAATGTAAAACTTCTTTACGATTTATCATCTTTTTTATTTTATATTATACACCTACTTAAGGTTCAATAATTGTAATACCACCTGGCCCAGCAATCCTTTGTTTTGTATAATAGCAAAATTCGTAATCACTTATTTTATTTACTAAGTACTTTTAGTAAGTTTCGAATCTATCGCCATGTAAAATAAAAAGTTACAAACGAATTGTAATTCCCTATTTTAAAATTCATTCTTAATGGTTGCCAACTTAAGAAGAGGCATCTGCTGTTCCAAATCCAGATTTCTACGCTTAACGGTTTGGGCTGTTAAAAGATGGATGAATCAGTCGGTCATGTCATCTTCTTTCCACGCGACTAACTCCCCCCCTCCCACGACAAGGCGGGAACCTGTTCAGGGAGGAGCTATTTCTCACCTAAACTCATGCAAACTCACTAAGGGCATTAAGAATTTTGCAGTCCCAATATAATAGGTCCTTACAGATGAAATTGGCGTTTTGTACGGGAGGAATATAAAGTCAATTTTTTTTTGTAAAATATATTAAATTAATCATTGTATGCACCGTTGTTATTTACGCACTTTTACCATCTCATTAGTAGTTCATTGACCCCTTCACTAAAAAAAACCATGGGAGCGAGAATCAACTCTTTGAAAGCGATTTGAACTGCCGCATCAGAGTTGAATTTTTCCGTGTAAGAAGTTGTTCGAATACCGGAAAAAATGGTAATTTGTCAGATTTTAGACATATGTAGTGAACGACACCGGCGCTAGTCCACCAAACATCCACAAGAAACTTTTTCTGAGTCAATTTTCGTTTAGGGTAGGATTTAGCTGGGTCTCCAGGGTTCAGCCATTGCGACGAGTGCTTCCGATTATCGTACAGTATCCACTTTTTATCAGAAGTAAATATTCGATTTAAAATCCCTTCATTTTTATGCCGGTTGAGCAAAGTAACACAACAAACGACGCGTGTTTGCAAGTTTAATTAACTCATACCATGAGGTACCCATCGTTCAAGTTTTTTTTTTTACTTTCCTTATTTGCTTTAAGTGGATTAATACAATTTTATCACTTACCCCAAAGCCTGCAGCTATCTCTGAAGTTCTTTGTGATGGATCCGCTTCCACAATAGCCTTTAATTCTTCACTTTACATCATTGTTACAGAGAGCACGAGGGATCTGTGACAGCAAACACCTGGCCGCCGAGCTTCAGCACGTCAAGCAGGTTCTGCACGACAACAAGCTTCGGGTCCCGCGCCTATGTCATCGTGACCTAGTGAAGCCGGCCACAGTCGAGCGTGTGTACTGTACTACCATATGTCAGAGGTGTCACAGACAAGATTGGCTACATCTTGAAGCGAGCTTCTATTAGAACATTCTACAAGCCGCCGAAGAATATTAATTAGTTCTTACCATCCGTCAATTGTCATATTCCTCTACAAGATGCAGGAGTGTACAAGCTTGATGGTGAATGTGGTCTCTCTTATATAGGACAAACAAAAAGATCAATTAGAACCCGCGTAAAAGAACATATAGCTGATATGAAGCATCAACGTTCCGGGAAGTCTGCAGTTTGTAATCGTATCCTAAACGGCCCCAACCACTACATCAGATTTACAAATACAAATCCTCGCGAAAGAACACTGATTTCTACTAAGAATGATACGTGAGACTATTGAAATTAAAAATCATTCTAATTTTAATAGAGAAGAAGTCTGGGTACTACCACCTGGTTTGGACCCTATAATCAATAAAATTAAAACTGAAACCAAGCATACCACTGCAAGACTTCAAGACACAGTCAGTTCATTTTGCAAAGATCGCACCATAAACAATAATTAAAAAAGCTGAAGGTACTCCGGGTTTAACAATGACATCGGGACGTCAGTCATCTCAGTCCCCCGTGACCTTAAGTGCTGGAAAGCACCCGAAACGTCGGGAATTAAAAATAATTAAAATTATACGCCATAAAACCCGTAAAAGTAATTTTAATCAATATTTACACTTTTAAGCCACAATTTTAGTGTAGGTTCTGTTGGGAACCTGTTAACTAATAAACATTTGATTGCTATCCGTTGTCGTTGACTGGTTGTTAACAGATATGGGTGGGAAAGAACATCGATATGTATTATAGACAAGGAACTCGACAACCCATCTGAATTTTATTGTTTAATAAAACTCAGTATTATAAAGCCAAACATGTTGGTAATTACCATTTTAGATTAGTAACAAATTTAAAAGTACCTTTATTATCAAACAGTTTTTATTTGTGTTCTTCTTACTTTCCTTTTGGTAGCGAGTTTTACATATTACGCACACTCTCATTATTATTAAAAATATACCTTATTATATAACTTAAAGTATACACAATAATACTTATATAACTTAAATTATAAACCATATAAAATACTTTCGTGTTTTAGTTTAAAAAATAAAAATACAGAGATAAGATTTAAATAAGACAACAGACTTTGGCATATTATGTCAATTTTTGTTCCCGGGACGGGAAATGGTTGTGCTTCAAATCGGAGCAGACGTTTTCTATGGTATAGCCAGTCCAGCGTACTTGAAGATATAGAAATCAGTGGTTATCATCCACTCTAACGCAACACCAAGATAAAAGAAGGACGACGATGTAGTTCGTATCAAGAATGCAAATCGTTCGTACCACAAATAAGCGCAACGTTCTTTGTAGCGTGTTTAACGATTCACTATCTCTAAACATTATGTCATAATACTCTGACCATATTTTGTTTGAAATACGTCGTTTAATTCTCCTTGATAACATAAAGAGCAAAAAGAGCAACGACAGACCGACTGTGAGCGAGAGAGCGATGTTCGCCTGTGCGAGCGGAAGCCGGCAATCGGCACCTTTATACGTACAAGG
Source organism: Parnassius apollo (assembly GCA_907164705.1). Taxonomy (NCBI): domain Eukaryota; kingdom Metazoa; phylum Arthropoda; class Insecta; order Lepidoptera; family Papilionidae; genus Parnassius; species Parnassius apollo. Next base: position 20,005,318 of record CAJQZP010000885.1, on the reverse strand, counting down.
ATGAGCACGTTTCTTTTCTTTTCGATAGTGGTTCGCCTGTTCACTTGTAACTTCCGACTTGGCCAGTAGGCTACTGGGTACAATGTGTAACAAATTATTTAGGGTATTAGAGATAATGAAATATGAGACGCAAATACTAAGGTTCATCAATGTTAAAGGCATTCAATTAGATATGTTGTTTTATGTAGTTCCCAGCGCCAAAATTAGTGATTTTGTTATTATAGGCAGGGACAGTTTAGACAAATGTCAATGTTAAAGTTAGTAATGAGCTGGTTTATTTCTCGTTACGTAGGGAAATTAAAATTGAAGGGAAATCGAAGCAATATGCGAAAAATAGCAGCTTAATACTGCTGTTTCATATGGTGAGTGTAGAAAACCAAAAAGCTTTTTACCGGAAACAAGACATTCCATCCCACTTCTCAACGTATTTGCATTTTATTTCTTAATTAGGGATGAATGTAGACGTCTATGGACCACAGTATTCACTTACCGTCAGGAGGACTGTGTGTTAATTTGTCACCCTTATTCTATTAAAAAAAGTTTCTTGTTATACGGAATGGTAATGTCAACTCTCTCTTTCTCTAGCAGCTTAGATTCATCCTGTAATTTAAATTTGTTGTTAATGTGTTGTTAGTATATTGTAGTTATGTACATTTAAAATACAACAAAATTTTCATAATATTTTAAATATATTTTAGGTTTACGTTACATTGAGATAAGGAAACGACTTCTATTGTTTCCACTCCAGCTTTCATATCATATTTATTTAAACTTACCAATTAAGTACATATAAAACATTTCAGCTGCATTTTGTTATAACACTGTATATATATACTTAAATTATAGGTGAGTACAAAACACTTTAACATTAATGTAATTAGAGTTTTAGTATTGTTCCCACCTATAACTATATATATATATATATATATATATATATATATATATATATATATATATATATATATATATGTATACATAAGAAACAATAATATTTAATATGATTATTTAATTTATTATCCTTTAGAGTGAATATTTGTATCAAGTTACTCAATAATTAACATGCTTCAAGATGCAACATGCATGCAACACCTTGAAATTGACTAACACTGTCTAAAATATCCACGTTTGCCTCTTTAAAAAGTCGGTTATATTTGAATATAACAAGTGACATGGGACTATTCTTTCCATAATTGTTCCTTTTTCTTGGCTCAAATAGGGCATATGTGTGCAAACAAGTCGATGGTCTGAGGATTCTTATTCCAAGTAATTCAGGGCAGTTAATGGAAAAAAAAATAAAAAGCTTGTAAAGAAAAACCAGTCTTAGTTTTTTTGTGCATGCTGATGTAATGATTATAATGAGAAATAATCGAGTCTTTCCTCATAACCCCTCATAGTGCAATGAACTCCAGCAACGTATCTGCGAATTGTCTGCAAATGAACTTCTTTTGAATGTTTTACAATCATTGAATATTGTTTTTATAAGTAGGATACCACATATTACAACAGTATTCTATATTACAGCGAAACAATGAAAAACAAACAGTATTTAATGCAGTGATTGATTTAAATTCTCTGGCGTTTCGCAGCGTATATGAAATCATCCTCAGACTTTTATTTACAACTCCATCAATTTGCTTTCCCAAATTCATTTTCGAGTCAGTAAGGACGCCCAGATTAGGAACCACGTCGACCTTTTTGAGTGGTCGTTTTGCAATGTTATATCTAGAAGTAGTATCTCGAAGAATTTGATGTAAAAACAGTTTTGGATATTCAAAATCATTCTATTAAGCTGGCACAATTCGTAAAATTTCTCAATGTCATCTTGTAAAGCTCTTTGCTCTTCCTCAGTTTTGATAATCTTTAATATTTTTAGGTCGTCTGCATAAAATACAAGTTTTTGATAATGTATTTAACATCTTCTATAAAATAATAAAGAGAACGGGACCAAGGATAGATGCCTGTGAAACACAAGATGTCGAAGTGAAAGTGTTTGAAATAAAACCGTTGTTGGCGACGCGCCTATAAGAATATTTAGGTTTATTAAGTCAACTGATGACGAATAGCTTCTAAAAGGCAAATTGTCCAATAGCAATGTTCTAATAAGAAAATGCTTAGTTAAATCTTAAAGAATGTCGAATTAATGATATGAAGGTCTTGGGTTCGACTCCCAGGCCGGACTAGTTTATTGTTTTCTTAAGTAATATCTCTTAATAAATTCAAAGGAATATTAAAGTGAAGTTAGAGATCGGATTTGTTCCCCGGTCGAGATGATCACTCTGTGCATAAATAGAATTAACGGAAATTAATTGCATAAGTATTGCCTTATATGAGTTTGATATGTTTTGTATGAAAATAAATGCCTATTTGCTATGATTGATTTATGAGAACATTCACTTATATTGTTATCTGATAAGAAACATGATAACTGATAAGAATCTGATTAGAAATAATTTCCTACAGTTTGAAAATTGTGTAGAAGCATTTATTCACCTAATACTGTCGATATTGGTGTATATTAGACTTTTCATTTTTTTTCCGATAGTCGATAGCCGTGCAAAAGTTAGTTGTTCAAATAGTGTGAGTTCACAGACGCACGCTAGCCACGTACTTAGGAGGCCAAATATGTAAAAATTTAAACTCCCCCTTAAAAAAGGATTTTGAGGCCATTTTATCTTTAGGCAATTCAGTCATTATGTTTGGAGATTTTAACTCCAAGCATACTGAATGGACATGCCGCACTACGTCCCCTAGTGGCAAGATACTGCTCGATATCACGCAGTCTCTTGATATTACCGTCCATAGTCCTCTCGGTGTTACTCACTTTCCCGATAACACCGATCACGCCCCCGATGTGTTAGATTTTGCGTTACTCCAAGGAGTTTCTCTCAACCTCGGAGCAATCGAGACACTAGACGATCTAGGATCAGATCACCGACCGGTCTCCCTCATTCTTGGCCATCAGCCACCTCCCCCAACACACACGAAAACCTTCACTAACTGGAAGGGATTCAAGGAGTCCCTAGCTAAAGCTTTGGACTTACAGGACTCTACCATCTCCCTACCGTCGGACTTAGATAGTCCTGAAAAAATCGACACCGCGGTCGACTCACTCTCCACCCTTATTAAATCCTCCCTTAAGGAGAACGAAAGGGTCGTCCCGGTTGCTAACAATAGTGGGCTTCCCCTACATATTAGCAACCTAATAAAAGCCAAAAAAGCTGCTTTCCGGAGAGCAGCAAAATATCCCACCCCCGAATATAGGCGCGCGGCCAATCGTCTTCAACAAGAACTCCGCTTCCGCCTCTTTGAATTTCGAGACCTCGAAAAGAGTAAGCTCATGGAGAATATCTCTCCATCTCACACAGCGTACTATCAGATGGCTAGAGCCCTCCGCATAGACGCTATCACCCACACTCCCCCTCTCTCCCGTCCCGACGGCACGGTTGCCTTCGAGGACGAGGAAAAGGCTGAGTGCTTTGCAGACAGCATTGCCGCTCAATGCTCTCCCAGTTCTCAACCCGTCGACCCCTCACACGTCCAGGCAGTGGAGGATGAGGTCCGCCGCCGGAGCTCACCCCCCACGGCCTCTGAACCTATCTCTGTGTCCAATGATGAGATCTCATCCCTCATCAAAGGACTTAAGCCTAAAAAGGCTCCGGGCGCGGATGGCATCTCCAACCAAGCCCTAAAACACTTTCCCGAGCAGGTGTTAACCTTTTTATCTATTATCTTCAACGCCTGCTTCAACCTTAGTTATTTTCCCACTACGTGGAAAGAGGCTACTGTGATTGGAATTCCCAAGCCAGGCAAGCCTCTCAACCTCCCCCTCCAGCCATCGCCCCATTAGCCTCCTCAAGGCAATGGGCAAGCTCTTCGAAAGAGTCATCCAAAGTCGTATGAGGCGCTACCTGTTTCCCACAGACGGCGACCCTCTTATCATTCCCCATCAATTCGGCTTCCGAGCCAAACACTCATGTCCCCAACAAGTTCACCGCATTGTGGAATATATCCTCAGCGGTTTCTATCCTCGTCGTCATAAGACCATCGCGGTCTTTTTCGATATAGCCAAAGCTTTCGATAGAGTCTGGCACACAGGCCTTATCTACAAGCTCTATAAAATAGGTCTCCCCGATCGTCTAGTTCGTCTCGTGGCCTCCTATTTAAAACATCGTACCTTTCGTTTCAGACACGAAGGCACGCTCTCTTCACAGCGAACTATCAAGGCTGGTGTCCCTCAGGGCTCAGTACTTGCTCCTCTGCTGTACATCATATTCACCAACGACATTCCCATCCCGTCGAAAGGTGTTCAACTCTCCCTCTTTGCAGACGACACTGCCATCTACTGCAAAGGTGTCTCACTACCCTTCATACGGAACAAGATCCAAAAGTCAGTTGATGACCTAGGAGCTTGGTTCAAAAAATGGCGCATCGATGTGAACCCGGAGAAGAGCTCCGCCGTTCACTTCGATTATAAACGACGCCGTCTCAAAAACACTCCACCAATACGTATGCTAGGGACCCCTGTCCCCTGGCATACGTCCGCCAAATATTTAGGTGTCACTCTAGACACAGGGCTCACTTTCAAGCCCCACGTCAAAAGAGTAACCCGTCACGCACGTTTTTATCTGAGTAGGCTCAACAGTATGTTGGGCCGACACAGTAAAATGTCCCTTCGAAACAAGCGTACACTCTATAAGGTATGTATACGACCAGTCATGTCCTACGCGGGCCCCGTCTTTGCCCACGCAAACCCTAACATTTTAAATGAACTCCAAATAGTTCAGAACCTATTCTGTCGTCGAGCTGCGAACGCACCGTGGTACGTCCGCAATGCCGACCTTCATCGGGACTTAGAGCTCCCAACAATTCAACAATTTCTTAAAAAACTCTCTGAGAACTTCTTCAAAGCCTCAGAGTCGCACCCAAACCACTTAATTCGTGAGGCAGCTTCTTATGCAGCCCCACCCCCCTCTCGCTATCGTGTCCGCAGGCCGAGAAACTCTCTCTCGGACCCGCCTAATAAACTTTCAAACGACCTGAACTGTCTCCTGGCAGCTCAGGCCAACTCTAATTAAATAAAATTATTGCAATATCTGACATTAATTTGCCTTCGTAGGCACTCCCTCAGCGGCACTTAGCCGCCTGCGCTCTCTTTTCCCAAAAGAGGGTCGCTCATGATAAGGCACAATAGAGCTTAATCAGCCGGTTGCCTGTCCCTAAAGGCGGTTTTTAGGGGGTATCACTTAGGGTCCCCGGTAGGACAGTGAGTCCCCCATAACCACGATAGACCGGCTATCGTGGTATGCGTAATGCATTTTCCGCCTCCCTACGTACAGGGTAGCCCTTTAATTGCTTCGGGCGCAAAAAAAAAAAATAAAAAAATAAAAATTTAAATATTTGTAATTTCAGCAATTTATGTAAAAATGACTTGTGAAACATTTCAGATTGATTGTACGTGCAAAAAAGGTGAATTCTGTGTTATTTTTATGTGAAAATTCTCGTGAATAAGTGATATAATGATAGTTTTGTATAAGAAATTTTAAAGTGTTTTAATTGTTAAATGAATAGAGAAAATGTAAATTAAACTATTGTATTGGTTTACTTATGTATAATTTCAAGTGGAAAACATTGTTTTAACTTTCTATGTTAAATATTTAAGAAATTTCGACTTTGAACTTGTGAGTAAAATAGGCATATTTTGTTAAATAAATAAAAGGTTTTTTGTGATATGAAAATGTAATGTATATCGTAGTGTAGATATTATTTTGTGCTACCTATACAGGTAAATTATGTTGATGTATGACTTATGCCTTTAAAGTAATTAAGTAAAACGTGAGAGTAATAGAACAAATTCATGTAATTGAGTTGCGCAAGCGAGCGAATGGCGCGGCTCACTTTCGCGTAATAGCTCTGGGGTAGCTCAGTAAATGAGTTTTATTGCAATTCGTTCGGGAATCCTTCGTAAAAAGTTCGGGGAAGTTCGGGAAAAAAGTTCGGGAATCTTTCGGGAAATATTCTAGAAATAAGTACGAAAATCCTTCGGGAAAAGTGCAAGACCAGCAGTCAATAAGAAGAAAGAAAAAGTGTAGGGAAGTGATAGGGAAAAGTAATTACTCTCTCATGGAACGGTTTGAAGATAATTGCTGTTTTATTCCCAAGAAATTCATCCCTCAAAATTATACAGACCACATCGAAGAATTAAGGCGTTGGGACCAGGACGACTTCGAAAGACCCGTAATCCCCAGGTTTGCTGAAAAGGAAGAGGGTATCGCCCTTGTGTGTTACTCCGCCAGCGGAGATCACATACGTTGTTCCCGAATCCAACGTAGGCGTTATAGGAGGCCGGATCGAGAGAAGCCTCGATTCCTCCCTTCTGTTTCTTAATACCCCCGCTGGTTCTTTTCAATTGGACCTTCGGGGCCGTATCAAGGAACCAGCTGTGGACTGCTTGTTGTGGAGAAAGAAGACCTTCGGAGCCGAGTGAAGATCAGCAACCGAAGGAAGCCGGAGGTTTGAGCTGAAGCAATAGGACCAAAGGCCAGAAGACCAGGTCGTCAGCGCAGAAGGACTGGACCTGGAACTACCGGAAGAAAGAAAACCGGGATTGCGGCTTGGGGCGTGTGCTCGCATGAAGCACGTATCGCAGCCAGGCGCAAGTGCCTTGTGAAGGCGCTCATCGTGGCCAAGCAGGGCTTGGCATTTTTCCTGTCGGGCAAGCGTGCTCGGCATTTCCTGTCGGACGACCGTGTCCGGCATTTCCTGTCGGGTCATCAGAGGGTGCAAGAAGAAGCATCCACCGCTGCTGCTGCCAGGCAAGGGTGCGCGTGGGCACCTGATTGCATCGCGGCCGGAGGAGGGTGCCTTGGACGAGGCATCACCGGCGACTGGGCGGCGAGCACAGCATACATCCCGACCACCTAACAGTGTCAAACGGTCGGGCTCTGGCACATCACCTTCGGGTGGAGCAGTTCTCTCGAGCGAGACTGCGCTTGCACTACCGCTCGACTGTTTCGTCATATTCCTTGGCGGAACAGTTCCTAAACCTTTCCTCCATTCCATTCCTGCATGACTCCATCCCTGGACGGCTCACCTCGGTAGGCCTCGTTCAGGATTGATAGGGCTGATAGGGCTGTTAGGGTGGTAGTAGGGTTGTAGGGTTGGGAGATAAAGGGGGAGGGGTAGTGGGGTTAGGTTGGGGTGTAGAAGGGTTGTAGGTAAGGGGTTGTAGGGACCGTAGGGACAGTTAGGGACCGTAGGCCAACAATCACCTTCCTGCAAGATGAAGAAGGCACAAGACCAGACAGAGAGGAGCGAAGGGAGCAGGATAAGGACAAGGCCCTCAAGAAAAGTCAAAGAGGCGGAACCATCTGGAGCGACCACAGCTACTGCATCAAATGGGGCAACTCCTTCAAGTGAAGCCACCACCGACACGTCCACATGCACGTGGGACTCAGGGACGTCCATGGCAACGACAAGCATCAGGACAGACACCAGTGGTACGCAGGCCAGCACCGCACAACAATCCGTTATATCCAGGAGTGAAACGGTGGTCGAAAAAGTAGGTCAAAGGACCGAAGAAGCGGCATCGTCAAGGACAGTAATCGGGCACACTAGTGACAAAGGGTCACAGAGAGGTAGTAGGTCATCGCGATCGGCGAGGCTGAAAGCCGAATTAGAGGCGCGGATTAAATTCGAACGCTCAGAGCTCGAACGAGCACAGGCAGCTGCTGCCTTAGCCAAGTTTCAATTGGAGTTGGCACGTCTCAACCGAGAAGAGGAGATCGACTCGAGTGAGGATGATGAAGAGCGGAATACTCAGGAAGGAGTTGGGTTCAGCAGACCATAATGAGCGCGCCGGTTAGTGTAACGCAACCCGATATTACTGATAAGGAAGCGTGTAAAGGATCACGCCGCAAAGGGGCGGAGATTGAGCGCAACCAAGGAAATGCACAGAAAACACACGCGAGTGAGGTGTCAGAATTGATCGAAGCGATTGTAAGTGCAATAAAGATAGCGGGAAAAGATAAGTCTTCCCAGCTTCATTTCCTCCAGGAATTACCGGTGTCCGATGGAGACCCAGGTGAATGGATAATTTTCAAAACGGTGTTTGAAGACACAAGAAGCCAATTTTCAGGGGTGCAGAATGTCGCACGCATTAGGAGGGCATTAAAGGGCACCGCTAAGGAAGCGGTTAAGTCGTTGTTATTTACTTTGTGTGAACCTGAAGAAATAATGAACGCTCTCGAAAGAAGATTCGGTAGGGTTGAGATGCTCATTTTAGCTGAAATCGAGAATATAAAACGTATGCCAAGATTGGCAGAAGATTGCCGAAATATAGGATCTTTTGCAAGTCGTATTACGAACGTGGTTGCCACAATACAAGCGTTGAATCAACCACAGTATTTATACTCACCGGAGTTAGTGAGCCGCATAGTGGAGAAACTCGGAACTATGATTAAATTTAAATGGTTTGAATATCGAGCTCAGTATCCTTTGGAGCCAGAGTTACAGAAGATGGCCAAGTTTTTAAATTTATTGAGTGAACAATTTGGAACTTCCTTAAGCAATGAAAATGCGCCTGAAAAACGGAAGCATCCTGAATTCAGGAAGAAAACTGTACAAACTGCAAAGGGATGTGTACGCAGTCGTGCCAAGAGCGAGCGCTATGTGCGCCGAAGTAATACGACCGAGCGTCTAGAACGCCGAAATAATAAAGGGCACAACCGACAAGTGGTTATGACAACCCAGGACAAGCCTATAAGTCGGGTAACACATAAATGTGTTATATGCAACAAGGAGCACTCTATAGTGAGTTGTTATAAGTTTAAGGACATGAATATTCGCGAGAAATGGAACGCGGTCAAAAAAGCGAAAGTATGTTTCAAATGTTTGTCACCTAACCATAGGAGGTTAGAGTGCAAAGCGAAAAAATGTGGTGCAGAGGGATGTAGAATGTCACATCATCGAATGCTACGCCGATACCCCAATGAAAATACCTCGCCGCAAGGGGACGAGGGGGGTAAAGAGGCTCAAATTACAACTGTTAGTATAGTGAATGCACTGGCATGTGCATACTTAAAGATTATACCGGTCGAGTTGTATGGAACTAAAGGAAAGGTCAAGACAACAGCTCTTCTGGATGAGGGATCAACCATGACACTCATAGAGGAGTGGATGGCTCAGAAGATAGCGCCTCGCGGACGTAAAGAAGAATTACGTATTGAAGCCGGGGGGAGGTAAGCGAATTAACGACGACAGTTCGTATCGCTTAAACGTTAAGATAAAAGGCATTTACTCGAACGACTTAGAGGAGATAAGTGTACAAACAATTAAGTCACTTAACCTTTCTCCGCAGTCAGTGAGTCGAGAATTATTGCAACGGTGTTCTCATTTGACACCGATTAAGGACGAGTTAATGTATGAGAGGTCCAGACCTACCATATTAATTGGCCAGGACAATTGGCATCTCGTAGTTACTCGTGAATTAATTTCAGGAGGTAAGAACCTACCTGTAGCATCGCTCAACACACTTGGATGGGTTTTACATGGTCGCATATCGGGTGGCACCAAACCAATCAAGATTGTTAACCACATTTCCACCAAGAAGGAGGAAGATATGGATAAGTTAATCAAGGATTATTTTAGTTTGGAATCTCTGGGAGTGTCTGCGAGAAAGCCCGCGAACGACCCAGAAGAACGAGCTTTAAATATTTTGAGCAAAACGGTACGTCGTATACCTAATAATAGTGTAATAGTGGAGACGAACTGTCCACTATTAACAGACTCCGAGTGCTTTTCTTTAAGGTGGAGAAATGAAACTACTGTTTATGTTTATGAATGTACTGTCGAATGGGATTCGGAATGGAATATATTTTGCATCAACCTTGCCTATATTTATATGGCTGGCTCACTATTGATTTGCCAATGGTAATAATTAATATTTTGCCTAGCCAATTATATTGCTTATTTTATGACCAATGAAAACTATTTAAAATATACAATTATCTACGTTTCGTTTCCCGGCGTGAGACTTGTTTGTTGTTCACGAAGCTACGTCGCTGGACCGGGCTATATAAGACATGCAGATCGGTGCGCACGCGTAGTCGGCGGGCGGCGGCGGTGTGGAATACAGCTCCGGAACAGCAAGAGGAAACGAACTGCGGCGTTGAAGAAACGGCTCACCATTGGTCGACGGATACGTGACGATAGCGGCGTGTGAAGTCGGTGTGGCGCTGAATGATATTTGCGGCTGCTTCTTGTTTCTTTATAAGAACGTCAAATTATCTATATACAGTCCGCAGTATCTCAGTAGCCAAGAATAATTAGGAAATAAAATGTTTTTTTATTTATGCTCGCCTTCCGCGTTATGGTAGCAGCGGAGTATATATTATTTATTCCCGTTTAGGTTTGATTAATCTGGCTGCTACATCACTCTCCCCCCAGCGAAAGCGTACCGGAGGCTTGACGACTCGCCCGTATTTCGTAGTTTTTAAAATAGGTTTCAACTGGGTTGATGTAGATGATGAATTTTCAAGCTTCCTCGCTGGTGGTTTTGATGATGATGATGAATCCTCTGCAGTATCCTCGTTAATAATATAGGCTGGCTTTAGTCGGTCGATCGATATAATCGTAGATTTCCTTCCGGGTATTTGTAGTTTAAAAGTCTTGCTATTTCTCTCTAATACTTTATACGGTCCATCGTAGGTAGGTTGAAATTGTTTTTTCATTGCGTCGTTTCTTACAAAAACTTGCTTGCATGTTTTCAAATCTTGGTGAATGAATACTGATTTATTATTTCTGTGTGATTGCATTTCGGTGCATTTCAACGATAAGGCTTTGTTAATTGATTCTCGAAGTTTAGTTACGAAATCGTAATCCATTTCTTGTTTGCTTGACGCTGCTGAACTGAAGAAGTCACACGGCAGCCTTATGCTGCAGCCGTAGGTTAGCTGAGCGGCGCTAAGACTAGTGTCTGCACGCGGTGTTGCTCGTAGTCCGAGTAGCACTGTAGGTAGCTCATCAATCCACTTTGTATGTTGAGATAAACGAGTTTTGAGTGCAGTCTTTAATGTACGATGCCATCGTTCGATTATTCCGTTTGACTGAGGATGGTATGCTGTTGTACGCGTCTTCTGTATTCCCATAGTTTGAAGAAGTTTGAGGAATAGGTTGCTTTCGAAATTCCTTCCTTGATCCGTTGTGATGGTTTTGGGTGATCCGAAACGAGTAATCCAATTTTCATAAATTATCTTCGCGACGGATTCGGCTGAAGTATCATCGGTAGGTATTGCTTCTGGCCATCTTGTTGTTCTGTCGATCATTGTTACGAGATAACGATGTCCTTGCGGTGAAGTAGGTAATGGTCCAACGATGTCAACGTGCAAGTGTTCGAATCTCTCCGTGGGTGGAAATGTAGCTAGACTACTTGATGTATGCCTTTGTACTTTGCATTTTTGGCATTGAATGCATTGCTTCGCCCAGTTGCCAACATCCGCTTGCATTGCAGGCCAAAAGAATTTTTCAGTGATGAGTTTTCTTGTTGTTCTAACACCTGGATGACTAATGTTGTGCAGTGTATTGAAGACTTCGCGACGACATTCTTCTGGTATGTATGGTCGCATGGTTGTCGTTGAGGCTTCACAGTATATAGGTAGATGCGTCATTGGCATTGTAACTTGCTTGATGGACAAGTTACCTTGCTTCGATAGATGTTTTATGTTGTCACTATCTCTGTCTTGTGCTGCGGCGATCTTATGATAGTCGATTGATGTAGGGCACGTTACACTGTCGATTGGTACGCGACTGAGTGCGTCGGCAACTATGTTGTCCTTTCCACTGATGTGACGTATGTCGGTCGTGAATTCACTTATGAAAATAAGTTGTCTTGCTCTTCGTGGTGTTTCCGATAGTGATGGTTTCTTTGGAAGTACATATGTTAATGGTTTGTGGTCGGTAAAAACGATCAGGTTTCGACCCTCGAACGTTTTTCTGAAGTGCTTGATAGCCATGTAAATAGCGAGTAGCTCTCGGTCGAATGTACTGTAGTTACGTTGAGTATCGGAGAACTTCTTCGAAAAATATCCAAGTGGTTGCCATTTCCCATTGCTGTATTGTTGGAGAACTGCTCCTGCTGAGAGATCGGATGCGTCGCTGAAGATAGCAAGGGTTGCTTCGTGTGATGGGTGAGCGAGTAAAGCTGCATTTTGGATCGCAATTTTACAAGCTTCAAATGCCTTCGTGGCTTCATCGTTCCATTCGATTGACGTTTTATCTTTTTTCTTCGTGTTGTGAAGGTAGGCGTGAAGTGGTGCTTGGATTTCAGCGGCTTTAGGTATGTGTTCTCTGTAAAAATTTATCATCCCAAGAAAACGCCTTAGCTCTTCGATAGTTTTAGGTTTTGCATAATCGATGATTGCTCTGACTTTTTCGGCAGGCGGTTTTATTCCTTCCTTGCTGACGGTGAAACCAAGAAATTGAACTTCTTGCTGTCCAAATATGCATTTCGAAGGGTTGATTGTGATTCCGTTGTCTTCTAATCGCTGTAGCACGGTGCGTAGATGGGTTTCGTGCGTTTCTTTATCAGGGCTTGCAACAAGGAGATCATCAATAAATGCGAAAACGAAATCCAGTCCATGAAGTACTTCGTGTATGAATCTTTGGAAAGTTTGACCTCCGTTCTTTAATCCTGGGATCATTCTTGGGAATTCGAATAATCCCATTGGGGTAATTATTGCTGTCTTCTCTATGTCTTCATCGCGGACTCTTATTTGTTGGTAAGCTCGGTTGAGATCGATGGTGGAGAATATAGTCTTGTCTGATAGTTGATGAGTGAAATCCCTGACTCGCGGTATTGGGTAGCGGTCAGGAGTGGTAATAGAATTCAGTCTTCTGTAATCTCCACAAACTCGTAATTCTCCGTTCTTCTTCGGTACAATGTGAAGTGGTGATGACCAAGGGCTTTTGCTTGGACGGCATATTCCTTGCTCAATCATGTTTTCGAATTCCTTTCGAACTTGCTCGTATAGGTGTGGTGCGATTGGACGTGCACGACAATGAAGTGGTGGTCCATTGGTGTCGATGAAATGCTCAACGTCGTTCTTCGGTGTTAATTTCATTGAAGTTATTCTTGTGATACCAGGGTATTCTTCGAGGATCTTGTGATACGGTTGTTGCACATCTATGCTTCTTATTGTGGGCAGATTGGTTGCTTGTACAAAAGACTGAGATGCAAGATTGGTTTTCCCGTCGATGATTCTTCTATTTTTGATGTCGACGACCAACTGGTGATGTTGAAGAAAATCAGCACCGATGATTGGTTTGCTGACTTTAGCGACGATAAATCTCCATTTGAATGGTCGGCGTAGATTAAAATCAAGTTCCATTGTTTTTTCTCCATATGTAGGAATAACCGTATTGTTTGCTGCATAGAGTTGAAAATCTAGTGGCTTCAACTTCTGTCCTTGCTTCGGCGGTAACACTGAGATATTTGCTCCGGTGTCGATAAGGAAAGTAAGCTTGCTTTTTTATCGGTGACGAAAAGACGGTAGGACTTTGCTGTTACGCTGGATCCCGTCGCATCGAGCGTACTAGTTAGTTTTCCGTATTCGTATTTTCATTTTTGAATGTACACGGTGCTGTGCATTTTCTTGCCTCGACCCCGAAACGTCGATGATAGTAGCAGTAAGGGGATCTTGATGTTGAGCTTATTCGACTTCTACTTGCAGAGCGGTTGCGACGAAAAGGTGATCTTCGGTGTTGCTGATTGCGCTGGTTGTACTGTTGCTGGTAAAAGGTATGATGCTGGGAAGCTTTGAGCGCGGCGACTTCGAATGATAGCTTCCGAATTTCTTCGAGAAGAAACTGGGTATCATTGGCCTTTGTTGAAGTGCCTTCGATGATCGATATGTGTGAGCTACTGCTGTTTTCGATCATCTTGTCCGCCAGGAGTGCCAGTTCGTCGAGCTTCGTCTGCGTGCTGAATGTTTCGCTGACTGCTATTACCGATCGAATATGTGGTGGTAGGTGGTTTACCCACATTAGCCGTAGTGTTGAATCCGGAACTTTATCTCGCGCCAAAGTACGCATTTTGCGTAGGAGTTGTGTGGGTTTCTGGTCTCCAAGTTCTATTTCTGATAGAAGTTTTTGTAGCTGTCGACTGTCGGATTCTTCGTATGCGGAGATCAGACGATCCTTCAGTGAATTATACTGGTCGACTGCTGGTGGGTTGTACAACAGGTCCGCAATTTGTTCGATGTCTTGTTTCTCAAGTTGGGCTATCACCATCTGTGCTAATTGCGCTTGGCTCTTCTTTAAACCATTCGTTGCGGCTTCAAAACTGACGAACCAAAGTCGTGGTTTGTCTCTCCAAAACGGTGGTATTCTTAACGATAGAGATATACCGGCGATTTCTGGTTCTTTTACCGGGTTTGATGTATATGTGTTTGCCTCCTGCTCCATAATGACGGCTTGATTACACTGATTTTATATAAACTGAAGTCTTCCTTCTCGGTGTTCGTACGGGTTTCCTTCGCGGTGTTCGTGCAATAGTAGTGGTACGTCGCAGGGTGTTCCTTCTTGGTGTTCGTACCGGATCTTCCCCCTCGGTGTTCGTACGGGGTCACCACTGTAATAGTGGAGACGAACTGTCCACTATTAACAGACTCCGAGTGCTTTTCTTTAAGGTGGAGAAATGAAACTACTGTTTATGTTTATGAATGTACTGTCGAATGGGATTCGGAATGGAATATATTTTGCATCAACCTTGCCTATATTTATATGGCTGGCTCACTATTGATTTGCCAATGGTAATAATTAATATTTTGCCTAGCCAATTATATTGCTTATTTTATGACCAATGAAAACTATTTAAAATATACAATTATCTACGTTTCGTTTCCCGGCGTGAGACTTGTTTTTTGTTCACGAAGCTACGTCGCTGGACCGGGCTATATAAGACATGCAGATCGGTGCGCACGCGTAGTCGGCGGGCGGCGGCGGTGTGGAATACAGCTCCGGAACAGCAAGAGGAAACGAACTGCGGCGTTGAAGAAACGGCTCACCATTGGTCGACGGATACGTGACGATAGCGGCGTGTGAAGTCGGTGTGGCGCTGAATGATATTTGCGGCTGCTTCTTGTTTCTTTATAAGAACGTCAAATTATCTATATACAGTCCGTAGTATCTCAGTAGCCAAGAATAATTAGGAAATAAAATGTTTTTTTATTTATTCTCGCCTTCCGCGTTATGGTAGCAGCGGAGTATATATACGGCTGCTACAATAGGTACGAGACTGCTTTGTTATGGCGCACAGACAATGAGTGCATGCCATCGAATAGAGCGCAGGTTGAAAGTCGCCTGTTTAATATCGAAAAGAAGCTCGATAAAAATAGCGAGTTGAAAAAGGAATATGAGAAGCAAATAGAAAATCTCATCGTTAACGGTTACGCAGAGAAAGCGAACCATATTTCCATTTCCCCACGCATGTGGTATCTTCCACACTTCGCAGTGACTCATCCACAAAAAAGAAAATAAGAATAGTTTTCGACGCCGCCGCAAGGACGGGCGGACGTTGTCTGAATGATGCATTGTTAACCGGACCGGACTTATTGAAGTCGTTGTTTGGAGTTCTGCTACGATTCAGAGAAGGAAGCGTGGCAGTGATGGCAGACATTAAAGAAATGTTCCTGCAAGTGAAAATCCGGGAAGAAGACAGGGATAGCCTTCGATTCTTATGGCGGCACAATCGTGACGCGCCACCGGAAGAGTATAGAATGACGTCACTCATATTTGGAGCGGCATCATCACCATGCATCGCTATGTATGTGAAGAATAGAAATGCGCAGGATAACGCACATATCTATCCAGAAGCAGCTTCCGCTACGGAAAGCAACTTTTATATGGATGACTATCTACAGGCATTTCCCGAAGTGACGACGGCCGAAAGGATAGTAAACGATATAATATATGAATTACATAAATATGCTTCTTTCCAACTGAGGGGATGGGCTAGCAACCGACCCGAAGTTTTAGGTAAAATGGAAAATAAATATAAGAGCGACAGTGCCTCGCTGGGAGATAAAGAGCACACAGAGCGCACTTTAGGTTTGATTTGGAATATCAAACGGGATATAATAAGTTTCTCCATAAGTCTTCGTAACACACCGGAAGAGGTGATGGAAGGTTTACCGCCACCAACGAAGAGAGAGATAACTAGCGCTGTGATGTCAGTCTTCGATCCTTTGGGACTCGCATCACCCATAACGATTCAAGGGAAGTCGCTGATCCAGCAAGTATGGAGGACAGGCATCTCTTGGGATGAAGAAGTTTCACAAGAATTACACGTGTTATTTTGTAAATGGATATCGGAAGTGAAGAAATTAGGTCATTTAGAAGTACCTAGACCCGTTTCTGAAGGCGTCGGCAAGGGAGAGTTGCACACTTTCACGGATGCTAGTGAAAAAGCATACGCTGCCGCGGTGTATTACGTCACCACAGACGAGCTAGGAGAGAGACGGATTACGCTGATCGCCGCAAAGACAAGAGTAGCGCCGCTGAAACCAATTTCGATTCCAAGGCTTGAATTGCAAGCAGCTCTTATGGGCAGCAGACTGGCTGCATCAGTTAGTGAAGAGAGCAAATACGAGATATCCGAGAGAGTATTTTGGACAGACTCACGTACAGTTTTAGCGTGGATTAAGTCAGATTCTCGCGCTTTTAAACCATTCGTTGCTCATCGATTGGCTGATATCGAAGATCACAGTAAGCCATGTGAATGGCGATGGGTTCCGACGTCACAGAACGTGGCAGACGACGCCACTAGAAATTTTCCTTCCACCTTCGATGTAAGTCATCGCTGGTTTCAAGGACCTGAATTCCTCAGGAAAAGTCCCGATTTATGGCCCAAACAAGTGGATACCATAAAAAGCTTAGAAACAGGTGAAGAAAAATCGCCAAAAGGCGTAAATGCGCTGAGAAAGCAAGAACCGTTAAGTCTACCCGACTACGGACGATTTAGCAGCTTTAAGAAATTCCTTGGGGTAACTACACGCACCTTACAAGCGATATAAAAGTTCAAGAGTTTAAGAAAGTCAGTTAAAGGACCCGACAGCGCAGCCGAAAAGTCGGTTATGTGTTCCAACAAAGTTTTAGCAAAGTCGGTTAAAGGACCCGATGGCGCGTTGGACATAGCGCTCTTGAGAAAAGCGGAATTGTTAATTTGGAAATTCGTTCAAGACGAGTGTTTTCATTCGGAAATAAAATGCTTGAAAGCAGGCAAAAGCGTTGAAAGAAGTTCACGCTTAAGTAAATTATCTATGGAAATAGGAGAAGATAACTTACTCCGTTTAAATGGACGTTTACCTTTTAAGTCTAGTTTGACCGAGGAAAGTAGAAAACCTGTCGTATTAGACGGTAAACACGAAATCGTTAAAATGATGATTAGAGAAGTTCATCATCATTTTGGACATGCCAATCACCAGACGGCGATGAATGAGGTGAACCAGAAATTTTATGTCTTGGACTTGCGTAATGTAGTACGAAGTGTGTCACATCACTGTCAGTGGTGCAGGACATACAGGTCAAAACCGCAGAACGTGCCACAAGGAAATATTCCTCTGGAGAGAATAGCTCATCATGAACCACCTTTTACATGCTCAGCTGTGGATTATTTCGGACGTATGAGTGTGACTATAGGAAGGCGACACGAAAAACGTTGAGGTGTTTTATTCACGTGTCTGTCCACCAGAGCAGTACATCTGGAATTAGCAGCCTCATTGACACCAGCGTCAATGATAATGGCATTGAGGCGATTTATCGCCAGAAGAGGAAAACCAGCCGTTATATACAGTTATAACGGGACGAATTTCAAAGCGGCGAATAAAGAATTATTGAAAGCATGCGAAGAATGCTATGAGGGCATGAAAAATGAGTCATTTAAGAAATATATTAAATGGAAATTTATACCTCCGGGAGCACCGCACATGGGTGGCGCCTGGGAAAGGTTAGTAAGATCGATTAAAATTGCGTTGACCGCTACGCTCAAAGAAAGGAGCCCACGGGAGGAGGTTCTGCATACGCTGCTTTTAGAAGCGGAGCATACGGTAAATTCCAGGCCTCTGGTAACATTCAGTATGGATAGTCCTGAAGAGGGTTTGACACCCAATCATTTTCTTCTGGGACGCTCATGTGGTGATCGACCACCTGGATTATTTTTAGAACAGCATCTGACGGGTCAACTCAATTGGAAAGCTGCACAGAGGTTAGCCGACCAATTTTGGACAAGATGGCTGAAAGAATACATGCCTACTTTAATACCTCGAACAGGTAATAACGGAAAGTTCATGGAACCTAAAGAAGGTGATATTGTTTTGATAATAGATCATTCGTTGCCACGAAATACGTGGCCGAAAGGCAAAATTAATAGAACGCTACCGGGACCAGACGGTCACACCAGAGTAGTTGACGTCATTACTAACACAGGTATCTTGAGGAGAACTACATCCAGAATAATAGTGTTGGTACCCGCGACGCCTCCCAAATAATGGTGCTTACGCACGGAGGGGAGATTGTTGGCGACGCGCCTATAAGAATATTTCAGTTTATTAAGTCAACCGATGACGAATAGCTTCTAAAAGGCAAATTGTCCAATAGCAATGTTCTAATAAGAAAATGCTTAGTTAAATCTTAAAGAATGTCGAATTAATGATATGAAGATCTTAGGTTCGACTCCCAGGCCGGACTAGTTTATTGTTTTCTTAAGTAATATCTCTTAATAAATTCAAAGGAATATTAAAGTGAAGTTAGAGATCGGATTTGTTCCCCGGTCGAGATGATCACTCTGTGCATAAATAGAATTAACGGAAATTAATTGCATAAGTATTGCCTTATATGAGTTTGAAATGTTTTGTATGAAAATAAATGCCTATTTGCTATGATTGATTTATGAGAACATTCACTTATATTGTTATCTGATAAGAAACATGATAACTGTTAAGAATCTGATTAGAAATAGTTTCCTACAGTTTGAAAATTGTGTAGAAGCATTTATTCACCTAATACTGTCGATATTGGTGTATATTAGACTTTTCATTTTTTCTGATAGTCGATAGCCGTGCGAAAGTTAGTTGTTCAAATAGTGTGAGTTCACAGACGCACGCTAGCCACGTACTTAGGAGGCCAAATATGCAAAAATTTAAATATTTGTAATTTCAGCAATTTATGTAAAAATGATTTGTGGAACATTTCAGATTGATTGTACGTGCAAAAAAGGTGAATTCTGTGTTATTTTCATGTGAAAATTCTCGTGAATAAGTGAAATAATGATAGTTTTGTATAAGAAATTTAAAAGTGTTTTAATAGTGAAATAAATAGAGAAAATGTAAATTAAACTGTTGTATTGGTTAACTTATGTATAATTTCAATTGGAAAATATTGTTTTAACTTTCTATGTTAAATATTTAAGAAATTTCGACTTTGAACTTGTAAGTAAAATAGGCATATTTTGTTAAATAAATAAAAGATTTTTTGTGATATGAAAATGTAATGTATATCGTAGTGTAGATATTGTTTTGTGCTATCTATACAGGTAAATTATGTTGATGTATGACTTGCCAATAAAGTAATTAAGTAAAACGTGAGAGAGTAATAGAACAAATTCATGTAATTGAGTTGCGCAAGCGCGCGAATGGCGCGGCTCACTTTCGCGTATAGCTCTGCGGTAGCTCAGTAAATGAGTTTTATATTGCAATTCGTCACTCACTTTCAAGCCCCACGTCAAAAGAGTAACCCGTCACGCACGATTTTATCTGAGTAGGCTCAACAGTATGTTGGGCTGACACAGTAAAATGTCCCTTGGAAACAAGCGTACCCTTTACAAGGTCTGTATACGACCAGTCATGTCCTACGCGGGCCCCGTCTTTGCCCACGCAAACCCTAATATTTTAAATAAACTCCAAATAGTTCAGAACCTCTTCTGTCGTCGAGCTGCGAACGCACCTTGGTACGTCCGTAATGCCGACCTTCATCGGGACTTAGAGCTCCCAACAATTCAACAATTTTTAAAAAAACTCTCTGAGAACTTCTTCAAAGCCTCAGAGTCGCACCCAAACCATTTAATTCGTGAGGCAGCTTCTTATGCAGCCCCACCCCCCTCTCGCTATCGTGTCCGCAGGCCGAGAAACTCTCTCTCGGACCCGCCTAATAAACTGTCAAACGACCTGAACTGTCTCCTGGCGGCTCAGGCCAACTCTAATTAAATTAAATTATTGTAATAACTAACATTAATTTGCCTTCGTAGGCACTCCCTCAGCGGCACTTAGCCGCCTGCGCCCTCTTTTCCCAAAAGAGGGTCGCTCATGATAAGGCAATACAACTTGATCAGCCGGATGCCTGTCCCCAAAGGCGGTTTTTAGAGGGTATCACTTAGGGTCCCCGGTAGAACAGTGAGCCCCTCATAACCACAATAGACCGGCTATCGTGGTATGCTTAATGCATTTTCCGCCTCCCTACGTATAGGGTAGCCCTTTAATTGCTTCGGGCGCATAAAAAAGAAAATATTGCAATTCGTTCGGGAATCCTTCGAAAAAAGTTCGGGGAAGTTCGGGAAAAAAGTTCGGGAATCTTTCGGGAAATATTCGAGAAATAAGTACGAAAATCCTTCGGGAAAATTGCAAGACCAGCAGTCAATAAGAAGAAAGAAAAAGTGTAGGGAAGTGATAGGGAAAAGTAATTACTCTCTCACGGAACAGTTTGAAGATAATTGCTGTTTTATTCCCAAGAAATTCATCCCTCAAAATTATACAGTCCACATCGAAGAATTAAGGCGTTGGGACCGGGACGACTTTGGAAGACCCTTAATCCCCTTCTGAACCTATTTGCTGAAAAGGAAGAGGTTATCGCCCTTGTGTGTTACTCCGCCAGCGGAGATCACATACGTTGTTCCCGAACCCAACGTAGGCGTTATAGGAGGCTGGATCGAGAGAAGCCTCGATTCCTCCCTTCTGTTTCTTAATCCACCCGCTGGTTCTTTTCAATTGGACCTTCGGGGCCGGATTAAGAGGACCGAAGCCGCTGGTTTCTTTTCAACAGTTTATTATTATGATTTCTTATATTTACGCGAACACTACACATTGAAATAATACTAGTTTTTACGGAATTTATCGCGTATATTTAACTTTTTTTTTTACTTTTTTAAATACCCGACGTTTCGCACGCTTTACAGCACTCATGGTCACGGGCAGCACTGAGATGTACAACGTCCATATGTCATAGTTAACCGCGGTTACCATAGATTAAAATTTAACTTTTGTTCCGATCTATGCAGTATGAACTTATGGTATCTTGAAGTCTTGCAGTTGTATGCTTGGGTTGGGATTTAATTTTATTTATTATAGGATCCCAAGCAGATGGTAGCACCCAGCCATCTTCTCTATTGAAATTAGGATGTTTTTTGATTTCAATAGCCTCGCGAATCATCCTTGGAAGTAATCGGTGTTCTTTAGCGAGGATCTGCGGTCTATCAAATCTGATGTAGTGACGGGGGCGATCCTGTACGTGTTCACAGACTGCAGACTTCCCGGAGCGTCGTCTGCAGTCCGTGAACTATTAGTCAAAGTACTTATTATTATTGTAAATTGAATTAAAACTAAAAATAATGTTATAAAGTTTGAACATTCTACTGAACTCAGTTCTTCCTCTAGTATAGTCATATCAGTCACAGCCAAATGTTTACACATAATATGAGCGATACAATTTCGCCTCAATCTGAGGAGCAGCGGTGATTTCTCGGTTGCTGGTCTGTATCCTTTCTTTTCTTAACGTTGCTGCTATAGTGCAGGATCAACTTTTACAGTCAAAATAAATAATGATTTATTCAATTAAATATTAGTTATACTTGTGTTGCATATGTGCTAGTTGATTTATGTATAAGCTATCGGTAAAAAGTCTGGAAAACTCTTCGATAGTAACTTAACTATTATCCACTGCTTTGGTGTATTGACTGAAGGAGCTGGTTGAGCTCGTTGGCTACTTTCTTCCAGCCCGTTTCAAAATTTTCCTTGTCCTGAAGGCCGGTAAATTTTCATTGCCCCCTACTGCGCTTAGTGTCCTGAACAATCCGTAAACTCAGCTAGGTTCACCGAACTGTCAGTCGGCATATACACACTGAACACTAAAAATGATCTTTGCCCTATCACAACTTTAATACAGCACACTCGAGTATTACATTACATTACATTGCACTACAGTCACTTTATTAAAGGTTTCCTTTACCATAAAAATGCAACTCCACCTTGCGATCGTCCTGAGATCATCCCCTTTGACGTGTCCGTGGGTGATATACCCGTATAAGCGAAATCATCATCTAAACAGCCAAGAAAATGAATGTCATGCGGCAGTAGCCAATGTTCTTGTAAGGCAATTAAGTAAGATGGTCGACAAACTTCCGCCTAGGACGTCCCTTTCCGACTCTTCCATTCACTTCTGCAACATATATTTGCTTTATCAGTCTTTCCGCATTCATTCTTTCTACATGACCAAACCACCGAAGCATTCCTTTCTTAATCCTGGTCACTGCATCATCTTGCAAACCACACTCTTCTTTTATCACACAGTTTCTCATCCTGTCACTCAGATTCAGTTCTAACATACTCCTTAGCGACTGCATTTCTACTGCATTTATTCTACTCTCGTGCTTCTTCTGCCACACCCAACTTTCACTACCATATGTTAAAGTAGGGACTAATACAGCATTGTGAATTGCCATACGTGCCTTTTTTGACACATTCTGCCTTTTTACAATAGAGTGTAGAGCCCCATTTACTTTATTTCCTGAATTCACTCGTCGTTCAATATCCTTATCATATCTCCCATCCCTGCTGCATACACATCCCAAATATACGAACTCATTCACTTGCTCAATTAACTCTCCTTCTATTCTTATTTCACATACCGTTTTGCTTTCTTCTCTTTCAAAAACCATCACTTTCGTCTTGCTTGCATTCACTTTCATTCCCCTTTCTTTTAATGACCTGTTTATTAATGTAACCATCATTTGCAACTTGGCCGCCTTGGACGACGCAAGTGTGACTTGATCATCGGCGTACAAAAGGCATTTGATGGTTAACTCAGCGATTCTTAACCCGCATTCTTCAACTTTCAAATTTTCCAAACAACTATCCATAAATAGGTTGAACAGCCACGGGGAAGCTACACAGACCTGTCTGACACCTTTATGGATGCCAAACCAGTCCGAGTAGACCCCGTTGATTCTAACACAAGCACTCGAGTCCCTATACAGAGACTTTGATGCCTGTATTAAACCAGCACTCAACCTTAATACGTTCAGCGTTTGCCATAACACATCCCTGTCCACTCTGTCATAAGCCTTTTCCAAGTCCATGAACGCACAAAAAACTTTTTGGTTTTTCGCCAAAAACTTCTCCGCGATCATGCGCATGGAAAAGTCTTGATCTGTACACCCCATTCCCTTTCTAAATCCCTCTTGCACATCCCAAATTTTTTCATCAGTTTCTTTCATAACTCTTTCAATTAGTACCTTAGCATACAGTTTTCCCACAATGCTAAGAAGGCTGATACCACGGTAGTTTTTACAGTCCTGCTGTGACCCTTTTCCCTTATATATTGGGACTATCACGGCTTTGCACCAGTCTCCCGGTACCCGCTTTAGTTCCCAGCATAAATTAAACAAGGTGTACAGCAGGCCTGCCACCACGTCCTCTCCAGCCCTTAGCATTTCGAGTGAAACTCTATCATATCCGGCTGCCTTACCTACTTTCATGCTTTTCATTGCTTTCTATTTTACTGCTTTTCTTTGCTTTTTAATTCATCTACACTTATCTCCCTATCTCTTTCATCTTCTTCCGGAATTTCTATTTCATTTAGTTCACTCATAAATATTCTTTCAAAATATTCCTTCCATCTCTTTAGATACAACACTTCATCATTCAGAATACAGCCATTCTCGTCTCGTATCGCATTCAATCTAGGCTGTTTTGAATGTCCCCTGGTATTTCTTACGAGTTTCCAGAATATTTTAATATTTGCCTGGAAGTTATCCGATATTCTTCTATCATTATTATCCGTTCTTTCTTGCTTTTTCCTTTCAAGTAATTCTTTTACTCTCTTATTTAGACGTTTAAACTCTGCCTTTTTTTTTCAATCTCATCATTCTTACTGCCACAATTACCAGCTTCGGTCGTTAGTAAATCTAGCCATGCTCTCTTTTCTTTGCTTCAACTTCCATACGTACCTCATCATCCCACCATAACTTATTGTCTTTCCTTTCATTCGTTCTTTTACTAACACCACATACTTCGGTAGCTGCATCCACTAAACCTTTCTTAACATTATGCCACACATTTTCCACGTCTAACTTATTCACACACAACTCATCCAAATTACTTATATTTTCTCTAGGTCTACATTTGTACGTGTCTTTCACATCTTCATCTTGTAACCTCTCGTTTCTTATACGCTGTAACGCAGTGGTAGACGCAGATGTCCGATGCCGCCAACGCCTGAATAAACCCCTAATTCGGCATAAGACCAGGTAGTGGTCCGTCCCTACGTTGGACCCCCGGTAAACCCTTGCATCCACCACTGCGCTCCTCACACTTTCATCCACAGTTATGTAATCTATCATGCTTCTATCATCACCTCTTTCCCAAGTATACATGTGAATCTTCTTATGGCGAAAGAAAGTGTTTGTCACAAAAAGATTCCTTTCCACACATACGGTGAGAAGGCTTTCACTATTCTCATTAATACTTTCATCACCAAACGTTCCCAGTATCCTTTCATAGCCAAGCCTAATCACCCCAAACCTTCCATTAAAATCTCCTAACATAACAATATTTTCATTTTCCTTACATTTCATTAACACCATCCTTACCATCTCCCAAAACTGCTCTCGGATATAAGTGGGCTTAGACATGTCTGGGGCGTAGACCCCTAGAACAAACAACTTCTTTAGGCCCACTTTTATTCGTATCCATAGCAGTCTCGGGCTTACACATTCATACTCTTTCACACATTGACCCATTCTTTCTGAAAGGATGATACCGACTCCCTGGCATGCTCGCTCGGTCGCGTCTACACCGGATCAGTACGCGGTATATATGCCATGTGTAGAGTCCTTTCCCTTCCGCTTCGTCTCATTTACGCATAATACATCTATTCCTCTATCATACATCACATCGCATACTTCATCCATCTTATCATTAATTGCTCCACATACATTCAGCGTAGCTAGACGGGCCTCCGCAATCCTCTTTTCGCCCCTCCGGGAGACAGAACATGACGGGTGGCGAACCTGGTCGCCGGTTTTCCTCCCGGAGATTCTTCGCACCCCTGCCCCATTAAAGGGGCGCCGGGAACTCGGGGCCATTTCTTTTCCTCTTTGCCTCATGGTGCGAAAACAAGGGGGTGGTATATTTTACGCCGCTACCACACGGCGAGTAGCCGAGTCTGTTCTTTCGGCTTTGTCGCTCTTTTAGCACCACCGGAGGTGGGCCTAGGATTAGGTGATCGAAGCCGACGAACGCCGCGAGCGACTTATCCCCCCAATCCTATATTTATTTTCACCGAAACTGTTTTTCTGGTTATTTATCGGTTCAATTAACGTAGAATAGTTTCTAAATGGCGAGAGGCCAATTAGTCCACTTTCATACAGCTGCCGTGCTCCGCGACTTACATTCACGTTCTGTGGAGACACACGCAGTAATGAGTAATTCAATAATCTCAACTGTAGTAACTCAGATCTGCACTCACTCAGTTGCTCTTTTGTAACATACTGTTGCGCGTCTAAGTTGACGTCAGGTACCTGGCACTAGCGCCATCTAGTATCGGGGACCTAAGCGAGGAGGGCTTCCTAGAAAATGTCAATCTTGACTTTCGACCAACAGCGCCATCTAGTATCGAACAGAAGAATTAAGCTTTCTAGAAGCACCACACTCGAACTCTCTGCGTCTGGTTGGTAGGCGCCCGTATCCCCTGGAATATTCTGGATGTTTCGGTGAAAATGTGTATTTAAAGCCGCTGCAACCCGCGATCGGGGCAGTATTGAATTTGGCGAGACAAGCGAAGCTTCGGAGTGAAATAAAGTGAATCAGTGTGTTTAATTATTAGTTTTTTAAGTTTTAATTGGTGTTCGGTAATAAAAGTGTAAATTTTGGTAATTCAGTCGGCAGTTTTTATTGTCACGAACCTCAAGCTCGTAACAATACTAAGCTTTAACTATATCTAGTTCACTTTGCACTTTTATTAGGTCTTTTAGTAATTTCGTGCAATCAAGATGATCGAAAAGAACAGGGGGTAATTTCTCCAACTCGCAAGCCTCAAAAATAGGTATAATATTAAGGTCAGTCAATTTAAAAAGGTTCAGTATATCGACAAGGTCTCCTCCTTACTTTCCTTTGTTCTTCCGATTTATATTTCTT
This sequence comes from Parnassius apollo, assembly GCA_907164705.1. Lineage (NCBI taxonomy): Eukaryota > Metazoa > Arthropoda > Insecta > Lepidoptera > Papilionidae > Parnassius > Parnassius apollo. Next base: position 19,978,865 of record CAJQZP010000885.1, on the reverse strand, counting down.
TTGTCCGTAGAAATAGCTTCAAACAATAACGACTTAGCTTGTTTAATTTCTTCGGTCGTAAATGACGTTGAACATATCCTCACCAGCGTTTCCTCGTCTATTAACTATATTTTGTTCTGAATATAGGATAAAAGTTCGTTTATCACTATATTGCCCAAGTTATACTTGATAGTTTCCGGCATTTTGAGTATATCTATCAACACGGCACAAGCAGTACGCTCACCATACCCGGCACGGGGGTACGCATTTTTAAAACGTTAAAAAATCGAGTAAATGAACCTACAATATAAAATAATTAGATAAAATATATTATACAAAAATATGTGACTTTGACAGCTTACTTTTTATTTTTTAATCTGCAGCATATAAGTAATGTTTCAATTTTATTTAATAAGTACCTAATTGATATTCCAACCATAGGAAAATTCTATGAAAGACCTCAAGTAGTTTTAAAAATTTTAAAGTATTTTTATAAAAGATATATTAAACTACATATCGGTTGTATATATTGGCATTAAATTATTTAATTCTTATAAAAATAGAGCAAAACAAATATATTTTAGCAACGTACTATAAGTAGTCAGAGCACGTAATGGTCTAGACATTATACCGAGATTACTATTTTGAACCAATCTTGACAGTAAAGCAGAAAAACAAATAGGAACTGCATTCTGTAATTATCTCTCGTTTATTGTGTCCTGACAAAATACGGTGTTGAACATCTAGTACATAGACATGGAATACAATTTATAAAACAACGGTCACCAACATTATTATAGTTTAAAATTTAAATTCACTACGTTCATTCTATGGATAAAGTTAGCATATTGTTCAAAGATTTTGTTACATGTGCGATATTTTTTATACATTGACAATTTTTGTGGTACATACTATAAACCTTGACAGTCATATGGCAAATTTGTTTATAAAAGTATCGGACTAATAAGTTGTTCTTAAGTATAATGCTAAACATTTAAATTGATTGAATGGAATTAAATGAATGCTCGGGTTTTTTTTCTAAAGCATGAGGCTTACAACAGCACGCAGTAGAGAAACATAACGGACTAATTGCTCAATAATCCTCTCAGAAATGAGACAAAAATTATATGTGTAGTCGGATGAATAAAAATTCCGTGCTCGTAGCGACAGCACCAAAAAGGCGTTAAGGGGGTCCCCGCACTAGACGGAGTAACGACTTAGTAAGATATGTATGCAGGAAGTTGATGGATACATGTGGCTCAGGACCGTGCTTTGTGGCAATTCTTGGAGGAGGCCTATGTTCAGCAGTGGACTTGTGAAGCGTTGTAATAATGGTGTTGACGACGAACCATAAGACACGGTAAAAGTTAGTAGGTAATATAAATTTCTCTTAATGTTCATGCGTTCGACGATTAACAAGACGGTACGTACCTAAACCTATAGAATTCAAGTATTATATTCTATTAAAAATTATGAAACAAATTTAAGATCAAGTATTTATTCGATTATTAAAAAAGATTGGATTTAGTCTAAACGTATTTTACATTTTTTTTAATAAATAATATTTGTAACTTTCATGAAGGGAATATTTATTCTTCTTATCTGATATTTTTCAAAATCTTAAAATGAAAATTTACAACCATTATGATTTACGGAACTAATACCTTCTTGCCGTAAGAGTAAGCTCAAAGTCACTCAGGGTGCGATGGGAAGGACTATGCTCAAATTTTCTCTGCGAGTAAAATCCAAAAGTAACTGACATATCCCAGCGGATCAGTAAATTGAAGTGGTAGTGAACCGGCCATATAGATCGAATGACTGACAACTAATGAAGAGGAAAGCTTCTTGAGTTGCAGCTTCATACTGACAAGCGCAGTTTTGTACAACGACCCATTAGATGAAGTGATAACATTATGAAACACGCAGGCAGTTTACTGATGCAGGTTGTCCAAGAGCGTACATCTATTTGTTAGTATTTTTTCCTTGTTATAGCAAACCTATCGAGTGCCAAATTTACTAATAAAATATATTTGAAGTAAAAAGTCATATTTTCAGCCATTTCTAAGACATAGAAAATCAAAATGCACAAATATGCGAGACTAATATGATCATTCAATAATCCACAACAAATGTAAATCTAAGCTACCAATAGATGGCGATATAACAATCCCGCTTAAGAAAAATGCAAAATACTTAGACCAGCAACGGGGAGTTACGTTCAAAATTGCGAGTGTTCTGGTAATTATACCAAATTCTGGTTACAATGCAAAAGATTCATTATTTAGTGAACAAAAAAGATAGGCCTTGTAAAATAGCGAAAATAGATTTCCAAGAAATCTTCAAGAACGTCATACTCGTCTTAATCCCAGGATTTTCTGGAAATTATTACAAAATGCCAGGTAACTATAAAAAAATAGCTGCAGTTGATAATATGTAAAAAAATTAAGTAACATTTGTTTAAAATAATATACTCTTGACAATACTCTAATACCAAGTTAATTATAATTTTAAATCTAACATATTTGGCATTGATACATTAAACATTAAGAGACAATGTTTGATTAAAACGATATATAATGCAAATAATATTTTACATACTTTCCCAGTCCACTTTAATTTGAAATTTGAAAGGCAGAACACTTAATATCGTCTAACGTATATATAACATGAAAATCAGACAAAACTGTTCAGAGTAATTTAATTCTCTACTAGGTATGAATTATTGGCATTAACCTAATGGCACAGGAAAAGCAAGCATTCGGTAAGATCTCTGCCCTCTGGATAGATCTAACTCAATACTTTAAATTAAAAAGTACACAATAAAGTTTTATTTATTTTTAAATCACTATCTAATATATTTTTAATCACAGTGGTACTATGCATACGATTTCTAATTTTTAAAATTTATTGTTTTATGGAACGTGTAAGCCTTCGTACAGTGGAAGTTATTTATTTATTTATAACGTACATGCCTACAAGCTAAGAGATGATAGCATCCAACACGCTTGCAGCATTAGGATACATTATGTTAAAATTGTCTATTTTAAGTCATGATTAAATTACCAAATAAGTAGCATTAAATTAAAAGAGTTGTATTTCCTGCACTTCCTGTGAATAGTCCAACAGTTTGGTTTACATAGTACCGATGTACATTTGAGGTACTCTGTTACTACATATCCATACGCTGCCACTACGCTATTAAAAGAATACCCACTACCCATATCATCCCGTGGGTGTCGTAAGAGGCAACAAATTATGAGATGGGCAGCAGCGTCTTCATGATAATGAATAAAAAAACTGCGGTTGCAAACGCGCTCACCAATCGTGGCAACTATGGCAAATATCACTCTTGTGAGAAAATCTATAGGAGATGCCTATGTATAGCAATGGACTTTAAAAGGCTACTAAAAGCGATTCCTCTGCTAAGAATAGACCTACAGTGCCAGCTACGTCCTAACAGATTGCATTGCAGGGATTATGGCACGCATGAAAAAACTACGTATTTAAACAGGTTATTTAAATTAAAACACAATCAAAACGTTTATTATTTTCCTTTCCATGTAAGTACGAAAGCCGTATTACCGAAATTTTTCGTATGGGAAATGCTAACTAGATAAATCTTACGGTACATTGGAAACATCAGACCAACGTTACACGTTACCGCGAAAAGAAATGGAGGGGTGTTTTCGATCACGCCACCATAAGGAGGTTTCATGTAATATTTAGCTTCATATAATAATATAGCACTCCATAGCTATATTACTAGTATCTAATATAGGTCCGTGGCGCAGTGGCTTAGCAATGAATTACAGCGCTAAGGGCCGCGGGTTCGAATCTCGCACGGAACAAATATTTGTATGGCCTACAATTAATTGTTCCGGGTCTGGATGTTTGTCCTTGTGAAATTTATGTTTGTAAACTACCCCCACTATACAGGAGAAAATCCTAGTGTGGAGTAACGTTTTTTTTAAAAAAAAAGCTAAAGCTAAAGATAGCTATATCAATAGTACATGTAGTAGAGCTATTCAGCAGCATATTAGTAGTATAGTTGTTGAACGAATGGGTCGGCTCGACCGGGGAGGATCACACTCTCAAATAATATCAGTGTAAAATAGCTTCTTAACGCTGCTTTGTTTCGTAGGGTGAGCTTAGAGAATTGGAGATCAATTTTACTGGAAACGAGGCACTCTAACTTAGTCCTCATGGGTGACATCACATCTAAATTTTAAGTCGTAATTGAGGATGGTTGTCGATGTCTTTGGGCCACAGAAACTACTTACCATCAGGGGGACTGCGTGTTCGTTTGTCACCCTTACCTTATAAAAAAATCTATATCCATAATAATCTAAATCTTTCGCACCGTTAAATGTATAAAGGCAACTTGTTTATATATGCGACAAACACGACCGAAATTTCACACAGCATCCACTTACCATCAGGTAGGTTGTGCTCATTTGATTCATTCTGCCAAAAAATAGGACACTTACAGGCACAATTAACCGCCGATATTTCACGATTATTATTTGTGTTAAGTGCGTATATTTTGAAAACAAATTAAACAAATCTACCCTGGATTTTTTGGTTTACCTTGTGGTTTTAGTGCCATTTAAAGATTAGTCTACGGTTATTTGGAATTGGTATATTAGAGGCTTAAAGTTATGCAAATTGTTATCCTTATTAGTTAAAATTGCTGATGTCAACTTCTTAAGGTAAATTTTAGTGTATTGTGCTTAAAAAAATGCCTTTGAATGCTACTGGCCTCCTAAAGCTATAGTTTTTTGATGAGGGGTACAGCCAGTGGCGAATTGCGCGAACATTTGGTGTACCGCATATAACAATACAAGACGCCATCCGGAAGTATTGGGAGACTGGTTATTACACACGGAGACCCGGTCATGGGTCCGGACATCCATGCACGTCAGCTAGGGGCGATGGTTTTACTGTCAGTAATATGTTAAGATCGCTTTCATACAGCGGCTGAGGTTCGAAATCGTGTGTTTGTAAACAGAAATGTCAGTGTGAGTGAAAGAATAGTAAGGAGATTGTTGGCTGAGAGAGATCTGATAGCATTTCGTCCAGCCCGCGCACCAGATTTCCTCAGATCGCACAGAGCAGCCAGGTTACATTTCACGCGTGATCATGCTAACTGGCAGGAATTTGAAGAATATTTTGTTCTCAGATGAAATCAGAATTGTTTTAAGAGGTCGTGATGGACGTCAGCGTGTGTATAAACGTGTTTAATAGTGGAAATGGTGGGACATTAAGGAAGCTCAAATATGGTGTGAGGAGGCGTCAGTTACGAGGCCCGTACTGATTTCGTTATCTTTGAAAGATGTACTGTAAATGCTCACAGGTACGTCGAAGAGGTTCTGCAAGAACATGTCATTGCTTTTGCCCCTTTTCTTGGCTAGAATTTTCTTTTGATGCACGATAATGCTAGACACCATGTTGCCCGGACTGTTACTGAATAACTGAATGAGGTCGAAGTTCAAACATTGCCATAGCCCGTACGCAGTTTCGACCTCAACTCGATAGAACACATATCGTACAACCGCAACAGATGCATTAGAGCCAGAATACCATCTCCTACCACCATATGAGAGTTGAAAGCAGCTGCAGTAGAGGAATGGCTCAACATTCCTCAATCTTACATCCAGGATACTATGAATTTGCTACCGAATGGACTGCAAGAAGTCATTAGAGCCAGGAGGGGCAACATTCATTATGAAATTTAAAGAATGAAAAATATTTTCATTATAAAATGTTTTAATACTGTTTTTTTTTTTTTGTAAAAAACACTTAATTTTAGTAACTTAGTAAGCTTTTCTAAAAATTCAATTGTAATTCATATTTATTTGTCGGTGTGTTAATTGGTGAACAGATTTTGACCTTATGCGGATGGTAGTTGACGGAGACTCTAACAGCTACTACTGATGTACGATAGCCCTCAGGAATTGTAATAATTTGGGCCTGTTCGCATTTTACGTATATGACTGATATTTCACGTATACAGTTTTACGTATATGGCTGATATTTCACTTATACTGTTTTAAGTATATGGCTGTTATTTCACGTACACTTTTTATACATGGTAGAGCCATGCTGCAGTTATATTAGTAGTATAGTTGTAGCACGAATGGGCCGGCTCGAACGGGGAAGAACCCTGCTCTCACAGAATACCAACGTAAAATATTAGTTTAATGCTGCTGTGTTTCGTATGACGCGTGTACAGAACCGGAGACCCTTTTTATTGGAAACGAGGCATTTCATCTTAGTCCTCACGGGTAACAACGCATCTGCATTTTGATTCGTAATCGAGGATAGATGTAGATGATGTCTATGGGCTGCAGCAAACACTTACCATCAGGTGGAGTGTGTGCTCGTTTGTTTTACGAACTCTGTAGTTAATCAGATGTCACAATCATATACTCGTACGAGCCATATAAAAATGTGAAAATATGTGTATATGTACATCTTCTCACATTTTTCTGACTTTCCCTGTTCTATGAAAAAGATATAGGTTTATTGAACAAAAAACAAATTTCTTATGTCTTTTTTATTTATTTATGATATATAAAATTAAAAAAAAAACAGTGTGTTGCTGGAATATGGTTGTGACATTTAATTAACTACAGAGCGCGTAAATAAAAATATGCTCACTTGCTATAAAAATAAGGAGAAGCGCATTTTAGTTTAATAAAAAGGCTTGATTTGATGCAAGGAATAAATTGATATGAAATTTAAAAAAAAATTAAATCGAATTTAAAACAAACAATTACATAAAGTCGCAGACTCTTTTAACATGCTTTTATTAGCTTCGAGTGTAATTAAAAAAGAAAGATTCTGTTATATAACTAATATAACAGAATCTTTCATTATAATTTTGACCAACTTTTAGACGGCTGACTGACTTGAAATCTTGCACTCGTATCAAGGACTGATGGTGATACAACAATTTAATAATCACCTGATTAGGGTCATCAAGATAAAATAAAATAATTTTGTCATTGTTGGCATAAACGGGTTATATCGGACTCGTATCGACTAAAACCCCAGGGTGTTCCACCTTCGTCGCATATTGGAAGGGCCACGGGAACATTTTCACACACATCCGCGGCCAGCAGTCGCTGAAAACCATCTCAGAAATAAAGGGAAGCCTGTGCGCAGCAGTGAGACGTATATAGGCTATAACTTTAACCTTTACTTTTCACATTTTATTCGTGTTCCATGCAAGCGTAACCTTCACGTACGCGCCGAAATATAGTTTGTACGGCCTCCAAGTCGTCCAAATCAGGTTAATTTGCAAAGCCACCGTTCTTACCGCCCAAAACATCGAAAGATACAGATTATCCGCCAGAGCTTAAGCCACTCTGTTCCAACGGCGGTTAGACAACTCATCTGTACACTAAAAACCTAGATGAAATTCGTTAGTCATCGTTATCATCGTTGATCGTTTTTGTTTTAAATTATGGAATCGATATTTATGGAAAACTATATCAGGTGTTCGTTATAGAGCAATACGGGTTACCGGCGGCACTCCTCCCACTTGAACGTGTTCCTTCCTTGTCGTGGCAGGGGGCGAACCCATTCAGCTGGCCCTAGGTGAAGGGAGAAGGAAGTATGTTGGTGGGCTGCGGCTATACTAAGACCAGTAAAAAATTATAGTATAACCATAATAAGAAAAAAATTGCTTAGTGAGTTCGATATGGCAAGTCATTCATTTCATAAACGTTACTCAAAGAACTCTTTTTGCTCGCATTTAGCATTAAATAGGGTACAGTTTTATTCTCTCAAGGACATAAATTAATATTCTTTTTTCCTGTAATTTGTATCAATTTATTTATCACAAATTAGAACCAAATTATGAAAGATAAATTCTAATCACTAAGGCATCAAACTCAACAAACTACTATTATAGTTAGACATTTGTGTTATTTTTCATACTCTGCGTACCGTGAAGCGTTAGCGAGCCACTTTACCTGTACGTTAGATTACGTTCGAGCGCACTGTAAAAACATCCAGTTTGTGAATACGGGTGTTAGCTTTGTATTTTCCCTTCTCCCTATTTCATACACACGTCATGTTAAAAACACATAGGGTTGTTTATAACTGCAATTATTATTATAATTTTATATGATTTTATATAATATGCAATTATTATTACAATTTTATAAATTATTATAATTGGTTGATTACGTACTAATTATAATAAAAATTTATTGAGACAGAAAACGTACAGAATTTTCAGATTACTAACCGATATTCTAGTTAACTGATTGCGACTAAACGCTGTAAAATTGTGATGCCGAGACTCATTTGAGGCCAAAGGAAACAATAAATTAATGACGTAAATTATTTTACGACCAAATAAATGTGTTGAGCTGGGAAGAATGTATGAGCATGTTAAAAATTAAAAATAGTTTCATTGTTCTATTGATTTTACAGAACTTCCATATAAGTGTATCCGGTTCATTACAACGATTAATTAATGGTGGCGTTCGAGTTTACAAACGCGACCGGCCTCAGTCCTGCAATAGTATGCAGATTCGATAGCTTAAAACTTCTATAATAAATTGCTGAAAAAATTGATTGACAATTACGTAGACATAAGTCATCGCTAATATATAAGGGATATCAGCAACCTTGAAAAATTATTTCCTTACAGCATTGCGCTGGAAACAACAGATTTTATTGACAGTTCACAATTGAAGATATCGCACAGTAGCATACATACAAAAAACAACTTACTGTTTATTTAGAACCAACTCCTTTTTGAAGAGGGCTAAAACATGAGTAGCTTTACAATTGCAAAACAAATCACATTTACTGATTTTAATATTTAAGAATTGATAGAAAGAACACAGAAATAGTTTCCAATAATCAAAATTTTGTTGAAATAAAAACTCAAAATATATAGTAGTAAATAATTTCTATTGTGAAATCGAATGAATAAGACTGAACATTGTTTAAGCTCGATACGTCGTGTAGTGTCGTTACGTTACATTTTATGCTCCATAAATATTCGTGCTATCGCCATAAATGGTTGTTCCTCGTAAAAAATCTCTGAAATTTTAACAAACACCATTTGCTTGGAATTAATTTCATAATTAGAAAATATACTCCCAATTTTTGAATTAAGAAGTTCATACTGTGTAAAAATAGCACTTTAATCTTAACAACCTAAACTAATGTTATTTTTAATTATGTAAATTTTTCAGTTATTAAAATTCAGAGTGTAAGGGAATTACATAAGTGTTTCCTCCAAACGTCAACTTCACATTCTATTCTTTACGACTAAGTCTAGTAATTACTAATTGGTATAAATCTACATTCAAATATTTACAGGATTTTGTGTGCCTGTTGCAACAATTAAAAAGTAAAAAAAGGACCATGTTGCCGGCTACTATAAAACTTTGTAAATACGAAAACGTAACCCTTAATTTTATTAGGTTTTATTACAATTGTTTTATGGAACCTAGTAATAGTCTTCTACTTTTGAAAAAGTTACTGCCATAATATATCGTGAAGGCGTTTTAAAGATTTACATTGCGTAAAAACACACAGCAAGGCCAGAAACAAGTATTCGTAGGCCACACTTGTTCCGCGAGAGAATCAAATCCGTAATAAGCAGCACCACAACCATCGTTTAGCTTTTTATAACGGAGTCCCCAAAAAATAAGTCATAGAAAAACATACTTCCTCTGTTTATATAATGTAGAGAAAGTACATAAAATTATGCATTTTTTTATTTTACGCAAAATTGTTATGTTTGACACTAGTACAATTATAAAGACTTAAAAACTTTTAAACTCGTACTGCTAAACATTATGAATTAATGTCAAAGAACAAAAATCTTTCTTTTCATAAGATTTGCTAGTTAATGCATCTCCAATGGTCCAGGAATGATTTTAAAAAGCTAATCATGATGAAATGAACTTTTTTTTATTTCTTAAGGTTCATACTAAGTGTGTTTAAGATTTTGCTATTAAAAAAAAACGAATTATCTGATTGAAAGGTCAAGCAAGTTTACAGATAAATAAAAAGACTTTGTATTGGAAAGAACCTTAAGATAAGCCTTATCCCAAGCAGGAATAAAGAAATTTCCGGAAGACGTCTACCCGTCGACGTCTACCCGTCTACCCGTCGACTCACTGTAATAGAGTCAGAATTCTTTACGGTCCATTGGGAATTCGATTGAAATATTTTGTCTATAAAAAAAAACATTTTACTGGATTAAAAATTATTTTACTCACTTATTTTAATATGTATCTTAACCAAATAATTTTCGCAATCTTATTTCCAAATATAAATTAAAAGCAACTAAAGATGATTTTGTTTGTATTATTTCAGAAATATGTAGTCTTGTCACTGGAACATTTGACTCTTTAAAAATATATTAGTCTGAAAAAACCATGTTTATGCCAAGACCAAGTCAACATTATTATGTTGAATTGGTCTTGGCATGACTCTTTTTGGATTAATCATATGTGATTAATTCAAAAAAAGTCTTATTACAGTCGTTGGTATGATTACTGTAACAGCAGCATATTTTTGGTACAATGTTTTTTGACTCGAAGCATTTAACCATCCGATATGAATACGAAGAAAACAATGTTTGTCATCATTCCTACGCAGAGATTACTTCCGCATGAACAAACATCCGATTCTTATACTGAAAATATTTAACCTCAAATATGATAAGATCGCGAACAACAAAGGCTTTTGTTTAAAGTAAAGTTTAGATATTTTTATTATAAGAATTGTGTGATATTCTTCTTTATGAAAATTTATTCTCTTTTCATTTTTATTTAGACAATAATATTTTTATTTTTTATAACTTCTTGTTAATTAAAAATATTAACTTCGGTGTCTTATCACTTTTTTAACAATCAGAAGGAACGTTGTATTTTTCGTGTTTATGCACATCTGTATGATGTACATTATATATTGTGGCCGCTTGTATATTAAACACCTAGATGAATTTTGTAATTGGTCTTATTTTACAGAGCGACATTTGAAATTGTATTTATTTAATTTTTTAATAATGAAAAAACTGAACAAAATTTCAGGGACTTAAAAATACCTGAGATGAGAAGGAAATAGTGCTGCTCTTTCCTGTATAACCTTTGCATCTATCATCTGTAGCCCACAACAGTCAGTTTTTTGATAGGCAGCAGTGTCAAAGATGCGAGACATCTGATACTGCGATCCGCTAGCTGTTCAGCACTGGACTTCTTTTGTTTGCTTGCACTGGGTTTATTTTGTACATACTTATGAGTTACAAATATATATATATATATATATATATATATATATATATATATATATATATATATATCACAGCGGGTAAAGGCCTTTCTTATTTTTAAATGATCTCTTACAAATGATCTATTATAGAGCAATGAATAATTAATAAATGTTTACTCTCTTGCACAAATAACTCTCCATTAAGTTAATACTAAAACACATTTTCAATAAAACTATGCAAAGTTTGACATTTTTTGACATTTTTTTTTGATTTGACATTTTCACATTGACAAAATTAATAAGACAATTTAAAAGATATATCTTTTACAAAATTAAATAAAATACTGTTTACAAATTATAAATTGAGAAATCATTTTCACTCTTATAGGACAACCCAGCCATCATAAGGAAGAGCATAGAGCATAGCATACGGAAAACTTATGAAATAAATATAACTAAGAGGTAAGAATTAGAGCTTTTCATTCTAAGAATCTAGGCGGCGGTACAACTTACGGTATTATTGAACAAAGATACATTAACAATTATATAACATTTTTAATCTAATTACAATATTATTGTAATCTTTATTCAACGTCTTTTCAAAGTTTTAGAATATTTGAAGTTAAAGAAAGTGTTACGTACCCAGACGGGTTTTACCTCAAGTCACCGGTTAGAGTATTTTGTATCTGGAATATTATATGAGATGGTAATATGACCGTTTACCAGTGATATAATAACGAATTTCATTCCATAGTCACTTTGAATACCAACGTGAAATAGCAGCTTAGTACTGCTGTGTTTCCTGTGGTGAGTGTAGAGATCCGGAGACCTTTTTTTAACGGAAACGAGGCATTCTTATTCCTCAGGGGGGAAAATATAGATGTCTATGGGCCACAGCATTCACCTACAATCAGGTGAACTGTGTGCTCGTTTATTACCCTTATTCCATTTAAAAAAAACATACAGCGACACCAAACAGACGAAATAGTAATTGGAAGTATTTAAATTAAGAAGAAGTTACTTTGTTATTAAGTAGTCTCAGCGCACTAAGAGAACCGATCTATCAACCACCTCGATAGCCTTGATATAACCGCGTCGACGAGTTTATTTTTGTGTGTTGTTATAACGTCGTGCGGATAACCGTAGCGAGATGGGAAACGATGTTCTGAACTAAAATATTTCTTAAAGCCTTTTCTAAATAATATTTTATTTTATTACCATATTATTTTAATACTATAGAATCTTGCAAAATTTTAGGGAGGATGGCAACGCAGAACTTAAAATTGTTATTAACAATTTCATTGGTGCCGGTCGAGATCTAATATGTGCCAAATATCAAATAGTATTACTACAAGTACTTTCATTAAGTATTTGAAATTTTCATTTAAAGAGGAGTCAAAAGCATTTAAATGATATAAGTTCGAGTACTTTATAATTGAAATTGATTCAAAAGTATCCGCCTTCGCTTACAGTTTATAAAAATGTATTACTAAATTAGGCGACAATTTACAAAAACAATATTCAAAGGCAGCATACAAGAAAATATATTTGGGATATTTTCTTACGCCAATATCTGATATATCTCAATTTCTACATTTTAATTTTCCCTAAGCGGGCCGTCCGAAATGATTTGTAGTTTGCGATAATTTAGAAATATAAAAATGTAGGGACGCCTTAAAAATTTAAAAACAATTTAGATGAGGTATTTTTGAATTTACGTTAATGTTTATTGATTTATTTATAATTTACATAAAATCTTCACAATTTATACTAGCAGCGGGAGCTCTAATCCCAATTTATTTCGGTGTGGAACTCCGAATCGATTCCTCCTTTGGCGGAACTATCAAGTAGTAGAAGCTTCGTGACGAGTATGAATCAGGACGGTGCATCCCTTTTATTTTTTTGCGATTAAAATTTTGTGCCAAAAGAAACACCCCGCCACAAGCCTCAATAAAAAGGTTTTTTGGAGAAATGATTACTACGACAAAAGTCTACGATTAGCCATAGAATTTCACAAAAATGTTGAAATATGATTTTTCGTAAGAAAATAGCAACTTATCTGCACCTCGAATTTATTAAATAATATTTAAGTGATATTAACCGAACAGCCCACTCGACGGTAAGTACTTTTCTAGCATAACAAATACGGCCTATACTACGGAGCTGCCCTCAGACACCTACAACCAACTTCAAACAAAAAAATACACACTAGCATGGTCACCATTTAAGAATTAAGATCTCATACCCATACAATTAACAAATATCCGATACTAGGTTCTTCAATATTTAGTTGGACAGTACCCCTACAGCACCATACTTAAGAACTTCTCTTAGCTGGACCCAAAATATGAATTGAAAAAACAACAGGTCATAACTCCCCACGTATTAGGCGAGCAGTACATTTTCAGCATCAGGATTGAGGAGTTAGATTGAATTAAAGAATCCGGGGTTCAATGACAAAGTCTGTTCTCACTCAATATCAATTCGTAACTTGCATATCGTCCGTACTTACGCTTTGGATAGAAAATACCCCAGAAAGATCAGTATTCATACTTTTACACACTCATGTATTTTCAAGTGAACCAAATGTGTATGCGAAATCCCAAGTACTATGAAATCCTATGTACCAATCAGAAAGTACCATGAAAATCGGTTTGCTGGAATCACATTACAAGTACCGGACCGACGAGGTGCTGGTAGGCGAAAGCGTAGACTCCTCTCCTGTGCGCATACGTGGCACTCCCCACACGCGGATAACAGTCCCACTTCCAGTGCCGTTAGACTAATAAACTGTTTTCTCAGAGCCAATACAGAAGCAGACATATTTTTTTACAAAACTGGCAAAAATTTATAAAAATGTGTTAATTTTCTTAAATAATTTCGTAAGATAGAATAGTATAAGTTTAGGTAATTATGTTTAATTTATGATGAAGTAAAAAGATCTCATTATAAAATTTTGTAACTGTAATTAATATTGTGTATGTTAATATTTTTTCTTGTGTGTTTTATTTTATTTTGTAATTTTAGTATAGATATAAGCGATTGGGTTGTATATACTGTAAGCTTATATTTTATCAATAAATGAATATGGATCAAATTCTCAAGGTATTATAATTATAACAACAGATTGTTTAATCTTCATTTCAAGTGTATTTACAAAAATAAAATAGACATTGTGTATACTATCGGAATGAACCACATTTCGACGATCCTTATCTAATACAGTAATAAAGTGATTTCGGGAGGAAGTGTCTACCCTTCGACTCGCTTTAAATGAAGAGATACATCTTTGTGGTCTATTGAGAGTTCAATTGAAATGTTTCTTCCTTTACTATAGAACTGAATAAGTACTACCGTAGATATAAAGCTACCTGTCGTTGCTAAAACTATTTTTATAATGTAAGTTAAATAAACAGTGAGTTATTCTGTGGCAATCACCCGGGATGGGGGAGGGGGAAAAATCAGTCTCTCTTGGTTTGGTGTAGCGGTGGTCAAAGAATATCTAACCAACTCATATTCTCCAGAGGGTGTCGTAGCGTCTTCCTAATAACAACTGAAAAAAATTTGTGGTTGCCAACCCGCCCGCCAAGCATGACTACTACTTCGAATTTCATCACCATCATTAGAGTCCTTCACAGGTCCACTGCTGAACATAGGCCTCCCCCAAGGAACGCCACAAAGCACGGTCCTAAGTCACCTGCATCCATCGATTTCCTGCTTGTCTTACCAGGTCGTCACTGCATACGTTTTTTTATATAATAAGGGTGACAAAGAAGCACACAGTCCACCTGATGGTAAGTGGATGCTGTGGCCAATAGACATCAACATTTATCCTTGACTAAGAATCAAAATGCAAATGCGTTGTCACCTCTAAGGACTAAGATGGAATGCCTCGTTTTCAGGAAAAAGAGGCTCCGGATCTCTACACTAACCATACAGTACAACACCACACAGCAGTATTAAGCTACTATTTTGTGAGAGCGTGGTCCTTTCCGGTCTTGCCGACCCATTCGTGCTACAACCATTATATAGCTGCAGCGTGACTCTGCCACGTCCTACACTTCGCCTACTGGTGCGAGGCTGCCACTCGAGAAACTTTCTTCCCCATATAGAGCTATCGACCACATTCATATATAAACCGTCCATTCAGCCTGTCTTCTCTGGAGGGTACTTCTACTATACACTTCCCTTGAGTGGAGAAAGGTACTTCTTTACTAGTAAGTTTTGGTGTGACTAATTTGTCGGTAACTGATAAACTTTTATCCCAACACAAGCTATTGATGGTGTTTATGGCTCTTTGTATGATTAATGATAAAGTACTTTGACAAAAATCCCTCGAAATGACCACAAGGTCGTCAGCATAACCCATTGTGTCAATACAAAGGACTGTCATTATGTACAATAATTGATCAACCGCAAAAGTCCAAAAAAGGGGTGATAATATACCTCCTTGTGTGCAGCCTCTTGTAGTTGCAACCTCAATCGAAATTTGAAACAGCGCTATTTTTGTCTTTCTGTTTCAGAGCGTCGACGTGCCTGTCAGGGCTGTTTCCATAAATTTTCCTCTACGGTAAGCATGCTGTTTATAATGTATGAGCCTCGTAGCTAAAGCTACATGCCATATATATATATATATATATATATATATATATATATATATATATATATATATATATCTTTAACCTCTTTCTATGTCTTGAGAAGAAAGGAAGATAGGATTACAGGTCTAAAGGACTTTGGTAGGGCATAGTCATTTCTACCAGCCTTAGGTATAAATAAAACTTTGACCAATCCGATTAGGTTTAGCATTATGTGTAGTCTTGCACAGTGAGGCAAAGATTCAACTTCCTCGCATAGCTTCCTCCACGATTCTATCTTGGCTTTCCTAATTTCTTTATTATGTTCGGTTAGGGCTGCACTATAAAAATCCAACTATTTCGTTTTTTTTTTACCTTTTTGAGTCGGGTCTTTTCCCCAAACTCCTTTAGCTTAGTGTTCCACCAAGGAATTTTTCGGGTTGAGGTCTTAGTTTTGACGGGATAATTACGCTCGAAGGCTTCACGGATACCTACGGTTATACGAGGGCGGCGCTGAAAATTTCGGGAATCAAGGAAGTGACACAACATTACTATTTAAAAATGTATTTATTGCTTTTCAAAATATTCTCCGCGAAATTTGACACATTTTTCCATACGATGGAACCAATCATTGAAGCAACTATTCCATTCGGAAGTTGGGGTCTCCAAAATGGCCGTTTTGTTGGCGTCCACAGCTTCTTCAGGTGATGAAAATCTCTGTCCACGCAATTTATTCTTTATTTTAGGGAAAGTATAGAAATCATTAGGGCTTAGGTCGGGGCTGTACGGCGAATGGTCTAATAATTCTATGTTTTCTTTCTCTAAAAACTTTTTGTTCTGTGTGTGGTGTGAGAACTCGCATTGTCGTGATGGAGAATGATGCGGTTGTTGCAGTTCTCTTTACGGAGTTCAGAAATGACCTGTGGCAAAAAAATGCTAGCATACCATTCTGCATTAACCGTTCTTTGTCCTTCAAGGGTAATAGTCGTAACATGGCCGGTTTTGGAGACAAACGTGAACGAACAATTTTTGTTGGCTTTAACTCATTTTCGAACACCCAAACTCGTGACTAGTTTTTTGTTTCGGGTCCGTACGCGTATATCCAGAATTCGTCACCTGATACGATGTTGTATACAGCATTTGAGGATCCTGCGTGGAATCTTTTGAGAGTTCTGATGCACCAAGTAACGCGAGCCGCTTTTTGCTCTTCACAGAGCGAATGCGTATCCATCGGGAAAACAACTTTTTTACACCTAATTGTTTGACTCATGCCAATGTCTAAAGTTGCCTGAATTTCGCGGTATGTCACATGTCGATCTTCCTCAATCAGCTTACGCACAGCATCAACGTTTTCTTGGGTGACCGCAGTTTTTGGACGACCTTGACGGGGATCATCACTGAGCTTGACACGTCCACGTTGAAATTCAGAAAATCAGCGATAAAATGTGGTTTTGGATGGGGCTTCATCACCAAATGCAGAAATCATCTGGTCAACACACTGTTTTTGTGTTAAACCACATCGAAAGTCATAATAAATCATCGCTCTTGAATTTTCTCGAATCAATTCCATTTTCTCAACGACTAAACAAGTTTGACAAAACCTTGTGACAAGACCGAGAATCTTTTTTTAAATAAATTAAATGGTATTCGATTTTTAAAACCAAAGAGTTTTCAATTAAAAAGATTTTAATATGACAGGAACAGTGGAAATATTCCATTCCCGATACTTTTAGTGCAGCCTAGGTAGTCTCCATCGCTAACTTCAGACCTTCATTATTTTTAATACTTTTAGGAAACATTTCCAAATTCCTCCTTAAACTATCTCTATAGACATCTCAACAGGTTGCTTTTGGATCCCTAAAATCAACAGTTTAATAAGTTGGTGATGCTTTATCACAAATTTAATGTATTTTTGATCAGGCATCGAGTTTTTACTACTAACATACCAGTCAGATATCCGCCAGGATATGTTATTAGTAGCAAAGAATATATTTAACATTTCTTACCTAGCACGCGTTACAAAGGTTATCGTACACCCTAAGTTTAGGCTTACATAGCGATTGCAGATGGGAAAATCTATATGTGTATGTTGTTGTCAGCTTAGCATCGCAACCCACTACAAGTTTGGCGCTGTATTTTTGGGTAACATCGCTACTAACTCTAACTCGATGGCAGTGTCAGACTTCTCTTCGGGAAAATAGGCTGAACAAATAATTACTTTGACCACTGTGCATCCTTTGACATTTATGAAAGCTGGTCGGTCTATCAAATCTGATGTAATGGTTGGGTCCGTCTATCCCACAAATCCTCGCGAAAGAACACCAATCCTACCAAGGATGTTACGTGAGGCTATTGAAATTAAAAAACATCCTAATTTCAATAGAGAAGGAGGCTGGGTACTACCACCTGCTTGGGATCCTATAATCAATAAAATTAAAACTAAACCCAAGCATACCACTGCTAGACCTCAGGACATAGTCAGTTCATTTTGCATAGATAGGACCATAAACAATAATTAAAAAAGCTGAAGGTACTCCGGGTTTAACAATGACATCGGGACGTCAGTCATCTCAGTCCCCCGTGACCATGGGTGCTGGAAAGCGCCCGAAACGTCGGGAATTAAAAATAAAAGTAAATAAAAAGTAAAAATAAACGCGATAAAATCCGTAAAAAGTAGTTTTAATCATGTATAGTGTTCGCGTAAATATAAGAAATCATTATAAGTCGAACAAAAAGATTTAACTTTTGAATAATATATTTAAATAATAATATATAAACATAATTATTTGTATAATGTGTTATATAGTATAGTGTTTTATTATAAAATTGTTATAAAGTTTTTGTGTGAATATAATTTATCTTTTTAAGTAAATGATTTTGAGTAATATATAGAAATAATTGTGATATTCACGCTGCTGTCCTACGCTTGTTATTACATTTTTAACTAAGAAAATACAATTAAAATCTATATGTAATGAAGTAAAAGCACTAAAACAAGTAAGATAACATAATAAATAAACAGAAACAAGTATTATGTTGAAATTTATAAAGAAAGAAAGAAAAGGTTATTTGGTACATACATTATAACAAAAAGAATAAAACTAAAACATTTTTTTTAATATCTTATCAAAAATATTTAAAAAAGGAATAACAAAATATGCACCAAAATGGTCTCCACTCAGCTTAAAGTCACGAATTGAAGATATAAATACATCAATTCGTAACGCTGATTTTCAGTGGAGCCAGGAGTGTGAGGCAGATGACAAGTAACAGCAAGAGAAAAATGAACTAAACATAAATATAAAATAAAATCAGAAAAAAAAAACTGTCAAAATTCCACGTGTCAGTGCAACTTTGACAGTGTAGAGATGGACGAACGGTGGTATGGATACAGAAAAAATAAAATAAATTGTGTATGTGTATGTGTGCATGCGTGTTTGAGTGTGTGAGTGCGTTCGTATGTGCATGTACAGTACTAGCATTGAGATTGAATCATACCATTTATGCCTATTTGCTGGATTTTTGTACGGAAATCAGAAACTTTTTAATAAAGTTTTAAAAGTGGCAACTGTTTTACTATTTCTGATCGGTGGTGGTATATCATTCCAGCACTTCGTGGCAGCAAAACGGAAACTACCAAGGAAGGCAGCTGTGTGATGCTTAGGGTATGTGAGTCGTGATGCTGTCCTAACCGCACGCTGCGAGAAAATAAGTTTTTGGTATAAGTATGATTTATAATGAATTTTATTGAAAATAAATGTACGACAAACTCTATGTTAGGTTATTTTTACGCTTATATAAAGTAACTGCATTTTTAGACCATCTTAACTTTATAAATTCCAAAATTCAGTTCACAATGGAGTTAGAGGCAAACAATTATTTAGCTTTTTTGGTTGTGTTAGTAATTCGTATTCCTGGTAACACCTTAGAGCCACACTGTGTGATTCTCACCACTATCCTTCACAGTTAGCTATCATGAGTAAATCTTAGTTTCAAAGTGCACGAGGGATCTCTGACAGTAAACATCTGGCTGCTGAGCTCCAGCACGTCAAGCAAGTTTTGCATGACAAAAAGCATTGGGTTCCGCACCTACGTTACACTGAATGAGTGAAGCCAGCCACAGTCGAGCTTGTATCTGCTGTACTGCCATATGTAAGAGTCACTGACAAGATTGGCTACATCTTGAAGTGCGCTCCATTAAAACATACTTCAAGTCGCCGAAGAAGATTGGTCAGTTTTTAACATCAGTCAATTGTAACTTCCCTCTGCAAGATGCAGGACTGTACAAGCTTGATTTTGAATGTGGTCTCTCCTACATAGGAAAAACTTAATTATATATAAAACTCGCGTTAAAGAACATATAGCTGATCTGAAGAATCGACGCTCCGGGAAGTCTGCAGTTTGTGAATACGTACTACATCAGATTTGATAGACCACAAATGCTCGCTGAAGAACACTTATTCCTTCCAAGGATGATTCGCAAGGGTATCGAAATATAGAAGGCGTCCTTATTTCAGTAGAGAAAATGGCTGGGTGCTATCATTTGTTTTGGATCCTATAATAAGCAAAATTAAATTCAACCCAAGTATACAAAAATGCAAGACTTCAAGATACTATATGTTCATACTGCATAGATCGGAACAATGATTAATAATTTTAATCTATGGTAACCGCAGATAACTATGACATCTGGACGTTGAACATCTCTGTCCCCCTCGTGACCATGGGTGCTGTAAAGTGTTCGAAACGTCGGGTATATAAAAAAGTTAATGTAAGCGATAAAATCCGTAAAAGCTAGTATTATTTAAATATGTAGTGTTCACGTAAATATAAGAAATCTTTATGTAAACCGGTACGGACTTGTTATTGCAAATAAATACGCCGATTAGAAGATCTAAAGATCAAGCGCGCTAGATATCTAACAGTCTTAAATTTCATGAAGAAATGCCGAGACCATAATCTCATTCCTACGTATGTCAAAATATCAACTAAAAAGAACGTTCAAAGAAACGCTAAGATCTTAAATCAGGTGAATGAAAAGTTGTTATGGACGGTAATCCAACAAAAACGCTCCGATCTACATGACTTAAACACATCCATAGACACATCATCCAGTGAAGTAAAAAAAAGTTTTAACGACGTTTGATTATAATGTTTGCATGGAAACGTTAAATAAATTAAATATAACGAATGCAGAAACAAACATATAGAAAAATATCAAAAATTAACGACTAAATCAAATGTCAAACATCTGAATCAATACCGGAACCAAACGCAACCACTGACAAACATAGATCATAGATTAATCGCGATCTATAATTTATGTAAAACACTGGATAATCCAGCAAAAATTATACTCTATTCCAATTACGAAGTCCCTTTTGACACTTCTTAGACATATTGTTTATTGATTTCTTCAGTTACTTTTTCAGATGGTACAAAGTAACTGCATTTTTAGACCATGGGTAAATCTTTGTATCAGAGAGCACGAGGGATCTGTGACAGAAAACATCTGGCCGCCGAGCTTCAGCATGTCAAGCAAGTGTTGCAAGACAACAAGCTTCGGATCCCGCGTCTACGTCACAGTGACCGAGTGAAGCCGGCCACAGACGAGCGTGTGCCTGCTGTACTACCATATGTCAGAGGAGTCACAGACAAGGTTGGCTACATCTTGAAGCGAGCTTCTATTAAAACATACATACTACAAGCCGCCGAAGAAGATTAGTCAATTTTTACCATCCGTCAAGTGTAATATCCCTCTACAAGATGCAGGAATGTACAAGTTAGATTATGAATGTGGCCTCTCTTACATAGGTCAAACAAAAAGATCCATAAAAACCCGCGTGAAAGAACACATATCTGACGTAAACCACCGACGCTCCGGGAAGTCTGCAGTCTGTGATCATGTTCAAGATCGTCCCCACCATTACATCAGATTTGATAAACCACAAATCCTCGCAAAAGAACATCGATTCCTACCAAGAATGATACGTGAGGCTATTGAAATTAAAAAAACATCCTAATTTCAATAGAGAAGATGGTTGGGTGCTGCCATCTGCTTGGGATCCTATAATTAACAAAATTAAACCCAAACCTAAGCATACCACTGCAAGACTTCAAGTTCGTTTTGCGTAAATCGGACCAAAAATTAATATTCAAAAACTGAAGGTAGCCGGGCTAACAATGATATTGGGACGTAAACATCTCAAACCCCCCCCCCCCCCGTGACCATCGTCGTCGACGGGAATTGAAAATAAGTAAAATCAGTTAAATAAACGCAATAGAATCCGTAAATTTAATTTTATTCAACATATTCTTTTTAGACATCGTGCTCAAAATAATTAAAACTTTAAAAGATAATAATATTTTACTGCCGTTTTGCGTTTATGTTCTATAGTTTTATTTTTTCTTTTTTGCATTGTAACGTGACTAAAAGAATCTTATTAGATCGATTATAGACAGATGGCTAACCATCAAGTTCTGGGATTGTCGGCTGATGGTAAGATCTTAGTCAATACTTAAGTAGACTCAGAGCTTGTATAATCTACAATAAAATCATTGAACTTTTAGTTGTTCCAAAGTACTGCAACGACGACCTGGTTACAGCTTTCATAAATGTCAAAGGATGCACAGTGGCCAAAGTAATTATTTGTTCAGCCTATTTTCCCGAAGAGAAGTCTGACACTGCCATCGAGTTAGAGTGAGATGTTACCCAAAAATACAGCGCCAAACTTGTAGTGGGTTCCGATGCTAAGCTGACAACAACATACACATTTAGATTTTCTCATCTGCAATCGCTATGTAAGCCTAAACTTAGGGTGTACGATAACCTTTGTAACGCGTGCTAGGTAAGAAATGTTAAATATATTCTTTGCTACTACCCCACCTGCTTGGCATCCTATAATCAATAAAATTAAAACTAAACCCAAGCATACCACTGCAAGACCTCTGGACACAGTCAGTTCATTTTGCATAGATCGGACCATAAACATTAAAAAAGCTGAAGGTACTCCGGGTTTAACAATGACATCGGGACGTCAGTCATCTCAGTCTCCCGTGACCATGGTTGCTGGAAAGCGCCCGAAACGTCGGGAATTAAAAATAAAAGTAAATAAAAAGTAAAAATAAACGCGATAAAATCCGTAAAAGTAGTTTTAATCAGGTTCGACTTATGTTAAAAGTACCCGCAAGTAATTTTGTTATTTCTTAACGTACCTAAATATGTTGACAAATGTCAGGAAATATTGGTAGGTTCCTAGATGAGTTATAATTTGCATTCAGCGAAAAATTAACTTTTTTGAAGTTTGTTATAGTTTGATAGTTCACGGGAAATATGAGGGGGCTACATTTTAAAGTTCGAAATGTAAAAAAATAATGGATTAACTTTGACGTGCTATGATTTGAAAATAATAAGTGCCCTTTTTGCGTTGTGTGTTGATAAGTGTAGCAGCTTACTCCGAATATTGTGTAGTTGATAAGATTGGGTTTTGATATCGAGGTATTCGTAGAAGTCACTACAACAATTACCGATTGAAAGGGCCTTGTGTGCCTGGATCGGTCTGCTATCCACGATCTAAATGAAGTCAGGGATGGTCAAGCGTTGAGATATTTACCAGATGTCAATATCTGTTTGCAGGTGGTGATAATTGATAGACCGAATTGTAACGGCTTACTCTCAACCGTAAGATAACGTGCGATAGTCGCAGGTGGCCATGTCGGCGCGTCCATTAAGTACAGAGACGTTGCATCATTCTAGAGGAGTGGTCGTATTCATGGTGGTATCATAGGATTGAGGGTGTATCGGGAACCCACTCGTTTATACAATGTGGAGTTCACTGTGGGTGTCGTACGCAAGGGATTCCGATAAGATCATTCAACGAGTGCTGGAACTCGTAGAGTGTAATAATATGGTCCCGCATTTGTGGTGGTCTCTTCAAGTGCAGGATAGTATTTGTGGTGTGGCTGTTAGTTTCCATACTTTGGTGTTTATTATGATAACGCGTTCCTCACGTTGCACTACTCTGTGATTGTGATGGAGAATTATAGTCGTTTGGTCGGGATCTATTGCTCCTGCAGAGAAGCAATCGAAAAAAATCTATAGAGAAAAAAAGAAAAATTAATTAAGAAAAAAAGTGTTTCTTGCTATCATTGAAGGGATTATGCCGGTCCAATGATATAGCTACAGAGAATAGTGATTCCGGACTAGCATAAACAGTATTAAAAAAAGAGAAATCATTGCAGGGTATGTACCAGTCCAATGATATGGCTACACGGAATAGTGATTCCGGACTAGCAGAAACAATAAGGGAGTTTTGAAGGGCATGTTGCAGGACTAAAACTGATTAGTGTTGCAGGGTTCAAAGGGACCGGTCCAATACTGATTGGCTGAAGGGTCGATGTAGACCGGGCCAGAGCTGATTGTTAACATCTGAAGGTTCAATATAGACCGTACCAGAACGTTTTGCTGAATGTTTAAAAGTTTATGACTTTGGTCAGGATAATCGAACGATGTTTTTCTTTATATAACTAACATTGTGATAGAGCGCGTGCGAGGACACTCGCATATTAGTATGGCCGTGTTGGCACCTGTGCCTTTACACGTGCAGCAACGCCGCTGTGGCGAGTCAGAATTATTGTAAATAGCACGTACACCGCACATCTGCGCGTTGCACCTGCGGTGGCGCTCGTGTGGCTACTTGTCTCGATTGTATAAAACGGACGGAGTGGCTGCCGTTAAAGCAGTCTTAGCGCTGGCGTGGCACGGTGCACTTGTTGTATCCCGCTACTAGCTCATCCTCAACTATTCGGGTAATTAATTCGTGGAAACAAATTTATTATTATTCTCAGCTATTAAGTTAGTCTCTGTACAATTTATAGTTGATTATCTCTGATCTTTCATGATTTTATGAAGTTATAATTAGGTTTTCCATAATAAACCTAGATTTTGATTCTTTCTACATATATTTATAGTCAAAACTAGACTAAAATATTACAAAATAAATAAATTATGATTAATAATAAATACGCGATAAGTGGTCGCCGCTGGTGAAAAGAGGGCTGGAACTTTTCTCACTTTAATTTGTAAATTTTTTATGTTTTATTTTTTATTATGTTAATAATATTGTAAATTTAACATCATTTAAACAAATGTAAAGCTCGAAATATATATATATATATATATATATATATATATATATATATATATATATATATATATATATATATATATGTGTGTGTATGTGTGTGTGTGTGTGTTCCGCCTCCATACGAGACATCCTCAGGTGAAGTAGACTCTGCGGTGATTAACCACTACAAATTTCTCGTATTGGGAGTAGAGGTGTTGGCGTATTGGTAACGGGGATAAGGTACGAAATGTAGGGAGAGCGGGAGTTGTTTTTCAAGTTAGGTAAGACACATCAATAAGTTTATTACGAGGCTCTGAGCAAAGTAGCATCTAATTCTATTAATCATATTACATATTATGACCAATTATGATAAAGATATTAACATATATTATTATTTATAGCAAAACAATAATGAAAGTGGTTTGTTATTTTTTGTGGGTGCATGATGAAAATACAGCATTATTTTTAATATTGGTTTACATAAATACTATTTTGAGTAGCTGTTACATTTTATAGTCATTATGACCATCATTATCAGCCCTTGAAAGTCTCCTTCTACTGGACATTTGCTTCTGCGATCGTAGTGACGACTGGCCTTAATCGTCACACTTGGCACGCGGTTTGACAATAGCGGTTGCTGGCGTCTCTCATTTTTGATGATGGTGTCCATCGTCGGTTTGGGTATTTTACGTCTGGTGTAAAAAGTTACCCAAGTCAAGCCAAGAGGTTACCCAGTCAACTATCGGTGGCCATAAGAATTTTCTGGCATTTTTTACCTTCAAAATAGAATGATGTATACTCTCTTGATGTATTCTCGCCGGCACCACATGAACATTAGTTTTACAGCAAACTATATATTTATTAGAAATAAAAAAATAAAATAAATTCAATGCAAACCAAACAACATGGAAAATGTAATAGGTATTATAGACTAAAATAACATCTATGTTCAAAGAGCTTATAAAGGAAAGTTGTAAAACAAGATAACCTCTCAGTACAATGGGTGGAACGTAAACTTTGATAATCATGAATAATTTCTCTCTGAACCAACACTCATGTATTGTCTTGCTTGAAAATTTACTATATCATAAGGGTCCATCAAACCACATATAAATTGATGTTTATCGACATTTATTTTAAAAAAAACTTGTTAATTTTTTTAAGAATTTTATTTTTAAGCAACTTAGAGAACAATAGCACATTGAGAGGCTCATAAATCTGCGCGTGTATTCAAGATGTACCAGCCGCTTTATTTTTTAGCAACCAGCATGTTAAATTTTCAATATAACATGCTAGTTTAAAGGTCAATACAATTTACCAATGGCAACATAAAATAATCTGGGTATTTAAAAAATTGATTAGTACACACAAAATATAATTCTTTAAGTAGCAGAACGCAAAAAGTTGTTATTAATAGCATGAGCTCTTCCGCGTCAATAGTATAAATAGGCGTGCCACAGTGCTCAACTCTCGGCCCCTTTCTGTTTCTTGTATATATTAATGACTTACCTCACATAGTAGAGAATAACCGTAATATAGTACTATTTCTGATAACACATCATTAATTTTCAAATTAAAACGACAGTTACTGAAATATGACGAATTAAATAATGATATATCTAAATTACTAAATTTGTTTAATAATTTGCATTTATTGACACAAAAACCAAATATGTGAAATTAGGGCCCTCATTTATCAAAACTTTCATGCATTTCTGCAGCATATGCTGTAAAAAGTGTTACCAGTGTTATACAGCTAGACTGGTTTACTTAAGCTATTTCCATAACACAATGTCGTATGGTATTTTTCTTTGGGGACACGCAACTCTCACTGAAATTGTATTTGTTTTACAGAAGAGGGCCATCTATGATTAAAAAACTAAAGAGTCGCTCAGACAAAAAAATTCAGGAAATTAACATAATATTAACTTTGGCCTCTCAATACATTTATGAAAATGTAATGTACGTACACAAAAATTATTGATTTGCTCAAAGTTTAAAAAATTTATTTAACTAAGGTTATATAAAAATGGTTTCTACAATATTAAGGACCTTAAGGATGATAATAACCCCTGGGACGGAGGTAATTGCTACCAGGCTTTTTTAATTTATTTTGTATTGATTAATTATAAAACTAACATGCTTGTAAGCTGTTATTTAAAAAGAAAGTCCCGCTGGGTTTCTTGCTGATTCTTCCCAGGACAGAGATTTTTTTCCAAATCATTGGTAATTAAATTAAATAGTGACTTTCAATAAGTATAATTTATAGTCTATATTGAATAAAAAAAATTCTGTTTCTGTTTCTAAGTTAAAATCCAATTATATATTAATTTGGAATTATTTGTGAAAAGGAACCAGAAAACGAGGGAGGTCGATTGTTCCGGCTGGTTCAGCAGCGGATTTCCTAACCTCCTATGACACCTACGTTGGGTTCGGGAACAACGTATGTGAACCCCGCAACGGAGTAACACACAAGGGCGTCGACCTCTTCCTTTTCTTCAAATAGGTTCAGGCGGGGATTACGGGTCTTCCGAAGTCGTCCCGGTCCCAACGCCTTAACTCTTCAATATGTGCCGCAATAGCGACACCAGTGGACTGTATTTTACTTTTTAAAGGTGAAGGATTCCTTGAGAATAAAACAGTAATTAAAACGTTCCGTGAGAGAGTAATTACTTTCCCTATCACTTCCCTATACACTTTTTCTTTCTTGATTATTATATATACTGCTGGTCCCGAACGATTTGTACGATGTCTTCCGCTAGGACTATGGTGTGTCCTTCAGGTTTCGGGCCTCGGGGTATGCCCCCATTACCCGCGTTATCCTCGCGGTCCACCACTAACCACTAAGACATACATTTATACATTTTATTTATAAAGATAGCACAAAAAATATCTATACTATGATATACATTACATTTTTATATCACAAAAAACCTTTTATTTATTCAACAAAATATGCCCATTTTACAACATATGCGCCAAGTTAGAATTCTTAAATATCCAACATATAAGGTTGAAACAATGTTCTTCACTTGAAATTATAAATATCTTAACTAATACAATAGTTTAATTTACATTTTTCTTATACATTTTACTATTAAAAACACTTTTAAATTTCTTACACAAAACTATCAGTATTTCACTAATCCAAAGGAATTTTCACATGAAAATAACACAGAATTCACCTATTTGTTCATACAGTCAATCTACAATATTTTACAAGTCAATTTTACTTAAATTGCTGAAATTTGCAAATATTTAAATTTCTACTTATTTTGACCTCCTAAGTTAACGCGCGGCTATGAACTCACGCTATTTGAACAACTAATTCTCACACGACTTTCAATTGTGCACACACGGCTATCAACCAATACTAGGTGGACAACTGATTCTACACGACTCCCAAAGGTCGGAAATTGTTTCTAACTAGATTTTTATCAGTTATCATATCTCTTATCAGATAACACAAACAAACATTTTATGAATCAAACATTGAAAACAAACATTTTGTTTTCATACAAAACGTATCAAACTCATATAAGATAATACTTATGCTATTAATTTCCATTAATTCTATTTATTCACAAAGTGATCATTTCGACCGGGGAACAAATCCTGGTCACTAACTTTATTTTAATATTCCTTTAAATTAACAATATTATTGGAAAGGTGATTTCAACCGGGGAACTGAACCCGGAAACGTAATTTATATCTTAAAAATTTCCTATATGAATTTATTAAGAAAATATTACTAAGAAAACGACAAACTAGTCCGGCCTGGGAATCGAACCCAAGACCTTCAAATTATTAATTCGATATTTCTTTAAGATTCAACTAAGTGTTTTCTTATTAGAATATTATTGCTCGATAATTTGTTTTTAGAAGCTGTTCGTAATCGGTTAACCAATAAATTGAAATATTCTTATAGACGCGTCGCCAACAACCTCCCCCCCCCCGTGCATCAGCACCATCATTTGAGAGGCGTCGCGGGTACCAGGACTATTATTCTGTATGTAGGTCTCCTCAAAATACCTGTGCTAGTAATGACGTCAACCACTCTGGTGTGACCGTCTGGTCCCGGTAGCGTCCTATTAATCTTGCCTTTCGGCCACGTATTTCGTAGCAACGAATGATCTATTATCAAGACAATATCACCTTCTTTAGGTTCCATGAACCTTCCGTTATTACCCGCTCGAGGTATTAAAGTAGGCATGTACTCTTTCAGCCATCTTGTCCAAAAATGGTCTAAATGGGCCTCATGGTCTAGGTCTAGGTCTAATGGTCGGCTAACTTCTAGGCAGATTTCCAATTGGGTTGTCCCGTCAGATGTTGCTCTAAAATTATCCAGGTGGTTGATCACCACATGAGCGTCCGAGAAGAAAATGATTGGGTGTCAAACCCTCTTCAGGACTATCCATACTGAATGTTACCAGAGGTCTGGAATTTACAGTATGCTCTGCTTCTAAAAGCAGCGTATGCAGAACCTCCTCTCGCGGGCTCCTTTCTTTGAGCGTAGCGGTCAACGCAAATTTAATTGATCTTACTAACCTCTCCCAAGCGCCACTCATGTGCGGTGCTCCCGGAGGTATAAATTTCCATTTAATATATTTTCTACATGACTCGTTTTTCATGCCCTCATAGCACTCTTCGCATGCTTGCAATAATTCTTTATGTGCAGCTTTGAAATTCGTCCCGTTATCGCTGTATATAACGGCTGGTTTTCCTCTTCTGGCGATAAATCGCCTCAACGCCATTATCATTGACGCTGGTGTCAATGAGGCTGCTAATTCCAGATGTACTGCTCTGGTGGTCAGACACGTACATAAAACACCCCAACGTTTTTCGTGTCGCCTTCCTATAGTCACACTCATAGGTCCGATATAATCTACGGCTGAGCATGTAAAAGGTGGTTCATGATGAGCTATTCTCTCCAGAGGAAGATTTCCTTGTGGCACGTTCTGCGGCTCTGACCTGTATGTCCTGCACCACTGACAGTGATGTGAAACATTTCGTACTACGTTACGCAAGTTCAAGACATAAAATTTTTGGTTCCTCATTCATCACCGTTTGGTCATGTCCAAAATGATGATGAACTTCTGTAATCGTCATTTTAACGATTTCGTGTTTACCGTCTAATACGACAGGTTTTCTACTTTCCTCAGTCAAATTAGACTTGAAAGGTAAACGCCCATTTAAACGGAGTAAGTTATCTTCTCCTATTTCCATAGATAATTTACTTAAGCGTGAACTTCTTTCAACGCTTTTGCCTGCTTTCAAGCATTTTATTTCCGAATGGAAACACTCGTCTTGAACGAATTTCCAAATTAATAATTCAGCTCTTTTTAAGAGCATTATGTCCAACGCGCCATCGGGTCCTTTAACCGACTTTGCACGTCGGAACACATAACCGACTTTTCGGCTGTGTTGTCGGGTTCTTTAACCGACTTTCTTAGACTTTCGAATTTTTCTACGGCTTGTAAGGTGCGTGTAGTTGCCCCAAGGAATTCCTTAAAGCTGCTAAATCGTCCGTAGTCGGGTAGACTTAACGGCTCTTGCTTTCTTAGCGCGTTTACGCCTTTCGGTGATTTTTCTTCACCCGTTTCTAAACTATTTATGGTGTCCACTTATTTGGGCCATAAATCTGGACTTGTCTTGAGGAATTCAGGTCCTTGAAACCAGCGATGACTTATATCGAAGGTGGAAGGAAAACTTCTAGTGGCGTCGTCTGCCACGTTTTGTGACGTTGGAACCCATCGCCATTCACATGGTTTACTGTGGTCTTCGATCTCAGCCAATCGATGAGCGACGAATGGCTTAAGAGCGCGAGTATCTGACTTAATCCACGCTAACACTGTACGTGAGTCCGTCCAAAATATTCGCTCGGATATCTCGTACTTGCTCTCTTCATTAACTGATGCAGCTAATCGACTGCCCATAAGAGCTGCTCGTAATTCAAGCCTGGGAATGGAAATTGGTTTCAGCGGCGCAACTCTTACCTTTGCGGCGATCAGCGTAATCCGTCTTTCTCCTAGCTCGTCCGTGGTGACGTAATACACCGCGGCGGCGTATGCTTTCTCACTAGCATCCGTGAAAGTGAGTAACTCTCCCTTGCCGACGCCTTGAGCAACGGGTCTAGTACTTCTAAATGACCTAATTTCTTCACTTCCGATAACCATTTACAAAATAACACGTGTAATTTGTGTGGAACTTCTTCATCCCAAGAGATGCCTGTCCTCCATACTTGCTGGATTAGCGACTTCCCTTGAATCGTTATGGGTGATGCGAGTCCTAAAGGATCGAAGACTGACATCACAGCGCTAGTTATCTCCCTCTTCGTAGGCGGTCGTAAACCATCCATCAACTCTTCCGGTGTGTTACGAAGACTTATGGAGAAACTTATTATATCTCGTTAGATATTCCAGATCAAACCTAAAGTGCGTTCTGTATGCTCCTTATCTCCCAGTGAAACACTGTCGCTCTTATATTTATTCTCCATTTTATGTAAAACCTCGGGTCGGTTGCTAGCCCATCCCCTTAGTTGGAAAGAAGCACGTTTATGTAATTCATACATATCGTTTACTATCCTTTCGGCCGTCGTCACGTCGGGAAATGCCTGTAGATAGTCATCCATATAAAAATTGCTTTCCGTCGCGGAAGCTGCTTCTGGATAGATATGTGCGTTATCCTGCTCATTTCTATTCTTCACATATATAGCGATGCATGGTGATGATGCCGCTCCAAATATGAGTGACGTCATTCTATACTCTTTCGGTGGCGCGTCACGATTGTGCCGCCGTAAGAATCGAAGGCTGTCCCTGTCTTCTTCCCGAATTTTCACTTGCAGGAACATTTCTTTAATGTCTGCCATCACTGCCACGCTTCCTTCTCTGAATCGTAACAGAACGTCAAATAACGACTTCAATAAGTCCGGTCCGGTTAACAATGCATCATTGAGACAACGTCCGCCCGTCCTTGCGGCGGCGTCGAAAACTATTTTTATTTGTGGATGAGTCACTGCGAAGTGAGGAAGATACCACGTGCGTGGTGAAATGGAAATATGGTTCGCTTTCTCTGCGTAACCGTTAACGATGAGATTTTCAATTTGCTTTTCATATTCTTTTTTTCAACTCGCTATTTTTATCGAGCTTCTTTTCGATATTAAACAGGCGACTTTCAACCTGTGCTCTATTCGACGGCATGCACTCATTATCTGTGCGCCATAACAAAGCAGTCTCGTACCTATTATTAGGTATACGAGTACCGTTTTGTTCAAAATATTTAAAGCTCGTTCTTCTGGGTCGTTCGCGGGCTTTCGCGCAGGCACTCCCAGAGATTCCAAACTAAAATAGTCCTTGATTAACTTCTCTATGTCCTCCTCCTTCTTGGTGGAAATGTGGTTAACAATCTTAATTGGTTTAAACAATCTTGATTGGTTTAATGCCACCCGAAATGTGACCATGAAAAACCCATCCAAGTTTGGTGAGCGATGCTACAGGTAGGTTCTTACCTCCTGAAATTAACTCATGAGTAACTATGAGATGCCAATTGTCCTGGCCGATTAATATGGTAGGTCTGGACCTCTCATAAATCAACTCGTCCTTAATCGGTGTCAAATGAGAACACCGTTGCAATAATTCTCGGCTTACTGACTGCGGAGAAAGGTTAAGTGACTTAATTGTTTGTGTACTTAAGTCCTCCTCTAAGTCTTTCGATAAAATGCCTTTTATTTTAACGTTGAAGCGATACGAACTGTCGTCGTTAATTCGCTTACCTCCTACGGCTTCAATACGTAATTCTTCTTTGCGTCCGCGAGGTGCTAACTTCTGAGCCATCCACTCCTCTATGAGTGTCATGGTTGATCCTTCATCCAGAAGAGCTGTGGTCTTGACCTTTCCTCTAGGCCCATATAACTCGACCGGTATAATTTTTAAATATGCACATGCTAGTGCATTCACTGTACTAACAGTTGTAATTTGAGCCTCTTTACCCCCGTCGTCCCCTTGCGGCGAGGTATTTTTATTGGGGTATCGATGTAGCATTCGATAATTTGCCATTCTACATCCTTCTACACCACATTTTTTTCGGTTTGCACTCTAACCTCCTATGGTTAGGTGACAAACATTGGAAACATACTTTCGCCTTTTTTAACCGCTTCCCATTTTTCGCGATTATTCATATCCTAAAATTTGTAACAACTCTCTATAGAGTGTTCCTTGTTACATATAACACACTTATGTGTTACCCGACTTACAGGCTTATCCTGGGTTATCATAACCACTTGTCGGTTGTGCCCTTTATTATTTCGGCGTTCATAACGCTCGCTCTTAAAACGGTTGCGTACAGACCCCTTTGCAGTGTGTACAGTTTGCTTCCTGAATTCAGGACGTTTCCGCTTTTCAGGTACATTTTCATTGCTTAAGGACGTTCCAAATTGTTCACTCAATGAATTCAAAAATTTGGCCATCTTCTGTAACTCTGGCTCCAAAGGATGGTGAGCTCGATATTCGAACCATTTAAATTTAATCATAGTTCCAAGTTTCTCCACTATACGGCTTACTAATTCCGGTGAGTATAAATACTGTGGTTGGTTCAACGCTTGTATTACACCAACCACGTTCGTAATGGGACTTGCAAAAGAATCTATATTTCGGCAATCTTCCGCCAATCTTGGCATACGCTTTACATTCTCGATTTCAGCTAGAATGAGCATCTCAACCCTACCGAATCTTCTTTCGAGAGCGTTCATTATTTCTTCAGGTTCACACAAAGTAAACAACAATGACTTAACCGCTCCCTTAGCGGTGCCCTTTAATGCCCTCCTAATGCGTGCGATATTCTGCACCCCTGAAAATTGGCTTCTTGTGTCTTCAAACACCGTTTTGAAAATTATCCATTCACCCGGGTCTCCATCGACGACCGGTAATTCCTGGAGGAAATGAAGCTGGGAAGACTTATCTTTACCCGCTATCTTTATTCCACTCACAATCGCTTCGGTCAATTCTGACACCTCACACGCGTGTGCTTTCTGTGCATTTCCTAGGTTGCGCTCGACCTCCGCCCCCGCTCCCTTATCAGTAATGTCGGGTTGCGTTACACTAACTGGCGCGCTCATTATGGTCTGTTGAACCCAACTCCTTACCACCTGAGTATTCTGCTCTTCATCATCCTCACTCGAGTCGATCTCCTCTTCTCGGTTGAGACGTGTCAACTCCAATTGAGATTTGGCTAAGGCAGCAGCTGCCTGTGCTCGTTCGAGCTCTGAGCGTTCGAATTTAATCCGCATCTCTAATTCGGCTTTCAGCCTCGCCGATCGCGATGACCTACTACCTCTCTGTGACCCTTTGTCACTAGTGAGCCCGATCCCCTACTTTTTCGACTATCGTTTGTTCAACGGTTTGTTGCCCTGGATATAACGGATTTCTGTGCGGCGCTGGTCTGCGTACCACTGGTGTCCGTCCTGTTGCTTGTCGTTGCCACGGACGCCCCTGAGTCCCACGTGCATGTGGACGTATCGGTGGTGGCTCCACTTGAAGGAGTTGCCCCACTCGAAGCAGTAGCTGTGGTCGCTCCAGATGATTCCACCTCTTTAGCCTTTCTTGAGAGCCCCGTTCTTGTCCTGTTTCCTTCGCTCCTCTCTGTCTGGTCTTGTGCCTTCTTCATCTTGCAGGAAGGTGATTGTTGGCCTACGGTCCCTAACTGTCCCTACGGTCCCTACGGTCCCTACAACCCCTTACCTATAACCCTTCTACACCCCAACCTAACCACACTACCCCTCCCCCCTTTATCTCCCAACCCTACAACCCTACTACCACCCTAACAGCCCTATCAGCCCTATCAATCCCGGACGGGGGCCTACCTTGGTGAGCCGTCGAGGGATGGAGTCGTGCAGGAATGGAATGGAGGAAAGGTTTAGGAACTGTCTCGCCAAGGAATATGGCGAAACAGTCGAGCCAGTAGTGCAAGCGCAGTCTCGCCCGAGAGAACTGCTCCACCCGAAGGTGTTGTGCCAGAGCCCGACCGATTTGGCACCGTTAGGGGGTCGGGATGTATGCTGTGCTCGGCGCCCAGTCGCCGGTGACGACTCGCCCAGGCGCTATCCTCCGGCCGCGATG
Organism: Parnassius apollo; assembly: GCA_907164705.1. Classification (NCBI taxonomy): domain Eukaryota; kingdom Metazoa; phylum Arthropoda; class Insecta; order Lepidoptera; family Papilionidae; genus Parnassius; species Parnassius apollo. Next base: position 19,943,825 of record CAJQZP010000885.1, on the reverse strand, counting down.
AAGTCAGGTGTCCACACGAGCACCCTCGCCTGGCAGCAGCAGCGGTGGATGCTTCTTCTTCTTTCTTGCACCCTTGCCTGATGAACCGACAGGAAATGCCGGACACGGTCGTCCGACAGGAAATGCCAATAACTGGCCGTCCAGTGGAAAAAAATGCCAAGCCCTGCTTGGTCACGATGAGCGCCTTCAAAAGGCACCTGCGCCTGGCTGCGATACGTGCCCCATGCGAGCACACGCCCCAAGCCGCAATCCCGGTTTTCTTTCTTCCGGTGGCTACCAGTATTCCAGGTCTGGTCCTGCCTAAGCCTTGATGGGCCTACTGCGCCGGCCTGGTCTTCTTGCCTTTGGTCCTGTTGCTTCAGCTCAAACCTCCGGCTTCCTTCGGTCGCTGATCTTCACTCGGCTCTGAAGGTCCACTTGAATGGTATCCAGCAGTTCACCAAAGGAACCAGAAAACGAGGGAGTTCAATTGTTCCGGCTGGTTCAGCAGCGGATTTCCTAATCTCCTATGACACCTACGTTTGGTTCGGGAACAACGTATGTTAACCCCGCAACGGAGTAACACACAAGGGCGTCGACCTCTTCCTTTTCTTCAAATAGGTTCAGGTGGGGGTTACGGGTCTTCCGAAGTCGTCCCGGTCCCAACGCCTTAATTCTTCAATATGTGCCGCAATAGCGACACCAGTGGACTGTATTTTACTTTTTAAAGGTGAAGGATTCCTTGAGAATAAAACAGTAATTATCTTCAAACGTTCCGTGAGAGAGTAATTACTTTCCCTATCACTTCCCTATACACTTTTTCTTTCTTGATTATTATATATACTGCTGGTCCCGAACGATTTGTACCGTTGATGTCTTCCGCTAGGACTATGGTGTGTCCTGCAGGTTTCGGGCCTCGGGGTATGCCCCCATTACCCGCGTTATCCTCGCGGTCCACCACTAACCACTAAGACATACATTTATATATTTTATTTATAAAGATAGCACAAAAAAATATCTATACTATGATATACATTACATTTTTATATCACAAAAAACCTTTTATTTATTCAACAAAATATGCCCATTTTACAACATATGCGCCAAGTTAGAATTCTTAAATATCCAACATATAAGGTTGAAACAATGTTCTTCACTTGAAATTATAAATATCTTAACTAATACAATAGTTTAATTTACATTTTTCTTATACATTTTACTATTAAAAACACTTTTAAATTTCTTACACAAAACTATCAGTATTTCACTAATCCAAAGGAATTTTCACATGAAAATAACACAGAATTCACCAATTTGTTCATACAGTCAATCTAGAACATTTTACAAGCCAATTTTACATAAATTGCTGAAATTTGCAAATATTTAAATTTCTACTTATTTTGACCTCCTAAGTTAACGCACGGCTATGAACTCACGCTATTTGAACAACTAATTCTCACACGACTTTCAATTGTGCATGGCAATTGCACACACGGCTATCAACCAATACTAGGTGGACAACTGATTCTACATGACTCCCAAAGGTCGGAAATTGTTTCTAACTAGATTTTTATCAGTTATCATGTCTCTTATCAGATAACACAAACAAACATTTTATGAATCAAACATTAAAAACAAACATTTTGTTTTCATACAAAACGTATCAAACTCATATAAGATAATACTTATGCTATTAATTTCCATTAATTCTATTTATTCACAAAGTGATCATTTCGACCGGGGAACAAATCCTGGTCTCTAACTTTATTTTAATATTCCTTTAAATTAACAATATTATTGGAAAGTTGATTTCGACCGGGGAACTGAACCCGGAAACATAATTTATATCTTAAAAATTTCCTATATGAATTTATTAAGAAAATATTACTAAGAAAACGACAAACTAGTCCGGCCTGGGAATCGAACCCAAGACCTTCAAATTATTAATTCGATATTTCTTTAAGATTCAACTAAGTGTTTTCTTATTAGAATATTATTGCTCGATAATTTGTTTTTAGAAGCTGTTCGTAATCGGTTAACCAATAAATTCAAATATTCTTATAGACGCGTCGCCAAGAATTTGTGTTAAACCACTACGGCGCCACGGTTTGTGTAAAAACAAATTAGGCCATTGGAACTATCAAATAACTATTCATAGTAAAATAAATATAGACTGATTATGAGGGGGTTGTATTACTAGGTTTTGGGCCAGAGATGAGTCCATCGCGCAGCCTCAATTCGTGTTGGTGGATATGTAATAGAAATACTAGAGCAGAGATTATCATAGTTATTTATTTTACAGCCCCTTTTGAAAATCGATTATTTTTCGGCGCCCTTAATTTTTATACACTCCTAAAACTTAAAAACCACAATTTCATTACTTTAATCAATTTAGTTATGGTGTATTTACTATATTAGTCGGTTCTGGTGTTTAAACTTACATTCTAAACTAGACATTATTACCAGCGAGAGCAATTAAATGGTGTATGTCAAACAAGAAAAACCTTCTAGAAGATTGCTAGTACAAGTATTGTATACTACTCTGTATTAAACAAAATACCCGTTGGTCGTTTCAGGGACGTATAGGGTACACATAGGCATGGCAATTATGATAATGAAAGTTTTTTTGGTTGCTTTAAATGGAGTTTTAATGTTTCTAATCAGATTATTTACTAAATTTAATATTTCTAAAAATGTTATTTGCTTCTTAATTTACCGATACCTGCCGACATATTATCTACAGCCTCTATGAGGTCACTGACACGGCCGTCACAAAGCGAGCCGCTACGCGGCGCGTGTTACGCAGTTATTCTCCAAAAATCTAAATTTAAAAATAATACAAAATATAATAAAATATTTTTTTAATAATATGATAGCAGAGTATAAATATTCTATTTCCCTTCTTTAAAAATAATATTATGTGATATGTTAATATTTATTTTATATTTTGTAATATCTTACAAGTATCATTTTACAAAGTCAATTAAGAAGAACGATTCTTAGTCCCGCTAAGTAGATGACGATGAGTTAAACATTTAACAGTTTCTGAAATTACGTACATTACAATCTATGAAAGTCAACTACTTAACGTAACTGCTTAACATACTGGCTTCCCCACAGATAATCTTATATGGGGAGTATTTGACATATTTTTACTTTTTTCAGGTGATTATTATTTTGTTGTTGTGTGATGAAGATGAAAACTTCAAGCAAGAACAGGCAATAGAAAAGCAAAGAATATGGCAACATGACATAGCAAACCCGCAATACGAAGAAAGCAAAATTAAGATCGCACTAGGCGGAGCTGCACTGCAGCGGAACAGCGACATGAGGTGGTCACTTGATCAATTTTGCCGCGCAGTTCTGCTGCAGTGTAGTTTTGTTGCGATTTAGTGCGTTTTGTCTCATATAATTTCATATAAAGAATATATGACGCGTCGTGTCGCTGAATTCCGCTGCGGTGCAGTTACGCCTAGTGCAGTCATACCTTAAGGAATTTTTTTATAGAAAATTGTATTTACGTATTACTAGCCATTACACTAGCGCACGCGAAAAAATCATTTCGCGAACTCTTTTTCTTCTGACTTGCTAAAAAAAAAACAATATTTATGGCTAGCTGAGAGATAAACCCGAATTCTACATAGGCTATATTATTTCTCATAAATTTGCCCATAATATACCAAAGATTTTTTATAATCAGAATGGTGGTTCCAGAGATTAGTGAGTTTAAAAAAAACAAAAAAGCTCTTCCGCTTTATCATATTATTAAGTATATAAAGTATTAAATATTAGTATTGATTCCTTTCTGGGGAAAAAATGCAGCTTCGTACCGGTAGGCGAAGTGTAGGGCAACCCCCACTAGATGGAGTGACGACCTGGTAAGACATGCAGGAAGTCGATGGGTACAGGTTGCTCAGGACCGTGCTTTGTGGCATACCTTGGGGGAGGCCTATGTTCAGCAGTGGACTTGTGAAGGGCTGTAATAATAATGATGATAATGATGATTGATTTTTGAAGTATAAATTATATAAAAAAGAGGATCATTTTGAATGGTTCAGTGGTTTCTGAGAAATCGGTGAACAGGTATTAGATTTCTAGAAAGGGTTTTTAGGCGAGAACAAATCTGCAACACATGCGTGTTAATATGTTTAATTTCTCAAATATTCAGGTTTCGTTACGATGTTTTTTTATAGAAAACTTGTTACAAACAAACTTACAGTTTACCCGATGGTACTTATTGAAGCCCATCGAAACCTGCAGACAAATTCAAACAAAATAAGCTATAGATAACTGAAAAAAATAAGATATAGGTTAACAATGCACCCCTGAAGACTTAGATGGAATACCTAACAGCCTGAAATACACTGGCTATACCCGATAGCGCTGAACGTAGCAGTGTACGCACTAATAGTTCGCGGCAGAAATATTCTTATTTCCAGATAAAATTCCTCTATTGGACAAGAGCCTTTTCGTTGTAGGGAGGTTTTGCTTTAATCGTCACGCTTGACAGGAGCTTTAAATTGCAGTACCAAACATCTTTCACCCTTAATGACTCTGTCAATGAAATGGTATACCGCTAAATAGGTATAGTTGTAATTTTTTTCTGGTATTCCTCATAATCGCCTTTTACATCTACGTAATTAAATAGGATAGACAAAAACTCGCCTACGGTGCCACCACTGGGCTGTTAAAATAAAATGGTGGTGTTTAAATGTTAATCAAAAAATAAATATGTCTAGTTTTTAATACTGTCTTTAATATATACTAGTAATAGCAAAACTTCCTAACGTAAACTTAATAATCGCTGACACTATAATTTAAGCTCTGCGCAGATAGATTTGTTTACGCAAGTGCTATGGACAGCACTGAGCTTCACTTTGTTAGCATGCATTATAACATGAGTATAATACTATGTGAATGTGAATATAATATGTTATGGTATAACATGTGATATCACCGGTATGAATTCGGGGTAAAAATCAACTGAGTTTTACAGAAAATATTGCTTTGAGAAAAGGTAAACGCTTTCACCATACAATATATTTATTACTAACCGAAATCGTGAAGTTCGTCATCATCATCATTATTATCGCCATCTTCAGTAAAGTCTATCAAAGTCCACTGCTTCACATAGGCCTCACCATATATTACCTCATATTTACCATAGCTACTTAAAATTTACCATAGTTGTCACACTTGGCTTGACAAGCTCTGTTCTTTTAAGATTATTATTGAGTAGTTATCAGAAAGATGTTACTGCGGATCTGCTGTAACTTTTTCAGTTTCTGCTTACGATACGCACGGGGTGATATGGGGTAGTGAATTCTCTAACACTGCGGTGTATATCAATTGAAATTAATTTTTTTATACTACATAGAGATGACAAACGAGATCACCGTCCACCTGATAGTATGTGGCTACTGCACTTTATGGAAACTAAGATCGAACATAGAAGTCTCTCACTCTTGCCGATTTTAATTAATAAATTTGACACTTCCTAGTTTTAACTGACTTCAAAAAAAGGAGGAGTTTGTCAATTCGACTGTATTTTATGTGTACCTCAGAACTTTTTTTAGGTGATTGGGTTTCAATGATTCTTTTTTTTTTTTTGAAATCTGGTACTTCTCTTGTAGTTCCATATAAATTTCATCAAGATTTGACTGGCAGTTTCGAGTTATTCTTAACAATGCTTATATAATTAATAAAAAAAATTTAGCACTTACTGTCGTTTCTGTATATTATGTAAGACATTAAAATTAGGCCAGGATTGTTGATTCTTTTGTGTTCTTTTTACCCTTTTAAAAATAACGCTGCAACTAATACTGACAGTAGAACGCAAATTGTCCGATATCCTAGGAAAAGCTTGTCAATAAAAATTTTAAGCAAGTGCATCTTTTCAACAAAAGAGGCTGTTGCCACAGACGCTAACGGCGAAAAGTCTAAACTAATTCACAAATTTAAATCTTATTGGATGGTTATAAAATAAAATGAATGCAATGACAATAACTTTCAACAATTTTAATAATTTGATAATGAAATGACCTTGTTTACGCTTATTAAAAGTAACCTACAAAAAATAAGGCAATAAAAATTACGTTATACATAGGAAATACTCAGATACTTACTATTTCATTTAAGGAAAATAGATGTAATATTGCATATTCCACTTAATATAAATTGTAATGCTTAGTCAAAACTGTTTCAAATTGACAGCTAATTAATATATTTGTTTTAGAATGTGCCACGCCACGAGCACGCAAAATCATATAAACAGGATTTGTCATTTTGAATACATAAATATTATGAATAAAGTATTTATAAGCATGTCGTCATTAAAAAGTCAATTTTAATAGCACATATTTTTTACTTATTTTAATATTATGAATTTAATTGTATTTGTTTACTTAATTGCCTTGTGGAAGCACAATTTCCTCCTGTAGGTATCTTGTGGCTCTTATGGTTTTATTTGATTCTAGATCTTTTGGTTTCCGATAGGTAGTGACTTACAATTTTGTTTTGTTTTGACGACAGAAAATTATATTTTGTTTAGAAAAGAACTTCTAATCTTCTCCGAAATATATCAAAAGCAATCGAAGGTATCAATACCGATCTCACATGAATTTTGATTGAATAAATAGCGCAATGTTCTCTAGACCCACTTTAATCATTGTGACGACTTTTTAATAGTGCCATAGGTAATTAGGTGAGTAGTTAGTGCCATTATGTTACGCGGGCAGTCAAAGGCATCCCTCACCGCAACTTACCCTTGTTCATATAGGTAATACTTGTGTATATACTCCCTCAAATAATCTCAATACTTTCTGAAATAAGGGGAGACTTGTGCCCAACTGTGGGAGTTAACTGAATTTTCTTTTACATTTCGATAGATTTTTCACCATCAAGCTGTCAGCATTTCAGTTATCAGCTGACAGTTCCTTAGGCAGAATAACATCTCGTTCGTTAGGCAGAATAAGCGCGTGTAGGTTGAGTTCGCGCTTATAGTTGGTCATCATTATCATTACTGCTCTTTACAAGTCCACTGTTGAACATAGGCCTCCCTCAAGGAATGCCACAAAGCACGACACCAAGCCACATACCATTCCGTCCATTGACTTCATGCGTGTCTTACCAGGTCGTCATTCATCTAGTGGGGGCCCTACACTTCGCCAGTTGGTACGAGGCAGCAACTCAAAAACCTTTTCTCTTCATTAGTTAATAGTTCTTCGATCTGTATGGCCGGTCTATTGCCACTTTAATTTACTGATCAGCTAGGCTATGTTAGTTACTCTTGGAGTTTACCTCGCAGAGAAACTCTGAGCATAGGACTTTTCATCGCATCCTGAGTTACTTTGAGCACTTTATTAAGGCAAGCAGTGAAGGACCACGATTTGGTTCCGTAAGTCATCACTGGCAACATGCATGGGTTGTATATTATTTTCTTAGGATTTTGAGGAACATCAGACAATACGAAAATATATTCCCTCCATGAAAACTATAAATACTCTTTATTTAAAAAATATGAAATACCTTTAGACTAAATAGAATTTTATTTAATAATCGAATAAATAATTGATCCCAAGATCGAACAGCAAACCAAATTCAACCAGGCAATGTTGATAAAGTTTCGTAATTTCTTTGAGAATACTTCAATACTAGAGGTTTTAGTACCTACTAAAACCTATTGTTGATTGTCGACCGCGTTGTTAATATAAACCTTAAAATGGCTTCAACCTTTTATTGATTAACCAACTTAAAAATTAAGAGAAATTTATGTAACTAACTTTTATCATCTGCTGTAGTTCATCATCATCACAATCGCTACTGATCTTGACAGGTCCACCACCTGCATCCACTGACTATCTGCATATCTTATCAGATCGGAACTCCATCTGGGGGACGCCCCACACGACTTTTTTGTGCTGTGGTTACGAGCACGGAAGTTTTGTTCACGCCACTGCTGATACAGGTCTTGTCTCATTTTCATATTATATAGAGCAATTAGTCCGTTACGTTCCATTGCGTGTTGATATAAGTCCATTTGAGTTTCGAATTATTTTATAACTCTAACATGCAGATTTCCGAGCTTGTTATATAGTTGCAATCAACAAGTTTTTAGTGTCGGAGAGGATCGCACTTTTTAAAGTACTGTGAAGTCAAAGACGAGCGCTCAACCCCTGAGCATTCATTTAATTTCATTTAATTTTAATTTTAGCCATTTATTTCGGAACAACTTACTAGACAGATACTTTGTGAAATTAATTTGCGAGTATATGACTTTCAATGCTAATTCAAACAATAATAACAGTAACAATACATATTTAAGAAGGTATTTATGTACGATATGAAATCTAACACACAAAACTTGTCAATATATAAAACATATTGCACATGTAACAAAATCTTTGTATAAAATGCTAACTATTTCAATAGATTATATTGAAGGCACGTTGCGAAATTAAAGTTTACACTATAATAATGATGCTGGCCGTTGTTATAATATATTTGTATTGCATGGTATAACAGAACTTAGTTCTTATTTGTTTTTCTGCTTTACTGTCATGACTGGTCAAAATAATAATCTCAGTATAATATCTAGACCATTACGTGCTCTGACTACGTATAGTATGTTGCAAAAATATATTTTTGTTTTGCTTTTTTTTAAAAATCAAAATTATTTAATGGCAATATATTCAGCCGATTATACTGGCTGATGTATTTAACCATCTGGATATAACAAGAAATAAATAGGATACATACATATACATAATACATAAACACTCACGCCTGTCACCCAGAGGGGTAGGCAGAGACTACAGACTTCCATTTGGCACGATCCTGACACACCTCTCTCGCCTCCTTCACATCCATACACCTCCGCATACATGCTCGTCGGTTAAGGGTACTCCTAATTTGGCCCGTTTTCAATAAATCGCCAATTTGGTCGATAAATTTTCGCCTAGGACGTCCCTTTCCGACTCTGCCATTCACTTCTGCAACATAAATTTTCTTTGTCACTCTTTCCTCATTCATTCTTTCCACATGACCAAACCACCGAAGCATTCCTTTCTTAATCCTGGTCACAACATCATCTTGCAAACCACACTCTTCTCTTATTACACAATTTCTTACCCTGTCATTAAGATTCAGCCCTAACATACTCCTTAACGACCGCATTTCTACTGCGTTCATTCTACTCTCGTGCTTCTTCTGCCACACCCAACTTTCACTACCATATGTTAAAGTAGGGACCAACACAGCATTGTGAATTGCCATACGTGCCTTTTTCGACACATTTTGACTCTTCACAATAGAGTGCAGGGCCCCATTTACTCTATTTCCCGCATTCACTCGTCGTTCTATATCCTTATCATATCTCCCATCCCTGCTAAATACGCAGCCCAAATATACAAACTCATCTACTTGCTCGATCAACTCCCCTTCTATTCTTATTTCACAAATCGTTTTACTTTCTTCTCTTTCAAAAACCATAACCTTCGTCTTACTTGCGTTCACTTTCATACCCCTTTCTTTTAATGATCTGTTCATTAATGTAACCATCATTGCAACTCGGCCGCCGACGACGCAAGTATAACTTGATCATCGGCGTACAAAAGGCATTTGACGGTTAACTCACCCATTCTTAATCCGCATTCTTCAACTTTCAAATTTTGCAAACAACTGTCCATAAATAGGTTGAACAGCCACGGGGAAGCTACACAGCCCTGTCTGACACCTTTATGGATGTCAAACCAGTCCGAGTAGACCCCGTTGATCCTAACACAAGCACTAGAGTCCCTATAAAGGGACTCCAATGCCCGTATCAAGCCAGCGCTCAACCCAAATGAATTCAGTGTTTGCCATAGCACATCCCTATTCACTCTGTCATAGGCCTTTTCCAAGTCCATGAACGCACAAAAAACCTTTTGGTTTTTTGGCCAAAAACTTCTCCGCGATCATGCGCATGGAAAAGAGTTGATCTGTACATCCCATTCCCTTTCTAAATCCTGCTTGCACATCCCAAATTTTTCCATCAGTTTCTTTCATGACCCTTTCAATCAGTACCTTAGCATACAGTTTTCCCACAATGCTAAGAAGGCTGATGCCACGGTAGTTTTTACAGTCCTGCTGCGACCCTTTTCCCTTATATACTGGGACTATCACGGCTTTGCACCAGTCTACCGGTACCCGCTTCAGTTCCCAGCATAAATTAAACAAGGTGTGCAGCAGGCCTGCCACCACTTCCTCTCCAGCCCTTAGTATTTCCGAGTGAAACTCTATCATATCCGGCAGCCTTACCTGCTTTCATGCTTTTCATTGCTTTCATTATTTCACCTACACTAATCTCGCTACCTCTTTCCTCTTCTTTCGGAATTTCTACTTCACTTAGTACGCACGTTGTCTCCTCACTCATAAACACGCTTTCAAAATATTCCTTCCATCTCTTTAAACTCAAAACTTCATCATTCAGAATATAGCCATTCTCGTCTCTTATAGCATTCATCATAGGCTGTTTTGAATGTCCCCTGGCAGTTCTTACAAGTTTCCAGAACATTTTAATATTTGCCTGGAAATTATCCGATATTCTTCTATCATTCTTATCCGTTCTTTCTTGCTTTTTTCTTTCAACTACTTCTTTTACTCTCTTATTAAGATGTCTAAAGACTGCCTTTTTTCTTTCAATATCATCATTCGTACCGCTAGAATTACCAGCCTTTGTTGCTAGTAAATCTAGCCATGCTCTCTTCTTTGCTTCAACTTCCATACGTACCTCATCATCCCACCATAACGTATTATTTTTCCTTTCATTCTTTCTCTTACTAACACCACATACTTCGGTAGCTGCATCCACTAAACCTTTCTTTACATTTTGCCATACATTCTCCAAGTCTAACTCCTTCATACATAATTCATCCAAACCACTTATATTTTCTTTCAGTCTACATTTGAACTTCTTTTTCTCACCTTCATCTTGTAACCTTTCTGTTCTAATACGCTGTAACGCAGTGGTAGACACAGATGACCGATGGCGCCAACGCCTGAATAGACCATTAATTCGGCATAGAACCAAATAATGATCCGTTCCTACGTTAGAACCCCGGTAAACCCTTGTATCTACAACTGCGCCCCTCAATCTTTCATCCACAATTATTAAATCTATCATGCTTCTATCGTCACCTCTTTCCCAAGTATACATGTGAATCCTCTTGTGGCGAAAGCAAGTGTTCGTCACAAAAAGATTCTTTTCCATACATACGGTGAGGAGACTTTCACCATTCTCATTTATACTTTCATCACCAAACGTTCCCAATATCCTTTCATAACCAAGCCTCCTCACCCCAACCCTTCCATTAAAATCTCCTAGCATAATAATATTTTCATTTCCCTTACACTCCATTAACACCATCCTTACCATTTCCCAAAACTGCTCTCGGATATAAGTGGGCTTAGACATGTCTGGGGCGTAGACCCCTAACACAAACAACTTCTTTAAGCCCACTTTCATTCGTATCCACAGCAGTCTTGGGCTTACACATTCATACTCTTTCACACATTGGCCCATTCTTTCTGAAAGGATGATACCTACTCCCTGGCATGCCCGCTCGATCTCGTCTACACCAGACCAGTATGCGGTATACATGCCATGTGTAGTGACATCCTTTCCCTTCCTTTTCGTCTCATTTACACATAACACATCTATTCCTCTATCATTCATCATATCGCATACTTCATCCATTTTATCATTCATTGCCCCACATACATTCAACGTAGCCAGACGGACCTCTGCAATCCACTTTTCGCCTCTCCGGGAGACAGAACGTGACGGGTGGCGAACCTCGTCGCCGGTTTTCCTCCCGGAGATTCTTCGCACCCCTGCCCCATTAAAGGGGCGCCGGGAACTCGGGGCCATTTCTATTATATTGTTCCTCATGGTGCGGACAAAGGGTGGTATATTTTACGCCTCTACCAGGGCGTGGAGCCGAGTCTGTGCTATCGGCTTGTCGCTCATTTAGCACCACCCGGGGGACACGTGTAGGGTGGGCCTAGGAATAGGTGGTCAGAGCCTACGGACGCGAGCGACTTATCCCCCAAAAATATAAATAAATAGGATGTAACAAGTAAACGGAATAGAAGCCTATGTCACTTATATTTTACAATTTTTATTTGATTTTACATTATAGGCCGCGTCACGGATTAATAGCGCACGGCGAAAGTGAAGGGACGCTCCATAGATTACTGAAGGACGCTCTGTCCCATTCGTGCACAGAATTATGAAGTGTTGTTATAACGAAGAGGTGATTGGATAGAAAGCGGATGAAATTCTAAGAACCAAATAACCCATGTTTAAGAAAATGCGAGTTATAAGTAATTTGTTTATCATTAAAAATTTTGCGCAATTTAAATATATTGAACTTTATATGTTTATGTAGGTAGTGATATATAAACGTGACAAATAAAGAAATAGCTCTAATCATTAATATTAAATATGTTTTAACAATTTATATATTTTACCAATTTTATAATTATTTATGGCGGCAGTGGTGTTATTCCTTCCATCAAATCGTCGTCGTCAAACTTTCTAGCATTGTTTGATATTGTTAATGAATGATTGTAATTAATTTTCATTTGATATACTAGTTTCTCCAGTTTCCTGTCGGATTCGCTGTAATTGATTGCAAATTCCGACCAATATTATTGTATCAGCATCACTAGTTGTCCGATTTTTAATGTACTGTAAGCTTTTAATAGTTGTTTCTAAGTTTTTTTGTAGTGAGAAAGTCGCTCCTGTTGTTGTGTTTCTTAATTTTTTTATTTAAACTACCAATAGTTTCAATTGACTTTTTCTTTAAATAAAACAATTCAAGTTATACACCATTTACCTAGCTTGCCTAGTTAACACTTTTTTGTCGTTATCTTTAACATTAGAAATGAAAAAGTGATTATCGAATGTATAGAAACAATGATAATTATGTGCGACGGTATTCTAAGGGCTTTGCGATGTGTGAAGAGAGTAAAGAGCGTGGGGAAGGCGACTGAGCGACCAATAGAAAGTCGGCACCGAGCGCCTCTCCCGTCGCACCTCACTCCTTTCGCTAAAGAGATCTAAAAATTGACCTCTGCGCTTTCAAGGTCAGTGCTATTAAACCGTGAATGAATGTATCTATTAAACCGTGGTGGAATAACTAATGACAATTGCATTAAGTTTATGAGCTATTGAAAATTACAAGTAGAATTCCACCTTTAGAGATTCATAACGTCTGGTATTTAAGCTTGATGTCTTTCGGAATTGCGAAAATTCAGACGCGATAGTGAAAAGGTTATTTAAGCATTTATTATTGTTTTGAGAAGGGTCCAAGGTTAATCCTGAATGTAGGTATAGCTTTACCGTCTCACAGCGTTACATCTCGTCTGTTTCAACGCCATACGTGGTGTCCATAGATTATCTCAAAAATGGATTTTATCATAGCTGCCTCGCATGACATGCGAATGGGCATTTTTTATTAGTTGTTATTGCTGGTACGGTTACAGGCTGTCCCTTCGAATCCGGCTCGAAGAATCAGAAAATGGTGTAGTGCTGTGTTCCATTCCCGGGTCGGGCCAAAATTAATTATGCGAGATCAATTTTCTTGTGGACTGTATGCGTGGTTCCCTATAACCAAACAAGATGACTGATGTGGCACGTGGCAGGCTTGGGCAATGCACTCGTTATTACCTAATCCAGTGTTTTCCAAACATTATTCTACCATGGCCCGGTAATTTTCGCACTGGCCTTTCGTGACCCACTTAATACTTTTAAACCCTAGCTGGTTCCATTACACACACAAAACAATACACATTTATTAATACCAAAAAAGTTTTACTAATACTACATAATATTTTGGAATCGCCTATTTAGTTATTACATTATAATGCGAAATATGGAGCTGCTACTTATTATTCACTATGTGACTATGACTAATATAATAACGAAAGTTTTTTTCTAAGGTCTGGTTTCACTTTAAGTCATTTTTTATATTTATTTTTGAGTAAACTAGTAGAAGCATTATGTATACGGAAATGTTACGACTAGATATTTTATTTTTATGGCCCGGTATCGGGTTGCGACCGGCAAATGGAAAATGGTGGAACGGAACTGGTTAGATAATAGATTAGGTCCTAATCTATTATCTAGCCCGTGCCCCGTGCGGGAACTAAACTTGAGCTGTTAGGAGAAAGGGAACACATTAAAAAAAAAACAAAGAACAGCTCAAGGCAATTTAAAGAAGGCACTTAAAGGGGTGGGGTTTCTTCTGCTTTAGCGGCCTCGAGGTCGATGCCCCTGGTGTTGCGACTGCGTTGGAAGAGAGCGAGCGGCAGGAGCGAACGTCCTTTTATTCGCCAGCCATTTCCACTTCTATTTAGGCGAGGGCGCACTTCCTAATTAGTGACAAAATCACGCCACATAATTGGCTTCCCCCCCACTTCCCTCATTTCAGTGCGAGTGGTAGGAGTGAGTGGATGGGATGGAGAGAGGCACTGGGTAGATACCAATTAAATAAACAAAATGCGAGGGTACCCGTTTTCCGCGCAACTATTCCCCACATTGCTTAAAGAGTTCCCTTCAACTAAATAAAGCTAATACTAAAATCTAATTTAAACAATGATTTCATAGGGAAGGATTGGTCCATCTAAATATTTTACTTATAACTTTATCATACAAGAAAAAGTACCGCATCTGTCATAATACAAATATCATATCAAAACACGATGTAACCAGGGTCGGATTTCATAGTGTAATTATCCCCGTTATTTCATAGCTTGTAGTACATAGTATCGTAACAAAACTAGGCTAAAATTCCATACCACCTACCTTAAGGTTGACTTGTATTATTATGGGGTCCTTTTACATTTTAATAATCACCCTACGATATCGATAATTTCTGTATAGTACATGAGTACCGCATTTTTTTAATAAAATTAGAATTAGCTCCCTTTCTGGTCAATCGATGCTTGATCGATGCATTTATGTTGCATCCTTGATACAACTATAATTAGGTGATACTACGATGAAAACTCTATGCCCCAGAAGCAGTTACTTTGAAAACAGAATTTCAAAATATTTTATGAATCAAATTTGCAGATTCAATTAGGCAGATATGGTTTCTTTTGTACTCTTTTCGTTTTACCCTTATTGGATACAAAATATATCAGATACCTATATTCAAAATTTAATTTAAACTAAGTTCTTTAGACAACAATTAAACAGAAATAAAAATAAAACCGTCAAAAAACGAAACGTATAGATAAACTAGACACATAACGCCAAAATCCTGGCACATAGGGATAATAAACATGAAACATCAAACGTGATACAATTTTTTTTAAATAGTATAATTTTATTTCCCGTGTACAATACTCGTATTTTTGAGAGTCTAATCCAACTCTAGCCTAATCTTGGTAACGTAACTAAACTAACTGTAAAATGAAACTTTAAAAATGCGTTTATATAATAATTGAATTGAAATGAAATTATTTATTTATTTATTGCAAAAGATTTTTAGTTTTTGCATTCTACGCTAACCTTAGGGACAGAGTGTCATGATCACATTCAATTCAAAAATGTACATGCTACACATACATTATATATATATATATATATATATATATATATATATATATATATATATATATATTTCCGTAAATTTTTATACAAATAACTATAAACATATAAAGTAAGTGGACTCAAATTTGTTGGTTACGGATATATTCGTATAGTTTTCTTTTAAAAACGTTTTTAGCAGGTATTATTCGCAGGTCAACAGGCAATTTGTTCCAGAGGGAGATGGAAGTTAATGTGAAAGAATTTGACATAAACCCAGAATGGTGGAGAGGAGTAGACAGTAATAAATTGTGTGAAGATCGGAGATTGAGAGAATGAGTGAAATTAATATAAAGTGACTGATGAAATTAATATAAAGTTATTTACCGATGATACGCACCACTGTCGACCGATTCGCGTTGGCTCTAAACTGTAATTTTAGGGCCAGCGCACTGGTCCGTTTTAGTTGTTCAGACGGTCCGGTCCTTACGCTAGTAATATATAAGTCAATGAATTTAAATTACTAATATATCCTAGAAAGGCAATTCGAAACTAATGATTGGTCAAAGGGACATAGACGGACAACAGGACGCATATATGACGCGGTTGCGGTCTTAACATGAGCTATCCCAGTTACCCCGTCAGATCTGGAATAAACCTCTTCGACGATCCCCAATTGCCAATGAAGAGGTGGCGTATTTTCCTTGGTGAGAACAACCACCGTTCCGGCCGTTAATGGTTTAGTTGTCGTATTACATTTCTGCCGAGATTGCAACGTATGTTAGATATTCCGTTTTCCATCGCTTCAAAAATAACTGCACTAGCCGATCCAATAATTTATGACGTGAAAGAACATGAAATTTATCCTCATCTATGTCCATAGCTGGCACTTTAAAGGTGTTAGATTCAAAAAATGAGCTGGAGTTAGAGCCAGTGGCTCCGAAAGGTCACTCGATAATGTACAACAAAGTGGGTGGCTGTTCATGGCGCACTTGATTTTTGCAAGTACAGTGCATAATTCTTCAAAAGATTAAATTTGGTCTCCAATTACGCGATATAAATGACTCTTTAGACTCTTAATATTAGTTTCCCAATTCCCCCCAAAATGATTCGCGGTGTGGACTTTCAGAAAACACTCGATGCGGTTCTCAGCTAAGATGTGAGCGAACTCCTAATTATAATATTTGGAGGTAAAAAACTCATGTAATTCCGATAAAATATGTTTCGCCCCTACGTAGTTCGTACCGTTATCTAAGTACATTTTACTTGTAGGGCCGCGGCGTGAAAGGAAACTTTTAAATGCACCCATGAAGCTAGCCGTGCTTAGATCACCGGCAAGTTCTATGTGTACAGCGCGAGTAGTCAAACATACGAAAATATTACTTCGTGCATCTTACACCACACCCGCGAGTGAGCGTGATCTTGAACGGATCAGTAAAGTCACGCCTGGTGTGCATAAAAGGTTTTACAGATTGTATTACACGGCAAGACCTAAGGTCCGCCATTTCCGAGAATGACGGCCTAGGACGAACTAGAAAGCAAGATATACATCTGTGCACCCGATTGCGAATAAAGTTACGTGCGGAAAGAATCCAGTCATTTGGACGCAAAATAGACATCAACAACTCAGGACCAGCTTGGCAATTCAATTTATGGTGGTAATAAACTAATAATAATACAAAATATGATCTTTACGGTAAAACTATAGTCAGTCGTTGATCGAAAATCAAATGTTAGTTGGACAAGCGCGCACCTACTTTAACAATCCCATTCTTGCAGAAAGGGCTTAAAGGGTGGAAAGCGCGATTACGTCTTGCCATATTGTAATCTTGTAATTTCATCAGCAAAGTACACACGTTAAAGCTCACGACATATTAATAACTCGGCATAACTATAATCGGACGCAACGATATACGGACGTCGCGGTAGAAGCTTTACAAATCCATACACGTAAATCACGCTACTCAACAATTTGGACCGGGAGAAGAAACGGTTCGCCAAAGCAATGATTGGAGAAACCTCACTCAAAGCATTTACAGCCAAAGTGTGCCTCTACTTTTCCGGTGGTTAGGATACTGACGAAGGGTCAAAATCAGCTATGGGCCACTGTGAGGGTTCCAAGTGAATCCAAGAAGGTTCTTGAAACGAAAGTGTGTGATCTATGATTTGTACCGGAGTAAATCCACGAGATAAACAATCCACATGATAGAAATTCTGCGATTCCAACTCGTCTTGGAACTTGGCTACTCGGTACGTGACAAAAGTATCCCAGCGATGGGGTGAGGAATGAACCCAACATAGAACGACTTTTGAGTGTTGTTTTTGTGTGATGTGACTTTGAGTCGAAAAAGGCAAGTATGAATCAATGTGAATTGAATCATTACGCACCCTTATAACATCGGTGATAAGCTTGGCAAGTACCAAAATTGCTCAAAATACGAGGCGCGCGAGAGAGACAATTTTACGAGGTGAAACCTTTGATTTTGAACTTATGAGGCTGACCGAATGCCTACCATTGTTCTGGACGTGAAAATATACAACGCCCCCGTAATTTTTCTCGCTAGTGTCTGCAAACCCAACGACAGTGACAACACTATCTATACGACGTTTATATGACGTGGTATTTTAATTTCGCTTAGAAACGAGAGTTCTTCCCTAAAACATAGCCATGAACGAATAATGTTATCGGGCGGCGTGTCATCCCAGTCAAATTCACATAACCAAAGTTGTTTACTTAAAACGCGTACAATACCACCGGTGCTACAAAACCCATGACAACATCGTGCGCTTTTTGCACGTCTCCGCGGGCGAGTATTACTTTAAGGTTAAACATGTCGGACTCGGATGACCAATACAAACCAAGCACCTTGTGCGTTTTAGAATCATCGAATTCTTTTACAGCTGAAAGGTGGTGTGAGAGTGGGATTGTATCCAAAACAGTACGCGAATTACTAGTCCACTTAATGAGATTAAATTTACCCGTTTTCATGAGCTTTATAACTTTGGCGGTGGTTCAGACGGCTTCCTCTACGTAATCGACCGAGTACACGAAATCGTCCATATACAAACCACTCTAAATTGCCTTATTAGCTTTAGGGTAAGAAGGATCCTCATCATCAGCAAGCTGCTTCACCGTGCATGGTGTATGAAATGGGCTCGACATCAAACCAAAAGAAACGCGGTTAAATTCTAACACCCTTAGAGCTCCTTTGGGTCAAAGCGATATAAAATGCACCGAAATCGACGGTCGCACTTACGGACCCCTTTGCAAAGAAACATTTAGCAAATATCAGTGGATAATGCAATACGAAACAAGCGAAAATTTACTATTCCATTAAATAAGTTTTTTTATAGAAGAGGGGGCAAACGAGCATGCAGCTCACCTGTAGGTGCGGTCCAGTTGTGCTGCAAACTTTGCCCACTATAAAGAACATCGTTAAGAAAAAAGTGAGTGCTAGTTCTAGCACTAGCGTAACGCACTAAGCGTAACTTGCATGTAAGTTTTTCTTCCCTGATGACACCGTAATGTGGTATGTGGTGGCTTGTCTTCATAGTTATCTATTTTTGGAGAGAAATATAACACTCATTTATATATTCATTAATAACACCATCATAAGCTTCCTTCAATTTGGATAAAGCGAGCTTCTTGCGCGACAAGTAATACAAACGTTTTTCTGCCATTTGAAACGAATCACCGAGAGAAAAAATATCCCCTTTGAAGGGTAGCGCTACACTATATCGGCCATCGCGATCACGAACGGTCGTGCGGACATTAATTTACTCGTATAATCTATCATCCGGGATAAGTATAGGTGGAACGTTCACCTCCTCTAAAAATAAAATTTGCAAACTAATGACTCGAGTGGCTCGACAGCCGTGCTACAATAAGAGGTTGTCGAAATATTATCAATTATAGGAGCAAAACCAATAATAACGTAACCTAAAATGGTTTCTATTGCGTAAGGTGCGGTACACGAGTAGTTACCCTCGACCTTGTTGTGTAGCAAAAGGTGATGGAAGATAAATGCCCCGATGAGCATATCAATATCTCCATGGACAGAGTAAGTGTCGTCCGCCAAAGCTAAATTATCGAAATTAATAATTGCGAAAGCATTGACTGAAACGATTGACAGGCGCTCAGTGACCTTATCTACTACTAATGATTTTATATTAAAATTAATACTTCGATCTAACCGAGAATAACTTTTCAAATTAATCGAATCTTGTACCGTTTTATTGAAGCCTCCAATTCCCTTTACTACGGGAGATGAGCGCGTCCTATTCACTAAAAATCCCAAACGGTGGCAGCACTGCTGTGTTATAAAGTTACTTTGCGACGCATTATCTATTAGCGTACGAACACTTTGTTCGTTTCTATGTAAATCTCTAACTATAATACGCGCTGTACTCAACAACACAATGGCCGGAGCGCGGTCGGCCCCTCTCACGTTCGACAGTGAGCACAGAGCGATGTCGCCCGATCGCCCGTTAGAAGTATCAAACTTCGTGGGTGGAGTCTTGCACTCAGATGTGCATAACGTAGATATGGTACCATTTCTTATATTAGACATGCACATGTTGGTATGGTGTCTTGATGTGGCGCTTTCCATGGGGGGACTGAGATGACTAAGATGTTACGGATTCAGCGTTATTTTAATTAATCCGATCTATGCAAAATAACATGTGGAGGTCCAGGCTTGAGAAGTTTAATTTTTATAGGATCGCAAGCAGAGCTAAAATGTTTGCTAATTTCAATCTCATATTGTAGGAAGAGGATTGTGTCTATCAAATCTGTGTATAGTTGTAGATATGATCACAAATTGCAAGGAGTTAAGCCTACGTACGGCGTTAATGTCAGTGTATTGATATTAATTACAAACATATGTAAGTGTCTTAGGAGCGACTATGAGAAATTCTGGAAAGATCTCAAAAGTTAAAAGTATTGTGAGATGGTACTTAACACATGACTAACAAGCAATTGGGGTAGGGTATTTGTGTTTGCCAGGTAGAAAATATTTATCGTACTATGGGATTATAGTCTTAAATAGCACTCAAACAAATGGTATCTAATTTTATGATACAGTTAGAATGTATATTAAATAGAGTGTGTATAAGCATAATTTCATAAATTAAAAAGAAACAATATTATTTAGAAAATGTTAAAGTATTGTAAACTGTATTTAAATACTTAAATAGAAAATAAGATAATTTTCAATGTTTTTCCAATTAACTTCCGAATTGTGGACATTATAATCAAAGTGATCAAACTCTCAGAGGATGCTACATGTGGCCGTGAAAGGAAAAGGGGAGATCTCCCGCCGGGTAAGGTGTTCTGCCCGGGGAGCGGCCAACACTCCGTGTGATAGTTCGGAGAAGTTCTATATATACTGTCTATGATTCGGAAAGTTAATAGCGCGATTTAGGCTTCGGTGTGTTTTTCGCTTATGGCGCGACGACAGCGCCGCTACATCACCCCCCCTGCTCAGACCGGAGGTCGATAGTGCAGCCTCGTTGCCGACGAATGTGCAAGTGCCAGGAGATTGCCTTGTAGTCTGCGGTGAGTCGAGAAGAAGGCAAGTGATCTGCGAGAGTGCCGTGAAGCAGAGGCGAGCAGTAAGGCTCAGAGCCGTGCCGAACACTGTATGGCGCAGAGAGTAGCTTGAAGGAACAGGAAGCATTATTATTCCAGTGCTGCGATGAACCTTGTGAAGCTAGCTGGCTTGCAGGATATGAAGACTGTAGACGATATCTGCTCGAGAGCGAATGGGTGGGGTATTCTATGACGATGATGAAGCTTGAAGTTTCCGAAGGTTGTTTGGTTGCATGTTCAGATCACGTCGGGGTCACCACTGTGGCCGTGAAAGGAAAAGGGGAGATCTCCCGCCGGGTAAGGTGTTCTGCCCGGGGAGCGGCCAACACTCCGTGTGATAGTTCGGAGAAGTTCTATATATACTGTCTATGATTCGGAAAGTTAATAGCGCGATTTAGGCTTCGGTGTGTTTTTCGCTTGTGGCGCGACGACAGCGCCGCTACACTACATAAAGTCCAATTTCTTCTTATGTTACTTAGACTTTGATATTCAGCTCAGTGGCACATGTTTTCTATGAGTTTTGCAATACTCTAGCATCGTTCTATTTTTTGATTTAGAAAGTTTCATTAGATTTTTTATTAACTTGTTCAATACTCGGGAAGGGTTATTATTTTTAAAAGAATTTGTAAATGTAATAAAAATATATAGTAAATTGCAAGAATGCTTATTCACGTGGAAAGAAGTTACTAAATGTAACACACACACAACAAAACCTTTATAGCGGTTATTCAAAGGCTTGTATTTTTGTCAACATAGTTAATAGGTTTCCCACAGATGTTAAAGTAATGATTTCGTACGATTTTTCTTTGTGATTAATTTCGACTTCGTGCCACTGTATCTTTTGCTGAAAAATTTTGCATGGGTCTAGTATCCATACGTCTGGTCCTGCAGACGTTTTCCTACACTTTCTGGTTTGTGGCACGATGAGTTTGATTTATAAATTACTGCGTTCTGACACGTAAATTTTTAGTGTTCATATATAACATCGTAACTCGACCAAAGCGCCACCTACTTGTCCAGGTGTTGTGATTCAGTTTTAGTACTTTACTGATATAATATATTACGAATATGATTAATTTCACGGCTCCGTGGCGCAGTGGCTTAGCATTAGTTGATGCGCTGAGGGCAACGGGTTTGAATCCCGCACGGAACAAATTATTGTTAAACCTACAAATAATTGTTCCAGGTATGGATGTTTGTTGTTGTGAAATTTATATGTAAATTGCCTCACGATACAGGAGAAAATCCTAATATATTAGTAAATTTTACTTACGGATCTTTCAAATTATACCTCAATCGGTTAGGTCTTTCAGAAGTTACAGTATAATTAACAGGTGAAACAACTAGTATACGAGTATCTGTACATATAAGTAAAAAGAAGTGTCCGTCTGTAATAAATAAATAGCGTCTTATATTGAGTTGATGTTTATTATGTGTATGCCATTAGGACATGAATAAACATTTTAAAACTTTTTGTTTGTATGTCTGTCCAGGCTAATTCTCTGGAATAATTGAACTAATTGTAATAGAACTTTAGGAATATATAGACAGCAATGCAACTAGTGATTAAGAGTATATTTAATCCTACAGATTTCTGATACCTTGCTAATGTACTTTAATAGTTTAACAGTATTACTTTCTAGTTTAATACACGACGTCGTATATTGCTTATACGAAAGGCTATTAATGGATGGTATTAAAGGGGTTTAATCATTTGCCAAATAGAATCTATAACGAGGATGTTCGGAGTAAGTAACAAAGCATAAATTTTAAACAGTAATGGCTCAGTATGAACAACCAAAAAGCTTTGAATAGGAATATTTCCTACGTAGTAAAAGCAGTGACGTTAACTTTTATTGACTTGATTTTTGTCTATGACTTTTAGTCAACTTGATTTATAACTCTGTGATATATGCAAAAATCGTAGAAGTCTTCTACGATTTTTTACATATATCATCTAATGTTGTCTAAGCTTCTACGATATTTTTTTGTTTTGTAGTAGTTTTTGTACTGAAGGAGGGGGAGATGTATATCAATCACGAGTAAGGTCTAATAAAAATAACTTTCGGCAGCCAAAATATCCTCGGAAGGAGCAGTATTGACTATTAGTGAAAATAATATTAGCAACGTCATAATGTCTAGAAGCGTTTTAAACCATACACCAATTCATACTAATTCAATATAGTAAGAAGATTGTTTCCCATTTTATCGGTCTCACGTGTTATTTTTCTTTATTTATGTGGTAACGAGGTATACATTTTAATATGAATTGTTTGGAGATGTACCTATTCAGTAAAATTCTAAATGATGAATCATGCCGAATGAAAGTTAAAGGCTATGACCATCTATTCCTAGGCCCACCCTACACGTGTCCCCCGAGTGGTGCTAAATGAGCGACAAGCCGATACCACAGACTCGGCTACACGCCGTGGTAGCGGCGTAAAACATACTACCCAAAATTTTCGCACCATGAGGAACTATACGAAAGAAATGGCCCCGAGTCGCCCCCTTTAATGGGGCAGGGGTGCGAAAAATCTCCGGGAGGAAAACCGGCGACGAGGTTCGCCACCCGTCACGATCTGTCTCCCGGAGAGGCGAAAAGTGGATTGCAGAGGCCCGTCTGGCTACGTTGAATGTATGTGGGGCAATGAATGATAAAATGGATGAAGTATGTGATATGATGTATGATAGAGGAATAGATGTGTTATGCGTAAATGAGACGAAAAGGAAGGGGAAGGATGTCACAACACATGGCATGTATACCGCATACTGGTCTGGTGTAGACGAGATCGAGCGGGCATGCCAGGGGGTAGGTATCATCCTTTCAGAAAGAATGGGCCAATGTGTGAAAGAGTATGAATGTGTAAGCCCAAGACTGCTATGGATACGAATGAAAGTGGGCTTAAAGAAGTTGTTTGTGTTAGGGGTCTACGCCCCAGACATGTCTAAGCCCACTTATATCCGAGAGCGGTTTTAGTAAATGGTAAGGATGGTGTTAATGAAGTGTAAGGGAAATGAAAATATAATTATGCTAGGAGATTATAATGGAAGGGTTGGGTTGAGGAGGCTTGGTTATGAAAGGATATTGGGAACGTTTGGTGATGAAAGTATAAATGAGAATGGTGAAAGTCTCCTCACCGTATGTATGGAAAAGAATCTTTTTGTGACGAACACTTGCTTTCGCCACAAGAGGATTCACATGTATACTTGGGAAAGAGGTGACGATAGAAATGATAGATTTCATAATTGTGGATGAAAGATTGAGGGGCGCAGTGGTAGATACAAGGGTTTTCCGGGGTTCTAACGTAGGAACGGATCATTATTTGGTTTTATGCCGAATTAATGGTCTATTCAGGCGTTGGCGCCATTGTGTTGGTACAGAAAGGTTACAAGATGAAGGTAAGAGAAACAAGTTCAAATGTAGACTGAAAGAAAATATAAGTGGTTTGGATGAATTATGTATGAAGTAATTAGACTTGGAGAATGTATGGCAAAATGTAAAGAAAGGTTTAGTGGATGCAGCTACCGAAGTATGTGGTGTTAGTAAGAGGAAGAATGAAAGGAAAAATAATACGTTATGGTGGGATGATGAGATACGTATGGAAGTTGAAGCAAAGAAGAGAGCATGGCTAGATTTACTAGCAACAAAGGCTGGTAATTCTAGCGGTACGAATGATGATTTTGAATGAAAAAAGGCAGTATTTAAACATCTTAATAAGAGAGTAAAAGAAGTAGTTGAAAGAAAAAAGCAAGAAAGAATGGATAAGAATGATAGAAGAATATCGGATAACTTCCAGGCAAATATTAAAATGTTCTGGAAACTTGTAAGAACTGCCAGGGGACATTCAAAACAGCCTATGATGAATGTTAAAAGGACGAGAATGGCTATATTCTGAAAGATGAAGTTTTGAGTTTAAAGAGATGGAAGGAATATTTCGAAAGCGTGTTTGTGAGCGAGGAGACAACGTGTGTACTAAGTGAAGTAGAAACTCCAAAGAAGAGGAAAGAGGTAGCGAGATAAGTATAGATGAAATAATAAAAGCAATGAAAAGCATGAAAGCAGGTAAGGCTGCCGGATATGATAGAGTTTCACTCGAAATGCTAAGGGCTGGAGAGGAAGTCTTGGCAGGCCTGCTGCACACCTTGTTTAATTTATGCTGGGAACTGAAGCGGGTACCGGTAGACTGGTGCTAAGCCATGATAGTCCCAGTATATAAGGGAAAAGGGTCGCAGCAGGACTGTAAAAACTACCGTGGCATCAGCCTTCTTAGCATTGTGGGAAAACTGTATGCTAAGGTACAGATTGAAAGGATCGTGAAAGAAACTGATGGAAAATTTGGGATGTGCAAGCGGGATTCAGAATGGGAATGGGATGTACAGATCAAGTCTTTTCCATGCGCATAATCGCGGAGAAGTTTTTGGCCAAAAACCAAAAGGTTTTTTGTGCGTTCATGGACTTGGAAAAGGCCTATGACAGAGTGGATAGGGATGTGCTATGGCAAACACTGAACTCATTTGGGTTGAGCGCTGGCTTGATACAGGCATTGGAGTCTCTTTATAGGGACTCTAGTGCTTGTGTTAGGATCAACGGAGACCCCGTTGGATCGGACTCGGACTGGTTTGACATCCATAAAGGTGTCAGACAGGGCTGTGTGGCTTCCCCGTGGCTGTTCAACCTATTTATGGACAGTTGTTTGCAAAATTTGAAAGTTGAAGAATACGGATTTAGAATGGGTGAGTTAACCGTCAAATGCCTTTTGTACGCCGATTATCAAGTTATCCTTGCGTCGTCGGCGGCCGACTTGCAAATGATGGTTACATTAATGAACAGATCATTAAAAGAAAGGGGTATGAAAGTGAACGCAAGTAAGACGAAGGTTATGGTTTTTGAAAGAGAAGAAAGTAAAACGATTTGTGAAATAAGAATAGAAGTGGAGTTGATCGAGCAAGTAGATGAGTTTGTATATTTGGGCTGCGTATTTAGCAGGGATGGGAGATATGATAAGGATATAGAACGACGAGTGAATGCGGGAAATAGAGTAAATGCACTCTATTGTGAAGAGTCAAAATGTGTTTAAAAAAAGGCACGTATGGCAATTCACAATGCCGTGTTGGTCCCTACTTTAACGTATGGTAGTGAAAGTTGTGTGTGGCAGAAGAAGCATGAGAGTAGAATCAACGCAGTAGAAATGCGGTCGTTAAGGAGTATGTTAGGGCTGAATCTGAACGACAGGGTAAGAAATTGTGTAATAAGAGAAGAGTGCGGTTTGCAAGATGATGTTGTGACCAGGATTAAGAAAGGAATGCTTTCGGTGGTTTGGTTATGTGGAAAGAATGAATGAGGAAAGAGTGACAAAGAAAATGTATGTTGCAGAAGTGAATGGCAGAGTCGGAAAGGGACGTCCTAGGCGAAAATTTATCGACCAAATTGGCGATTTATTGAAAACGGGCCAAATTAGGAGTACTCTTAACCGACGAGCATGTATGCGTAGGTGTATGGATGTGAAGGAGGCGAGAGAGGTGTGTCAGGATCGTGCCAAATGGAAGTCTGTAGTCTCTGCCTACCCCTCTGGGTGACAGGCCAGTGTTTTTTATGTTTGTTTGTTATGAAAGTTAAAGGTAATATATTTATTACCTAAAATCGTTCATTAAATAAATAATAATATCTTTCCCACAGCACAGGTTATCCTAGCTTGGGCTCCTACCTTCCACAAATTTATGTACTACTAGCTTGCCAGGCAGACGTTGTTCTGCCTTTTTCGACGACCCTTTGTCATGTCCTATTAAAAATCCTTAAATTCGCAAAAAAAAATTTGGGTCACTCATGAGAAAAAAACTATCCTATCTCTCAAGTTGGATCAAACTGCACATGATGTGTAAATTTGATTAAAATCGGTTAATTAGTTTAAGAGTCCGTTGCTGACAAACAATTTGACACGTAATTTATATATATTGAGATTTAGTTTATTTAAAAAAATGTTTGTAACAGGTAAATTATGTATTGTACTATTTTCGGGAGAAATTAATGAAGATTATTTTCTATATATATATATATATATATATATATATATATATCATCTTAAAAAACCAGGATAGGACATAAGATATAACATGCATATCTATTTATTATATATAAGCCACAACAAGTTATTTCATGACAAAAATATTGAAAATTAAAATATTGTATAATATGTGATTCATATATATTATTAGGCATGGCATGTTAATCCTTACGAACGAAAGTTACTTCTTCATCAAGACAATTTTATGAAAACAAACTTTACTCCTTATAGCATGTTATTTGGATGCATAATTTAGGAGATAATGAAGAACTAAAATAATTAACCACTCGGTTCAGTGCGCGAATCACACTCTAGATAAACGTCCGATGAGAACCGAGAAAAACCAGTAGTGAAAGCTTTTTCGAGAAGAATTTAATTATTTTAGCTAAGGAATTGGCAAAATGAATAGGTTAACTTAATATATCGGCGTATGAATGTTATAGAGCAAATTTACATTTTATCCACTCGCCCTTCAGTCCTCGGGTGAGCGTCATCCCCCGGGCTCCAAAAAGTGTCCCAAGCCGCAGTATTTTCCATTTGTAAAGAAATCAATGCTTAGGTGCGAAATAATAATAAATTTTTAAATTTGCTCCAAGCCTCTTATACATGCAAAAGTGATATCACTTATAGTTGCCGTAAAATCTGCTACAAAATATGAACATTTTCATAATAAATATTTAAGTTATAAGTGATTTCAAATTTATCAAGCATCATGTCGTACCTTCACATTTTTAATGTATCGTGTATGGTTTTATTTGAAACCGTAAATAACCGCGCCCTTAAGGACACATTCTGAGGTGCGAAGAGAAGCTCTCAACTGAGAGAGGGAAAGAAAGTATAGAATTTAACTTCGATCTATAACGTACATATGCCGATAGATAAAAGAACTCCATTAATTTTTCAAAATTTTTCATACAAAAGGCAAAGCGAATCATGTATATAAGCGAAATGACACGTATTCACTCACTCATTACGAGATCTCCGAAGCCATATGCCTGATTGACCTGAAATGTGGCATATACACCTGTCCCAAAATCAACGTTATCAGGGCGTTCCTGGGAGTGGAAAACTTGAAAGCTACTAATGGAAAAAATCTGATCCTTTTTAAAAATTATAATACCTTTTTTAATAATCTTAAAATGCGCCATGCCATACAATATTATTAAGTACTTTGACTACAAATTTTCAAATAACACTTTTATTTTTTGTTTTAACAACCTATGTAGCTGTTCATCCCAATTTCAAATAAAACGAAAATATCTGATTTTAAGGCAAAAAAAACATAAATTTTTTACTTGCAATTTTGGATAAATCTAACTGCTAATTAATTTTAACTATCAATTCAATTATTATAAAAGATAGCACAGCTTATCAAGGTTCTAAAATAGTAAAATATTATAGAGTCAATAAGCGCAAAAAAATCACATTTTTTCGGAACAAGAGCTAAACATCATCAATAATGATTATCCTTGAGAACATTATTGTATGACGCAAAAACAGGTTTTGGCTACAAATTCAGATAAACAAGCGTCGTCCACAGATTACTTCCTGAACATAATTAAAATGTTGATAAAGAAGGCACGTGATCTTCCAGTTTGTACAGAAGCTACGGGTGAAGTTTTTTTCCCTGTCTATTACGTCATATATGATCCTGTATTCCACATTAATTACGTCCTTATAAATACCGTATATCAGAATGTTTATAAGATAAATTAACAAAATGCCTTTTAAAATTAATATTAATATATGTAGTTGCAATGACAATTGTATGGCATGTTAGTGTGATATCATGATGTATTTATTGATTTACACTTTATTGCACCATAATAAAAAGGGTGACAAAAGGCGGACTTAATGCCTATTCTCTACCAGTCAACCCGGATACTCTTGTTACTATCGCAAGCATAAGTGCACTCTTTATTTCTACACTCTCGTAGTTCGATGGGATGATAATCCGACACGACCGGAGAGAGATCAAGCTCGAGAACTACGGTTGTATGTGTTTTCCGCGATACGTAGGTGAAACACCGCCAACTTCTTGACTTCGAGCTGCTACATGTAATTTTTTGACAGAAAAAACGAATAACTGATATTGGCTCGACCTGGGACCTCATGATCAGCAACCGTGTATACGACCACTAGACTAACAACGAGGCAGTCACCCTGTAACACCTGGTGACTATGAGTGCTGAAAAGCATCCGAAATGTTGGGAATTAAAAATAAATAAAATAAAATGCGATGAAATCCATAAAATTAGTTGTATTAAATCAACCCTATGAGCCAATCACCATCGTGGGAAAACCAGGCGGTCGATGGGTCTTCACTCCATGGTTGTTGATATTCCCTGCATTCGAAAAGGTATGCTTCATCTTTCGTAATGCGAATAGAAAATGAATAGAATAATCTGCCGGCGTTTATTTTTTCTTCATGCTGGACGTCTTCACGGCAAGAGTACACGGGCTTTTGTTAAGCTACGACAGTGCAACATCGATACAGCGCAGATAGGACGTCATCATCATCATGTAGTTATGCACTTGCATATAATAAGTATAATTTCATCCAAACCGAATTTCGGTCACTGGTCGGGCGGTCTTAGTGGAGATTACCCATCTGAGCAGGACAGGATTATTACATTGCCCAAGTGTATGCCCAGTCACTGAGGTACTTTCTATTTCTAGACTCTCATGAACCGATGGGACGGCAAACCGGTAAGATCGAAGACAAATTAGGCGCAAGACGAACTTGACTTGACGTGCTTTCCGCGGCATGGGGTTGTAACACCGTCAACTTCCTATCTTCAGGTTACTATTGACAATTTTTTGACAGACAACATTCAATATCTTTTTTTTGTTCCGATCCTGAATTCGAATCCGGTATTTTAACCCTGAACCTCAAATTAACTGTGTTGTTTACAACAGACCAACGAGACAGTCAAGATAAGTATTAATAGTAATAGTAATAGGCTTATGATAAATATAAATAGAGATAGTAAGTAAAAGTTTACGGGGTAGGCCTATGATTACCAGCAATCTTGATAAGCTTTACAGGACTTTAATAGGCTGAAATAACGATTATGACGAAAATGTAATACTGTAACATATTAATAATATATCTTTATTTATAGTATAATTAAATGTGTAATTTTTCCTTTAAAATTATGTACTTCACTTTATTTTAAAATTTTGACACAACGCTTACGATTATATTATAGACGACAAAGAGAAGAAAAAATTAAATTGAAGTCTCTGTCTGTAATATTTAAATAAGTGTTTGCATACTATTAAGACGTAAATAATCATTTTTAAAATTTTCGTCTGTGTGTCTGTCTGACCGGTCTAATCTACGGAATGTCTGCACCAAATGTAATGAAACGTCACGAACACATAGAGGCAATACCAGAAGTGATCAGGGATATAATTTATCCAAAACAGTATGGATGTGCGATGTCCACGGGAAACCCGTATTGCTAAAACAAACCCACTTACCACCGGCATTAAGATGATATGTCTAGGACACATCGGTTAGCGAGTTCAAGTGTACCTCTGACCAGTTGCTCGTGAAGCAACATACACGCCACCATAATAATCTTTTTTCAAGTCCCTAATAAAAGGCTAGTCATTTTGCTACAGTACTAAGAGCGGTCGGTCATCGACCACCCCATAGAATGCTTATGCATCAAGGAGACCTTCTATATTAATGCTTTTGTGCCCACAATTGTACTATTGCAATGCTAATTCATCATAGAGACCTTCTATAGTTCTTATAGACCTTCTATAGCTTTTTTATCATAGACCTTATTTTCATAAGTCATTAATATATAGGACTTCAACCCACGACCTTACTATTGTAATGCTAAATCATCATAGAGACCTTCTATAGTATTTCTTTTGTATCATAGACCTATTATATGTCTTTAATATATAGGACTTTAACCCATAACTCTAGTATTATAATGTTTATGCATCATGGAGACCTTCCATAATATTGCTTTAGTATAATAGAGCTTACTATCGTAAGTCCCTAATATAGGATCACTCCATATATATGTACAACATTGGTTATGTATCTCCGGCAGCTCCTCCATACAAGCCATTTATACATAAACTCCTTCCAAGACTTAGACAATTTATTTTTCTTATTATCAGATAAATGTTATTTATCTTTATTTTTATAATATTTTCTACTTGTTTTTCTATTGTTTATCTTATTTTTAAATATTTTTACAAGTTTTTTGAATAAATTTATGTATTCCGAAAGACAATATTTTGCCTTTCATTTACTATATTATTATTTATCTTAACTTTATGCTTATTAATCTAATTTTATTGTTTAATATATATCTTTTAAGATTATTTTTGACGCCCTCTTATATTGAATTTAATTATTATTAATAATGATGGGCCGTCACAATATGCAGAAGAAACAGCGTAGGCTTAATTGGAGTAATTCGTAATTGGAGCTTACAACGTCTACAACGAGCTTAATGCTAGGATCTGTAAGAAAGCTGGTGATCCAATTGCGTAATTTCTCAGGAAGCCCAAAGGAAGGAAGCGTCGAAAGAAGCGCTTTGTGCCAAACCCGATCGAAGGCCTTTGCTATGTCCAAACTAACGGCCAATGTCTCCCTCTTGGACTCTACTGCCGCCGCCCATCATGAGTCAGGTAGACCAGAAAATCACAAGCTAATCGACCATGACAAAAACTATGTTGGCGATCACTAATCAGCTGGTGATCCTCAAGGTACCTCACGAACTGGCAGTTTACAATAGATTCCATTGTTTTGGAGAACAAGGAGGTGATGGATATGAACCTGTAGTTGGACGGGTCTGAGCAGTCACCTTTTTTAGGAATCAGGTGGACGAAAGCCGTCTTCTATGATTTTGGGACTACGCCTGGGGAGTAGGAGTACAGGAAAGACGCATTAAGACAGGTGCCAACTCTGAAACACACATCCTTAGCACAATTGGGGGGATACCGTCAGGACCACTCTACTTGGATGTCCGGGGAGAAAGGTGCATTGCAAACCGAGCGCTGTGAAAACCCCACTGCATACTCGCGGCATACTCCCCCGTCATCAAGAGTCGAGTTAGACGCAAATAATGAGCCTAGCATCGGCTTTCTTCTTTGCGGCATGGGCCAGTGAGTCGTCCTCCTTACGCACAGATGGAAGAGATGGCTGACAGAAATTCCCCTGGACAGCCTTGGCGAGAGTCCAGAATAGGAGCATTATGCTAGTCTTTGTATAAACCATGTCATTATTCACATATAATATAAGAAAACAAGAATTGAGTAAATTGTGAAACTTTTTAGACATGGACAGTTGTAGATGAGCCCATTGGATGAAACAGTTGCGCGGACTCAGTAAGAGCACTTTATAATTTTCTTCTCATCACCACTTACTATCTGGTGTGAAAGTTTTCGCGGTCTATTCGTTTTTCTAGTCATTTTTCCCGGTGCTATAACCTCTGCGAAATTCAGCTGGGGTTTTCGTCGCGCATGTCGAGACGGGATGATTTGTTTGAGCAGGAACAGAGGGAAAAATGTTTTCACCTGAGAAGAAGCCACCTATTTTTACCTATTTTTTGTGATCTTACTTATATGCAGCGAAAATTGAACACAATAGGTATTTATACGGTGCGAGTTCAACTTACGCCTACACCTACACAGCTGTGCAAGGCAAGGCAGATCTTGCAAGGGGCAAGGGTGCTACTGCAAGGCTTTGAAGGCATTTTCGGGCAAAAAAGGCTGAAGATGTTAATGGGTCATAGCATTTATTTACCAAAAAAGTAGACTGTGTGCGCGTTTATTGCCCAATTCGAATATAAGGAAAAATCTTAAGAAATCCATCGAAACACTGCCTCCATCAAGACAGCCTCTTGACCGCTCCCTTGGAATCAACCGTCTCGATAATTGCATTTAGATCAATATGCCATCCTATATAATATGATATCAAAAATAAAATAACAATGTCAAAAATAATTATTATTCTTAAAACGCTAACATTAATAAATAGGTTATGCTAAAGAACAAATATTTTAAAGGAAAACCACAACGAGGTCTTAATAAAAATCTGTCAATCGGGTTTTTTGGTATCCTTTCTAGAATTTTTGCAAGGTTTTATCGTATACTGATAAGAGAAAATATTTTTAGACTAAAGCTTTATGAGATATTTTAGTTCGGAACATCGAGACCCATCTCGATATGGTTATCTGCACGACGTTACACGAAAACAAACTCGTCGAAGTGGTTATATAAGTGCTATGGATATGGTTGACAAATGGGCTCTCTTAAAATGCTGAGACTACTTAATAACAAAGTTAAATAATGTGTTAAAATTAAGTCACTCCTTCTTATTTAAAATTTCTCCAATTAACAATTAGTTTGTTTTTAGTCACTGTATGATTACTACGGAACGAAAATTTGTTATAATATCTCTGGTAAATGGCCATATTACCATCTTAAATAATATTCCAGATGCCAAATACCCAAACCGGTGACTAGGGGCGACATCCGTCTGGGTAGGTAGCATTTTACAAATGTCTTCCATATCATCGTAATCAAAAGTTGAGAGCTACTCCGTCAGAGATTTTCTACACTCAAACATTTGCATGTGGTAAATTTTAGGTAAACGATTGATATTGTTATAAGCATGAGGTGCTTAAGCTATATTTTTTGGAGTGGCTAAAACTATCTGTCAAAGTAACTGAATTTTTAGAACATCAACTCTAAAATTCAATTTACTATGAAATCAAGTCATCTGAAATCCTTAAAACACCATAGGTCACACTGTGTATAGAAAAAAGACCTGTACAAACCGATATTTAAACGGAGAATCTCACCACCATCCTTCACAGTTAGCTACCAAGGGCAAATCTTTGTTACAGAGAGCACGAGGGATCTGTGACATCAAAACCCTGGCCGCCAAGCTGCAGCACGTCAAACAGGTTCTGCACGACAACAAGCTTCGGGTACCGCGCCTACGTCACAGTAACCGAGTGAAGCCGGCCACAGCCGATCGTGTGCCTGCTGTACTACCATATGTCAGAGGTGTCACAGATAAGATTGGCGACATCTTGAAGCGAGCTTCTATTAGAACATTCTACAAGCTGCCGGAGAATATAAGTCAGTTCTTACTATCTGTTAAGTGTCATATTCCTCTACAATATGCAGGATATGAGATTGAGATGCAGTTGATAACAAGCTTGATTGTGAATTTGGTCTCTCATATATAGGGTTACCAAAAAAGATCAATAAGAAACCGCGTAAAAGAACATATAGCTGACGTGAAGTATCAAAGTTCCGGGAATTTTGCAATTTGTGATCATACCCCGGCCCCAACCGGCCCCAACCATTACATCGGATTTGATAGACCACAAATTCTCGCGAAAGAATATCGATTCGTACCAAGGATGATATGTGAGGCTATTGAAATTAAAAAATATCCTAATTTCAATAGAGAAGGAGGCTGGATGGTACCACCTGCTTGGGACCCTGTGATTAATAAAATTAAAACTAAACCTACGCATACCGCTGCAGGACTTTAAGACACAGTTAGTTCAATCTGCGTAAATCGGAGCATAAACAATAATTAAAAAAGTTGAAGGTACTACGGGTTAACATTGACATCGGGACGTCAGACACCTCAGTCCGCCATGCCTGCAAAGCACCAGAAACGTCAGGAATTAAAAATAATTCTAATTAAACGCGATAAAATCCGTAAAAGTAGTTTTAATCAATGTGTTTGTTGCGTAAATATAAGAAATCATTACTGTACATGTGTTTTATACAATCAAATTTAAAATTATTTGCTTAAAATATATATTTAAAAAATTAATAAAATAATTTTAATTTATTAAAACTTTTTTTAAGCAAAATATTTCAATCGAATCCCCAATATACCGAAAAAGAAGTCCGACTCCATTACAGTGATTTGACGGGTTGCTCGTGATAAGGCTTTGAGGTTATTGTAAGGGAGTTGCGGTTCTTTCCGATACAAAAAAATATTTTTATGTATTTGTAAGCTCGCTTCACATTTCCATCAAATAATTCGTTTTTTAATAGCAAAATCTTTAACATACCTTTTTAACATACCTAATATGACACGAAATACAAAAATTGTTAATTTAATTATGATTAGCATTTCTGGACCTAAGACGAATCAAAGGGCAAATCTTATGAAAAAAAAGGTTTTTATTATTTGAAATATTTACTCATTATACTCAGCAGCTGACTTATGCGTATAAAGCCATTTGTACTGGTCATGCTCACCAATCTAAGTTTATAGGGTTCGAATTTCAACCATAACAACTTTACGGAACTATATTCAAAATATAAAATACTAAACGGACAAAAAAATTATGAAACCATATAATTTTTATGTACTTTCTCAATATTATGTAAACAGAGGAAGTATGATCGTTTGTTTTGGGCATTCGGTTGTGGAGTGGCAAAACGTATTTTGTGGTGCTGCTGATTACGCGTTTGATTCCTTAGCGGAAGAAGTGTCGCCTACGAATAACTGTATTTGATTTTTCTGTTTTTTCTTACGAAATGTATGTCTTTAAAATGCCTTTACGATATAGCAGAGTTTTGGTGTAGTAGTAACTCTATTTTAAAGTAGAAGAATATTTTGTATTATAGTTTAAGGTTCCATAAAATAAATATATTAAGCCTTTATAGAAAGAAGAGTTACGTTTTCGTTACTGACACTTCATAGGTATTAGACGGTAACATGTTCAAATTTAACTTTTTAATGATGCAACATACATTCGAAATATTGAATAAAACTATATTTACGGGTTCTATCGCGTTTGATTCACTTATTTTAATTTATTTTTAATTTCCGACGTTTCGAGTGCTTTACAGCACCCATGGTCACGGGTGGGGGGGACTGAAATATTTGACATATGCCGGCTACCTTCAGTTTTTTTAATATTAATTTTCGGTCCGATATACGCAAAACGAGCTTACAGTATCTTGAAGTCTTGCAGTGGTTTGGGTTAAATTATGTTAATTATAGAATCCCAAGCAGATGGCAGCACCCATTCATCTTCTTTATTGAAATTAGGATCTTTTTAGTTTCAATAGCCTCGAGTAACATCCTTGATAGAAATCGGCGTTCTTTTGCAAGGATTTGAAGTTCATGAAATCTGATGTAATGGTAGGGACGATCCCGAACATGTTCACAGGCGCTCACGGTACGTCACATAGTGAGCCAGATCGATTCGCCGTCTTAATAGCTGGCACAACACTTGGCTAAAATACTATCACCACTGAGTTTCCTCGTGACAACTTCAGTTTTGATGTGACCCAAACCTCCAAATCTCACAGATATGTTTCTCTTTGGATGAGCCAATTTAAAATTCGGGGTGAAGGAACGGAAAATGATGGCTCTAATGGTTCCTGAGTTCGTATTCGGAACGGATGGTCACTAAATCGTTAGGGTGATTATATTGCCCTTCGTAACCGGCTCGAAGGAACCTAAAAATGGTGGAGCGATAGGGTCTCGGGTTTGATTCCCGGGTCTAGCCAAAACACTGTTATGCGGAATCGATTTTCTTGTGGACTGTTTGCGTGGTTCCCTATAACCCAAACAAGATGGCTGATGTTGCACGTGGCAGTCTCGGACGACTCACTCGCTATCACCCAATCTATTATTTAGCTAGTGTCCCGAGATGGGATTCTACTTGAGCTGTTGGGGTATAGAAAACATAGTAAAATATAAACAGCTCAATGCAATCTAAGGAGCACTTACCTGGGTGGAGTTACTTCTGCCGGTGGCCTCGAAGACAACGATCCTGGTGTTATGATACGTTGGAAAAGAGCGATGGTGCGCGAAGATAACTCGCACTATGCAAGGCGGTTACTTCTAGATTGTTCTGGTGGAATCTATATATACTCTACGTTTGACTCTACGAAAAATGAATATAAAAAAACTGAAGGTAGCTGGGCTAACTATGACATTGGGACGTCAAACATCTCAGTCCCCCGTGACCATTTGTGCTGTATAGCACCCGAAACGACGGAAATTAAAAATAAGTTAAAGTAGAAATAAACTCTAAAATACAATTCACAATGGAGTTGAGGCAAATAATTAAATATATAATAATTTTTGAGCTTTCCTAGATATTTTAGTCATTCGAAATTCTGATAACACTATTGGTCACACTGTGCATAGGAAAAAGACACATACCAACCGATATTTAAATGGTGAATCTCACCATCATCTTTCACAGTTAGCTACCGTGGGTAAATCTTTGTTTCTGAGAGCACGAGGGATCTGTGACAGAAAATAACTTTTAAAGTCAAGGGAGGCTCTGACGCGTCAATGGAGCCCGAACCACTCCAACACCAACCCCAATCCCCTCAGCCCTCCACCTCTCGGGGTGAGACTGGAACGCCACCGATGAGAGTGACGAAGACCCAAGGCGAAGATTTCACCTCGGTCCGACGGCCTCCGCTAGTGTCGTCCAGGCCGAGGGGGAGGGGAGGTGGGACCGGTTCGACAAAAGGTAAGGCGGGGGGTCAAGTTGGCAGGCAAAAGACGTCCTCGTCCTCAACAGGCGGAAAAGACCCCTGCCCCCCACGCCCATAAATGGCTAAACCCAAGGGTAAGACGAGGGTCCTCCAAGCAAATCTTCACCAAGCAGCAACTGCTTCTGCCGTGGTGGAGGTTTGCTTTGCAGAGGACAACATTGACCTCGCCCTTATACAAGAGCCTTGGTTGGCCAACGGTCAAGTTCTGGGATTGGCGGCTGCCGGTAAGATTCTTGTCAATACCAAAGGCAGTAGACCCAGAGCTTGCATAATTTATAATAAAAATATTGAACTTTTAGCTGTTCCAGAGTACTGCAATGATGACCTGGTTACAGCCTTCATAAACCTCAAGGGATGCACAGGGGCCAGAGTAATCATTTGCTCAGCCTATCTTCCCGGCGAGAACGCAGATCCTACCATCGAGTTAGAGCGAGTAGCGGAGTTCACCCGAAAACACAATGCCGAACTTGTGGTGGGTTGTGATGCTAATGCTCACCACACAGCCTGGGGACGCACCAACATCAACGAAAGAGGTGAGTTATTTTTTTGATTTTCTCATCTCCAACCGCCTGGTAAGCCTAAACTTAGGTTGTACACCAACCTTTGTAACGCGTGCTAGGCAAGAAGTGTTAGACATAACCTTTGCTACCAATAACATATCAATAACATATCGAGATAAATGACTGGCATGTTAGTAGCGAAAACTCGATGTCTGATCACAAGCACAAGTTTGTGATTGGAGCATTACGAACCTTTGAAACTGTTACTTTTAAGAATCTGAAGGCGACCTCCTAGGATATCTGCAAAGATAGCCTAAGGAGGAATTTGGAAACGTTTCCTAAAAGCATCAAAACAATTGAAGGTCTGGAGTTAGTGACAGAGACAGTAACCGTAGGTATCCGTGAAACCTTCGAGGACAGTTGTCCCGTCAAAACTAAGACCTCAACATGAAAAGTTTCTTAGTGGAATTCTAAGCTGAAAGAACTTAGGGAAAATACCAGGAAACTATTTAATAGGGCTAAGAAAACCAAATAATGGGATATTTATAGTGCAGCCCCAACTGAATATAATAAAGAAATCAGGAAAGCCAAGAGAGCATCGTTGAGGAAGCTATGCGAGGAAGTTGAGTCTTTGCCTCGAAGTGCAAGACTACACAAGATGCTATCGAAAGCTAAACCTAATGATATCGGGTTTCTTAAAAAGCCGGATGGTAACATCACTAATAGTGAAACAGAAACATTGGAGTTACCAGCGTCAACCCATTTCCCAGGGTTATACAAGACTTCAGCCTTGAACTCTTTCAGAGCCCTACGAAGGCCTTGCAATGAGGACTGGCGTAGGGCTGCAAAGATAATAAGGCCAAACCTGGTGCGGTGGGCTGTTGACTCCTTTGAACCATTTTAATCAAGTGGGGAGGATGGAATAATTCCACATCCAACTACAGAGGGGTATCGACATACTTCTTCCTTATCTGGTGAAAATCTTCAGAGCAAGTTTTGCATGGGGATATCTTCCAGAACGATGGACAATTGTCAAGGTTCTATTTGTACCTAAGGCTGGTAGAAAGGACTACGCTTTAGCAAAGTCCTTTAGACCTATAAGCCTATCTTCCTTTCTTATTAAGATATTGGAAAGCTCTAGCTACGAGGCCCATATATTACAACCAGCATGCTTACCGCAGAGGCAAATCTACGCAAACAGCCCTGATCAGTGTCATTGACAGGGTCAAGCACTGGAGGATAAAGAAATAGTTCCTTGTGCCTTTCTAGATATTGAGGGCGCCTTTGACAGTAGCCAACACAACCATCAGATGGGTGAAGTCGACGCTCTCAAACAGAAAGGCAAAAATAGCGCTGTTTCAAACTTCGATTGAGGTTGCAACCACAAGAGGCTGCCCACAAGGAGGTATTTTGTCACCCCTTCTTTGGACTCTTGCGGTTGACTAACTATTGTACAAAATGGCAGACCTACGCATTGACACATTGGGTTATGCTGATGACCTTGTGATCATTGCAAGGGGCTTTTGCCAAAGTAATTTATCGTCAATAATACAAAGAGCCCTAAACACCATAAATAACTGGTAGGGATTAACAACAGTTTATCAGTTAATGCTGATAAAACTGTTATAATATCCTTTACCAAAAAGAAACGGTTGTACAAATTAGCCCAACCAAAACTTAATGGCAAAGAAGTACCATTTTCTACGGAAGTTAAGTACTTGGGCGTAACAATCAACCAAAAACTACTTTAGGTACGTGCTGTCGTTTGGTCGGAAACAACTGGGGCTTGCGTCCCACTATGGTCCTATGGCTGTACAGTAGCATAGTGAGGCCGATTCTTACCTACGCCTCTATTGTCTGGTGTAACAAGGCCAACCAAAAGACGACTGCGGACAGACTAAACAGTCTACAAAGGACTGCCTGCTTAATGGCAACTGGAGCTATGCGATCATCGCCTGGAGCGGCTCTTAATGCACTTCTATGCCTAACGCCCCTTGATCTCTATCTAGACAAGGAGGCGAGGGCTAGTTTGTATAGGATTAACCAGGGCGGTCTGAGCTGGTTCTCCTACAGATTGAGATCCATGCTCGACTCAATTAAGGAATCACCGTTCTTATGCATGATCTCAGATATCATGCGTCCACTACACACTTTTGATAAAAAGTATATAGTGAAATTACCTTCCAGAGAAGACTGGCTGAATGGCCAGGTTATCTGTGAGGTCGGTAGCCTCATATGGTATACCGATGGGTCTAAAATGGGCCTCGACGTAGGCTTTGGAATTTACGGGGAACACCCCAAATTCAAACTTAGTATGAATTTGGGTAGATACACCTCTATTTTTCAGGCAGAAATTTTCGCCATACTTTGGTGCGCGGAAATCAATCTGCAAAAAACACTACGTTAACAATAAAATTTACATAAACTCTGATAGTCAAGCAGCACTGCTAGCGCTGAGATCAAACTTAGTGAACTCAAAGCTAGTTGGAAACTGCGTGAACCTTTTAAACGCTCTGGTATGTAACAGGGTCGTTTTAAGATGGGTTCCGGGTCACGAGAATATTGTAGGCAACGAATTTGCCGACAAATTTGCACGGGAGGGCTCAAAGTGCACACAATTTGGAACTGAGCCATTTTGTGGAATCTCAGGAAGCCTAGCCCGATTGAATCTTGAAACTCTTTCACAATAAATTACTTAAGATCTGGTCTGACACACCAGGCTTAAAACATTCTAAAACCTTAATCCGGGCTTTGATGTAAATTCAGAAGCCCTGGGATTGAGGAAAAATAAATTGCGCGTTCTGGCAAGAGCCATAACTGGACACTGTTGTCTTAAAAAGCACATGTCCATCCTGGGACTAAGCAACTCAATGATGTGTTGGTTCTGTTCCATAACGGAAGAAACGCCTCTACACATCCTAACCGATTGCGGACCCTTAATGCCCAAACGTAATACTCATCTGGGACACAATTTACTCCGCCCAGAAGAAGTGAAATTGCTCACGGCTAAGCAATTCCTTCGATTCATTGAAGACATAGGGCTTAGCCGTGAACTATAGCCATAGCAGCGATCACAATACTAGTCTCTTTACCTAGACCTGCATAGCTGCTCGCATATAATAAAAAAAATAGTATTCGAGGTAAGCAGCTTCAACTTTTTGCGAACTATTTAGAAAATCGATGTCAATATATAAAAATCGATAAGATTGTCAGCTCTGAACAAAAAATACTCATTTTGGCATGCCTCAAGGAAGTGTATTAGGGCCAACCCTATTTTTGATTTATATAAATGACCTTTGCAATCTCGAACTTAACTCAGGTAAAATAATATCTTACGCAGATAATACCGTGCTCCTTTTTTCCGCAAATACAGTTGACAAGGTTTGTTTATATACTCAGAAAGGTTTTATAAGAGTAAATAAATGGCTCCAATCAAACATGTTAACACTGAATACGAAAAAACCAAATATATTAATTTCTCTATGCGCAGCTCAACCCAGCATATAACAATTCCAGAAATTTATGTACATCAATGTTGTTCAGTCACAGAGTATAAATGTAACTGCCCAGTTATTTCTAATACAAAAACTATTAAGTACCTTGGAATAATTATAGATTCTACGTTTACATTTATAAACTACATAAACCACCTATGCAATAGGGTCCGTAAACTAATGTTTGTTTTTAAAAAGATTCGTTCTTTTGCTGATATTAGGATAGTAAAACAGGTATATTTCGCATTATGTCAGCCAATCCTCACCTATTGTATAACCTCATGGGGAGGAGCAGCTAAAATTACACTGCTACCACTGGAACGCGCTCAAAGAGCTGTATTAAAAGTTGCAACATTTCGCTCTATTCTATTTCCGCCCCATCTCTAATATTAATCCTATAACATCCTCTCAGTGCGCCAGTTATTCATTATGAGTACGTTACTAAAACAGCACTTAAAATTTCCCTACAGAAGAGAGGTCACTGATAAAAGACGCAAAGATAAAGTTATTGAAACTAAAATTAGAATAAGGCATTCTTTCATGCATAGATTTTTTTAATTCCTCGCCTCTTTTCTGTATAATCAAGTCAATGCAATTTTGTACATATATCCATTAAAAATGGAAGACTGTAAAAATGTAATTCGAACATGGTTACAAAATTTGTCATACATTGACGCGGAGAGATTGCTGATTGTTTTAAGTTAATTAATATTGTTACGCGTCAGTCCGCAGCAAAGGAAAATCTCTTAAGCTTCAAGCTAAATGGGACGTCCCGTGCCGAATTGTAACCAGGATCAACGATGTAACCTACCGGATACAGAAAGGCGCAAAAGAGACTCCTAAGATCGTTCACGTGGATCGACTGGCGCGTTATTATGGGGCCAATAATACTCGGGACGAGCATGTCTTAGGAGGGGGCAGTGTTACGTGCCTAAGTTAACGTACCAGTCGTTAACTAGGCTGAATTGGCACTAGCGCCATCTAGTGTCAGGGGCCAGAGCGAGGAGGGCTTCCTAGAAAATGTCAATCTTGACCTTTCCACCAACAGCACCATCTAGTATCGAACAGAAGAATTAAGCTTTCCAGAAGCCTGTTCGGTGCCCGTATTTACTGGAATATTCTGGATGTTTTGGTAGAAAAGGTGTATTTAAAGCCGCTGTAACCCGCGATCGGGGCCAGTATTGAATTTGGCGAGACAAGCGAAGCTTCGGAGCGAAATAAAGTGAATCAGTGTGATTAATTATTGGTGTTTTTTAAGTTTTAATTGGTGTTCGGTAATAAAAGTGTAAATTTTGGTAATTCAATCATCATCATCATCACTACAGCCCTTCACAAGTCCACTGCTGAACATAGGCCTCCCCCAAGTAATGCCACAAAGCACGGT
The DNA here is from genome assembly GCA_907164705.1 of Parnassius apollo. Lineage (NCBI taxonomy): Eukaryota > Metazoa > Arthropoda > Insecta > Lepidoptera > Papilionidae > Parnassius > Parnassius apollo. Next base: position 19,900,703 of record CAJQZP010000885.1, on the reverse strand, counting down.
CCTGAGCCACCTGCATCCATTAACTTCCTGCATGTCTTACCAGGTCGTCACTCCATCTAGTGGGGGTCGCCCTACACTACGCCTACCGGTACTCCCCCCCGAGGCTGCCACTCGAGAACCTTTCTTCCCCATCGGTTATCGGTTCTTCGAGCTATATGGCCGGCTCATTGCCGTTGCACTTGCACTTTAGCTTACTAATCCGTTGGGATATGTCGGTCACTCTGGTTTTACTGCGGATATCCTCATTTCTGAGTCTATCACGCAGAGAAACTCCGAGCATAGCCCTCTCCATAACTCGCTGAGTGACCTTGAGCATCCTCATATGGCCAGCAGTGAAGGACCACGTCTCTGATCCGTAAGTCATCACTGGCAACACGCACTGGTTATACACTTTAGTTTTCAGAGATTGAGGTATACCTGACGAGAAAATGTGTCGTAATTTCCCTAACGCTGCTCAGCCGAGTTGAATCCGTCAATTGACCTCTCGGTCGAAGTTGGACTTACCTAGTCGGACTATTTGTCCCAGGTAAACGTACTCGTCAACAACTTCGAGCATAGTGCTCCCAACAACTACCGGCATAGGTGTGACATGGACATTAAACATGATCTTTGTTTTGTCCATGTTCATCTTAAGACCTATCCGTTGGGAGACACCATTGAGGTCATTGAGCATAGTGCTAAGGTCCTCCAGCGATTCTGTCATAAGGACTATATCGTCGGCAAATCGAAGGTGAGTGATGTACTCGCCATTGATGTTAATACCGTATCATTTCCAGTCCAGTAGCTTGAAAACGTCTTCCAACGCAGCGGTGAAGAGTTTCGGGGATATAACGTCACCCAGTTTTACACCTCTCTGCAGTTGGATTGGTTTCGAACTCTTGTTCTGTACTCGAATAGCCATCGTAGCCCTTCTGTACAAACACTTCAGCACTTCGATATACCGACAGTCAACTTGGAACCGCTGAAGGGACTGTAGCACCGCTCAAGTTTCGACGGAATCAAAGGCTTTCTCATAGTCTACATATGCCAGGCAAAGCGGCAGATTGTACTCTTCGGTCTTCGGTACATTCTGCCGCAGGGTATGTATGTGCTCTAAGGTACTGAAGCCTTTTCGGAAACCGGCTTGTTCGGGAGGCTGGAAGTCGTCGAGTCTGCTTGCGAGACGATTCGTAATGACTCTCGAAAACAGCAGTAGACGCGGCTCAGAAGGGAATGGTTGTAGTTTAAGAGAGCTTTTTGCCTTTTGAAGGGTGCGGGGTGGGGTGTGGCTTGGGAGATTGTGAAAACAGCACGTAGACGCGGCTCAGAAGGGAAATCGGTCTGTAGTTCTTCAAGAGAGCTTTTTCGCCTTTCTTAAAGAACAAGATCACCGCGCTTCTGCTCCACGCCTCCGGGGTAGTGCCACCATGGAGGACGGAATTGAAGAGCTTCTGAAGGACTTCAAGTACCGGTGTTCCACCCGCTTTCAGAAGCTCCGCTGTAATTCCATCCTCGCTCTGGGCCTTGCCGTTTTTAAGGTGGTGGAGAGCCATTCTAATCTCGCTCAGACTGACGTCCGGGATATCATCGGAATAGTGTCGGATAAGACTTTCTCTTGGATCGTTACTCACACTTGCGTGTGGCTCCAACGATGATGTGTACAGCTTCCCATAGAACCTCTCAATCTCACTCAGAATCTCAGGTGTCTCAAAAACGATGTTGCCACACTCAGTCTTCAGCTTTGACAGTTGGCTCCTTCTGGGAGACAGATCTCTGGCAAAGACTTTGGAGCCCTGGTTCCGCTCGATCGCTTCTTTAATACGAGCAGTATTAAAGTTGCGTAAGTCTCGCCGCATATATTTGGAGATCTGTCTGTTCAGTTGCCTGTATGCTGTCAAATATGTTGACGATTTCAGCCTCATCTCCCGCCTAAAAAATCCTTAAATAGATGTGGCAATAATTCAAAATTTATAATTTTTATCATATATTAACTTTAAATACAACACAGCCTACCTACAAATTTTGGTGATACATATTTGTGTAAGAAATATTTCAAGCTTTACAACCCTAAATAATAAAATAAAACTGTACTTTGCTGCGGAGGCAAAGCAGACACGCCAAACGCTCAGTCCAACAAAAATATTCCACTCGAAATTAACCAACAAAAACGGTGGGATATTCCGTTAGTGCGGAGTGTGCAGAAAGATTTGTTACCCAATTTCCACAGTAACCAAGATAAGGCCCACCTTCTAGCAGTTTCAACGAAGGAGTCTAGTCACTGTTTATAGAATTTATCATCAAGTCAGCTCGGTACATTACTTAATGGGAAAGGCTTACGCATCGTCGTAGGAATCCGTCTAGCAGCGGCAATTTATCAACGAATTTGTTTTGTTTTTTACGTGGTAGAGCCACGCTGCAGCTATATTATAGTTGTAGTACGAATGGGTCAGCTCGACCGGGGCAGGACTATGCTCCCACAGTATACCAGCGTAAAATAGCAGCTTAATACTACTATGTTTCGTTTGGTAATTGTAGAGATCAAGAGACCCTTTTTACTGGAATCGAGGCATTCCATCTTAATTCTCAGGGGTTACAACGCATTTGCATTTTCTTCATTGAGAATAAATGTGGATGTGTATGGGATACAGCATCCACTTACCATCAGAAGGACTGTGTGCTCGTTTGTCACCCAGTTCTATAAAAAACCTCATCAGTACCCCATCAGTAGTATGTTAGAAAAGTGCAAGCAGGTTATCCTATGACGGCTCTTTGAACGATGTCATCTGAAATGAACTATTCTCTATAAATGTTGCCCCGGTTTTCCTTATGTGGGATGCTACTTGCGTAGACAGCTGTCCATGCTTGTGTTAAGAGGGCTGGTTCTTTTCTCGCTTAAAGGCTAAGTATAGCCATTCAACGAGGAAATGCAGCCAGCGTTCTTGGCACGATACCACGTGGAGTGGGGCTGTATTGCAATTTAAATCTTAAAATTTAGTTTTCGTTTGTTAAAGTTTTTTTTTTAAATATTTTGTGTAAACTTTTAGTAAAATATAAAACTTCATAGTAATTAAACTTCAAACTAAGTAAATTTCCAATTTACTCTGCTTTAAGACAATCGAAGAAAATATTCCACGAATGAAGTCACGGGCACAGCTGGTAATAAATAACAGGATATAGTCTAATGAAACTAAAGTATGAGAGCGTAGTAGCCAGTGTTTATATTCTCGTGAAATAACGTAGTAAATTAAATTTTGTGACAAAGCTTGGGCTGTACCGCTTATTTTCGGGACAATGATTTTTGTTCTCCTACATTACAATCTATTACTGTAAGTATCGTCGACTAAGGGAAAATCTTTAAGATTTTAAAGCATTTGATGTACGGTGTAACAGTCATGATTGTGCCGTCTAAAATATTTAAACTAACGACTCATTAAATCACTTAAACAACGTTAAATATGAGGTAAACAAATCATATGGGAAGGTCCGCAGGTTGTAAATGTTAATTCCCAGCGTTAGAAGTTGTCTCATTCTGAATCGTATGGATCACTAGTCTGCCGTACGTTGTTTATTTATGAGAAAGCTAAGACCAAAAGTCAACTTTTAGTTATAAGAAAGACATGGGAATCGATGTCTCCAATGACAGTTATTAATATTAATGTAATTATTATAAGATTTTAATGAACACAAAGAGTATTTTGTAGATATGTTAGATAATATGACACTAATAGTCGCTATTGATCTCTTGATGTAGAATACTTCAACGAAGATAAAGGTGGCAGTGCCAAAAGTTGCACAGGTCTTATAGTGTAGTAAGTACAAATTATTCAACTTCCGAATAATGCTTGCCATTATTCTATAATATATACCTGAGCAAGAAAGAGTTTCCTAGAGTACTTAATATAAGACGGGTAAATGTAACTCGCATAAGGTTAATCTTTTAGTGGCGGTATAGGAATATACTAGCCAACTAGCCCAGTACGCCCCGAGGGTGTCGTAAGAGCTGACAAAGGGAAAATGAAACAGGAGATGGGCAGGAGCATCTACCTGATAATATCTTAAAATATTAAAAAAAGTTATGGCTAAATCCCCCCACGAGGCAATCTATAAGGGATGACTATGTTCAGCACAAGGATTTTATAGGCTATTAGGATGGATGGATGGATACGGTAAAATGCTTTGTTACGTAGAATTCATGAGTTAATATTTTATTATTTAGAAAAGTCGATACTTAATTAAACTAAACAATCAAGTTTGTATATTTGTGAATACTATTACTAAATTAATAAAATCTGTACTTAATTCTAAGTTTTTATTATTACAGCTCTTAAAAAGTCTATAAAAATATATTTTAGATTGTTATATAAATTATCCATCAATATAATAACATAATAAGTAATTAATTTATATTTTTTAAATTATTTAATATGAAACTAAAAAGCTTTTATTGTATATATCTCAAGTAAAGCAATCTCAGTAAAAAGAACTGTGATTTGTTGCACTTTTTACTATTTCTCTTTTGTAATTCATAAATTATTTTAAAACACTATTTTAACAGAAAGAAAATTGAGTTTTTTTAAACTAATAATTTAAAACCGGGAAAGGACAAGATGTGGATACTTATCGTTATTTTTTTTAATGTAGATCAAAACAGCTGTCTCTTGAAATTCAACTTCTATCATATTTTTAAGGTAAGATTTCTAGAACTAAAATTTTAAATCCGTGTGTCACTACCTAATAACGTGCCATTTGGTATATTATTAAAATTGCCATGTACCAGCGTTTCATCAATTGACTTAGTTTGCTGAGGCAATAGCGTTAAAGTCGATAAAAAGTTTACGTTTATTTTTCATGCCCACTTTTATTTCATGTTAAGACTTCGCTTATAAATGATGTGCGATCTAGTTCGAATAAACGTAGTATATATTCCAAGATTACACAGTTTTACGGTGCAATACATAAACTACCAGCCATGTGTTATTTTTCCAACTGTTACAAAAGTTTTTTTTGGTAGTAGCGCGGTGGGTTACTTTCACCGGAGCTGTAAAATTTTAACCAAAAACTGAAAAAAATGCTTTTATCCTACCAAAGTTTTATGGGAACCGCTAAGCACACTTGCTTTTGTGTATCGCTCGTGGTGACTAGAGTTGTTCGCACACATTATGCAGTCGGTTATAATTTACTGACATGCATCGTGTAAAGATTCTCAATAGTGTAAATTTTGTTGTTGTCTCGCAGCGCGCTTGGCGAGGCCAAGGCGAGTGAATGAAATGTTCATTTGTTTTGAATGTTTCCAGTATTCTTTTTTTTTTAACTTTACCCTTAAAGTAAAGTAAAAGTAAAGTTACAGCCTATATATGTCCCACTGCTGGGCTCAGGCCTCCCTTCACACACACACACACCGCCGAGCACGTGGTAAACTAACGTGGGTAACTTTACCCTTACACTAGGGCAGTTTACAAACATAAATTGCACAAGGACAAAAATCCAGACCCGGAACAACTATTTGTAGTCCTTACAAATACTTGTTCCGTGCGGGATTCGAACCCGAGACCCCCAGCGCAGCCAGTCATTGCTAAGCCACTGCGCCACGGAGTCGTCAAAGAGTGTATAAACTATCATTATCGTCATCATCATCATTACATCCCTTTACAAGTATCTTCCACTACTCAATATAGGCCCCCAAGGAATGGCGCAAGGTACGGTCCTGAGCTACTTCCATATATTCAGTGGAGGGCCGCCATACACTTCGTCCAACGGCACGAGGCTGCCATTTAAGAACATTTCTTACCAATAGATTTTGGGTTTTTCGAGCTATATGGCCGGCCAATTGCCACTTTAGCTTACTAATCTGAAAATATTCATAAACATCATAACCTATATTTATTTCAGTTGAAAATGCATCGCTTTTGTTCAAATATAATCCTCGTAGCACTTTATCGAATAACTAGAAAATATATAATATTTTCATTTAATAATAGAAAATGAATGTACAATGTGCTTTACTTCGTCACATTCAGAGGCATTGTTTAATTTCTCTGTATTCTTCTGTAGAGTGTTCTATTCTTAGATCTTGAAGCTGAATCGTGCGACTTTACTTTGTCATCATTATAATAATTAATAAGTACTTCATCGGGTACGTAATCTTTTATCCCGAATCAATATCATGGGAATGGCAAAGAGGATTGATCTTGGCATTTCCTCATTGCAAATTAAATTGAATTCTTCGGATATAAAATATACTCTTTCGAAATATTTTTCATGATAAGGCTTAATTAAATACTTGTGAATTTACAAATATTTTATCTTCGTTTGTATACAATTTTATTAAAATAATACGCATGATATGAACTAAGTAATTGTTTGAGTGTTGGAAAATCTTCTAAAAATGGAAGAGAGAAAATGATTTTGAAAAAAGAAAATGATACATATTTTAATAACAAGTTCTCTTTCTGTTAGCCGAACCTTTGGTTGCTGTAATTTTATTGTTCCTCACTTAAAACGAATTTTCCTAATTTTTTAGCGACACATTTCGTTACTTTAATACAGTTAATAACAGAAATGCTAAAACTGTTATTAACTTTAATAACCATGAATTTAAGAAAATATTAAAACAAACTCTTAACGGCTTGAATTATGATGCAATTGAAGAATTGTTCATGAAGATCACTTAATCGCTCGCTCGCTCGCACGCACGCACGCACGCACGCACGCACGCACGCACGCACGCACGCACGAGCACGCACGCACGCACGCAAGCACGCACGCACGCACGCACGCACACGCGCACGCGCACGTGCACGCACACGCACACGCACACGCACACGCACATGCACACGCACACGCACACGCACATGCACACGCACACGCACAAACTGTGGTGTGCACACCTTTAGCAATGTTTTAATACTATAGTAGTTACACTTTATTTGAAGATTTAGCGTAAACACTCGTCCATATGTTCACTCGACCGGGTTTTGTTTGCAGAGAGTAAACTGGCCAATGTTTATTATTGACAAATTAGTTAAGCATGTAACATGTTCTGATTTCTATCTAGATTTGTACCAGTACGAGCCATAAACATGTTAAACAAATTAACTCTTCGAAAAGCTAAACATACTTATTTACTTATATATTTAAACTTATAACACTGCAAAAACTGACTTAACGAATAAAATGAATGAAAATTTTATATTCAAAGTTAAAAACCGGAAACATGCAGCTGAAAATTATTTGAATAGCTATTTATTTATTATTAAAAAAGCACGGGTTTTTCATTATTCTTATTATGAATATTAAGTTTTTGCTTTAAAACTGTGCGACTGTGGGTCTCCCAGCTTGAAGAGACCATGGTCTGCGATGAAAAAGTACACACGTACATAGCAGATAAATACAATTATACGGCGAGCGGTATACGATAGCTCTATAATTTTGGCTCTCCGGTGTTCTTTGCAAAAGGCTAGGCAGAGAAGAGTCTTTTATTTTCTGAAAGTGCTATTTACAGCTGCATCAAAATAGAATTGTGACTGAGTACTCACGAGCTATTGAGTGCAACGATCCTGCCGGCGGCGAGGTAGCGTAAAGCGCCGCGTCGCCATCTGCAGTTCCGGGACACCCCAGCCCCCGCTTTTGGATTGAGGCTCTAAATAGGGGAGAAGGTCTCGATGTGATTCAAGGCCCCCTCTGAAGGAGGTGCGAACCTCAGCTTGAACAACTATCGCAATGTGGGGAGAAGAATCGTGACAGCATTGGGTTTATGTAGTCCCCTTTCTCTGTACCTATGAATTTCGAGTAATATATATTGAAATAATTGTGATTTTCACGCTGCCGACATTCGCTTGGTATATTTTTTTGTTATCAAAATACAATAAAATATTTTTGTGATGAAGTAATATCTGACTTTTGTTTAGACCACAAGACAGAGAATTTTGTATAGATTTATAATGTACTTCGTCACAGAAAAGTAGTCTCTAAGTATAAGTTTTAATGGTTTGCAGTCGGTGTTGCTGCAGCAGCACGCGACTGCCTTAACAAACACCTAAGGCAGCAGTAAATTCTGGGAGGTATTGACCGAAGGATGTTTCTGATGAAGGCTTTCCAGAGTTTCGACATTAGGAGGAGCCAGGATATCGTCTGAAAATAGAATAAGGGATGATTTTTTTACGTTGCCATCCATTGTTAATTTCGTTTAAGCTACTTTTTTTAAATCAAATTTAGGACGAGGTCGAGATAAATAAGTATTAATCGCGTAATCTAAATTTTGAAAAGAGGTCCCTCTTAGTTGATACGTAATTGATTTATTTATTATTTTATTAAAATGAAAATGGGAATACGTGAATATAAATAATTTTTGCAAACTCTTTTCATAATTCGTAAAACAATTTTGAATAGTGCATGACAATGCTTTAGCATAGCATTCTCACACCTCTGGGAATTCCTTTAACCACTGGTATGTTACTACGAAAATTGTACAATTGTTACGAAAAACGTGAAAAATTTATATCATTAGAGATATTACTGAAAGAGTCGTGAATTTCTACTGGAGGCTGTAAAGCCAAAATACTTTTACTATGGCATCTTTTAATGTGTATTCTTTGTATATTTAATCCCTTTTTACCATTAAATAGCCTGCCGTCGGTACAATTTTGACAACGTAGGAAATTCGGCTGTGATTGTATCGGAGTACCATTATTTATTGAAAAAGTAAACAAAAGTAAAAACGTGAAAATATATCTACAGCACCCAAAAGTCTATCATCATCATCATCATCATCAATGCAGCCCCTCACAAGTCCACTGCTGAACATAGGCCTCCCCCAAGTAACGCCACAAAGCACGGTCCTGAGCAAAAATCAAATCAAAAATCAAGTCTATAACTTTGTATAATTAAAATCTTGAGAATTAAATTGAATTTATATTTGAATTTTGTTAGAAATTAAAATTGCGATTAACAATGTCAGGGGACACAGCGTGGAGTGTACAATACAAATTAAAACTAAAAATTACTAGACTGTATTCTTTGCGATATTTTTAAGCCATGATAAGGTTAATAACCATTATTTTATTTTATTGGAAATGATTGGAATGTGAATTTGACGTTTGGAGAAAAATTGATGTACGATTGTGACTTTAATGAAATATTTAAATACTAAAAATTAACAATACTTAAAATTGTTAGGATTTAAGTGTTATTTGTTTATATAATTTGAACTTCTTAATTAGAAAATCGGCAGCATATTTTCAAATTATGAAATAAATTCCAAACAAATGGTGTTTGTTGAAATTTCGGAACTATTTTACAGGCAACAACCGTTTGTAGCAACAGCAAGGAGATTTATGAATCATAAAATGTAAGGTTAAAATCTTAAAGAAGTTTTAGGCTAACGAATTAGCCGTATTCAAATAAGGCCGCGCAGTTTTTTTAGGTGATACGTGAGTCTCTGCTTCAGCAAAAACTTGTCCACCTCGAACGCCACCATTAACTAATCGTTGTACTTAACCATATACACTTATATGGAAAGTCGGTAAATTCAATAGAACAGTGAAACTAATTTTAATTCTTAACATATTCATAAATACTTCCGAGCTCAACACATTTATTTGATCATAAAATAATTTCTTTAAGTCAATAAAAATTATATTGTGTTTTGGCTTCAAATGACTAAGTCTCAATATCTTGGCATGACAGATTGACAGCGTTCGGTCGCACTCAGTTAACGTTATAAATCTAAAAATTATGTGAATTATGAGTCTTAAAGCGTTTGTTATTTAATTAGTAAGTACCCGACCAATTGATAAATGTAAATATAAATGACGCTATGTATTTTAACATGCCATGTGCGTAAAATTGTGAGAAGGTAGAGATAGAGGAAAGGCATAACTAACATCTGTATGCACAAATTAATATTACTATAAGGTCTCACACTTTACGCTGCCCATAGTGCGAAAAATAACACAAATGTCAAACTAGTAGTTTGTTGTGGTGGTTGCCTCAGTGATTATAATTGTATTCTTGTTACTTTTATTCTTATTTGTTTTATTTGTAAAAAAAAGTACGTAGCAAAGAAGAATATTAATTTATATCCTGGAGAGAATAATAATACCTTATAGAAGAATGATCAACAAACAAAGTAACACGTGACTTTTAAAATCTTTTCGATAATTACATAGCCGACCATTTTAAAAGATGCTATAGATTTTCCAAAGATATCATTATGAACACGGGCAAAGAGCATAAAATAATTTTACATAGATTATACGCCAGTTAACTCTAGATAAGTCGTATCAGAGCTCTAACCTATTTGATGCTATGCACGCACAACAAAGAGTTTTAAGTGTGTCGCTTATGAAATGAATGGCTTACCATATCGTGTTACTCCAATACATATAGAAACAGAAACGTTTTTTATTCAATATAGATTATAAGTGAAACTAATTCAAAGTCATTGTTTTGTTTAATTACCACTGGTTTCAAAAAATCCTCTGTCTTTGTAAGAAATAGAAACCAAACGGCGATTTTAAAAAAATAACAGCTTACAATCACGTATGTTACACAGCTAACAACAAAAAATCCTCATTTCTAGGGGTTATCTTCCATAAATTCTTTAATATTATAATAACACTTTTTATATAAACTTTAATGAGGGTTTTTTACTTTCTTATGCAATTTTGTATATTACACATAAGAAAGTTTTCTTTCCTTTATTGTCCGAAAAATCCACTGCTAAATATGGGCATTTCATGTCTCGCCCTTAGACGCTCCTGTACGTTACTTCTCTGGATATTTTACGTCTGACGCTGCTATCATTATAGCATTATCTATTAGAAGTCATAAAATTTTCCTGGCTTTTCCTACAGTGACCTCTTACTACATGAGCTTGTTGTAATGGGGTGATGGATTCTACTGTCGTCACCACACGGAAAGTTTAATTGAATATTTAAGTTTACAGTTTTGATGAATATTTTAAATGTTAAGGGAGTTCGAAATATGTAAAATTGGTCTGTTTTAAATAAAATAGTAGGGCAGTTATTTAAACTGTTCTGGTTTCACGATCCGATCCAATGGATACGAGCGTGTAAAATTTCAAAGTGCCTTATTTCTGAGGCGTATATATGGTTTAGATATAATAATATAAATGTATCAGTCTATGTAGTAATCAATAAAGCTAGAGATTTTAAGTATGGCAGCGGTGCAAAGGAATCCACTACACCATATTTTAATACGTGGGTGTCGTAAGATGCGACAAAGTGAAACTGAAATAGGAGATGGGCAGCAGCATCTTCCTGATAACCACTAAATAATGAAATAATAACATACTGTGATTGAGAGTCCGCTAAACACGGCAAATATAGGTAAATATCCCCCTATTAAGTAATTCATTTGGTTGTGTTATATTCAGCAGTGGAGGTTTGATGGCCTGTTATATATGATGAATGAATAATGAAAGCAAGAGGTCAATATTTTTTGCCTTATTCTCACCTTACTCATGGCTCGGCTCTGTAAAAGAGAACAAGTAATAAAAGTTCTTATATTACCGAATCAATTTTAGTCTAATGTAATTGTAGTTGTGTTAAAACTATTATATAAAAAATATTAATAAACAATATTAACAAAAAATACCACAGACGTCAAAGGCGTTGTCTTGTAAGCGACGTAATTCGTAAAAAATCGTCACTGTCACCGTAACAGTCAATTAGAGGTCATTGCTGAACATAGGCCTCTCCCATAGATTGTATGGCGGTAGTGGTGGGTGAGTGAGGTAGGATATTTGCCATAGTTGTTATTTTTTGCTTCGTAAGCGGGATGGCAAACGCATTTTTTTTTTTTAGTAGTTATTAGGAAGACGCTGCTGCCCATTTCTTGATTTATTTTCTCTGTCGCGTTTTTCAACACCCATGGAATGAAAAGGGATAGTGAATATTCTAACACTGCCACAAGATTGTACGATTGATCATTATTTATCCAAAACTTGTTGTCACATGTTGTTCATACTAAACGTCGTATCTAGTATCATGCATTATTTAATAATGTAAATGTAAAATACTGATGATTATGCTACGCAAAGATTAGGTCAATAGAGTCGCGCTTTTGAGAATCTGTCATAAATATAAGAAAAATGTCTCTAGCTACTTTTTTCCTTTCAATCTGGGAACATGAGATCTCTTTTCGTATTCACACATTTTTATTATGCGGATGGAGAAATTTAATAAAGCCATAAAAACATTTAAGGAAAAAAGGGTCAACTGACAAAAAGGGATCAACAGAAACGAAAGCCTAAAGATATCTCAGTGATTATTGACTTCAGTTCGTTTACTAAATTGCGGTATGTGTTTTTATAGGGAAAGATTGTTTAAATGATTGTCTCGATGTTATATAAATCCAACGTTATTTTTTTTAAAAAATACTTGTCATTGAGGAAGAATGTTTCATTTCCGTTCATGAAGGAAATGTGCAGATTACGAGTAAGTAGCGCTGAAAAGTAATTATAGTTATTGGGGTAGAGCATATTGTTAATATGTGCCGTGTAGTGGCTGCATAAGAAACTCTATTAACCCATTGAATTTTAAAAAAAAATACCGATTTTATCGCGTTTAATTTTAACCTTTTAATTTCCGACGTTTCGGGCACTTTACTGCACCCATGCTCACGGGGTGAATATCGTATTCGAAGTCCCAATGTCCATAGTTGATCACGAATGAAATTAATAATTTTTATTCCTAGTTTCCGTTGTATGATTGTATGTGATTGAATTTTATTAATTATAAGACCCCAAGCAGATGTTAGCACCCAGCCTTCTTTGTTGAAATTAGGATAGTTCGTGATTTCAATAGCCTCGCGAATCATCTTCGGAAGGACTCGATGTTCTTTAGCGAGTATTTGCGGTCTATTAAATGTGATGTAGTGACGGCAGCGATCCTGTTTCGTGCAGATTGTAGACTTCCCGGAGCGTTCCACATCAGCCATGTATTCTTTAGCGCAGGTTTATGTAGATCTTGTAGTTTGTCCTATGTAAGAGAGGCCACATTCACAATCAAGCTTGTACACTCCTACATCTTGTAAAGGGAAATTACACTCGATGAATTGTAAGAACTGATTACTCATCTTTGGCGGCTTGTTGTATTTTCTTATAGTAGCCCGCTTTAATATCTTTGCGTGCTATAATTAATGCCCGGTATGTGGCGGGTGATTATTAGCGGCACCTAGAATCAAGTAGCAGAAACAGGAGCGTCAAGATCTTTCTAGAACATTCCCACTAGCGCCATTTAGTGTCGAGTGGCAAGGGCTTTCCGGAGAATTCTTTGCTAGAATTTTCGACATTCTACTCGAACATTCTAGATGTTTTCTGTAGAAAAGGTCCTATATAAAGTCGGTCAGGAGCGCGACCGAGTCAACATTGAATTGGCGATACAAGCGTAGCTTCGGAGCGAAATAAAGTGAACTTAAGTGTTAAGTGTGACTAATTATTAGTGTGATTTAAGTTTTAATTGGTGTGCGGTAATTAATGTGTCAATGTAGGTAATTCAACCGGCTGTTTTTATTGTAACAAACCATAAGCTTGTAACAATATGTAGACAAACTTGTCCGTGACTCCTGTAACTTATGGTGGTACATATCGCACACGCTTCACTGTGACTAGTTCACTCGGTCAATATGTCGGAGGTGCGGAACACGAAGCTTACTGTCGTACAAGCCTAGCTTGACGTGCTGGAGCTTGGTGGCCAGGTGCTTACTGTCGCAGATCCCTTGTATTCTAAATCTCTGTAACAAATATTTTCTCACAGTAGTTAACTGTGAAGAATGGTGGTGAGATTCACCGTTTAAGTATTAGTTAGTATTGATCTTTTTTCGATACACAGTATGAGTAATGGTATTATTAGAATTTCGAATGACTATCTAATAAAAAATAAAATCTAATAGAAAATAAAGAATTATTTTCTTCTAACTCCATTTTGAAATGAAATTTAGAGTTTATGGAGTTAAGGTGGTCTAAGAATGTAGTAACTTTGTGGGTTGGTAAAATTGTGTGTCGTTTGTAGAATCTTGGATCCACTGGTGCAGTAAACGGACCTTCTCCTCGAAGTTTTCCACCAACAATTTGCCTTCAATCATTCAAAGGTAGGAGAATTACAGAGATATATTATTATGTTGTTATATGAAACATCATGGAAGTCAGACAGTTTACAGCCTCCACAGACTTGGACAAAGCTACTTAGGTGTTAGTCAAACCAAGGTGTAGGGAGCGCCATAGAAAAAAGCGACCCACAGAACAACCATCACAGACCAACCAACCATCTTACAAAATGCAACAAGCACATACAACATCCGTAGGTCCCCCATACAATCCAAGTAGACCTCACCACTCGTCGACCAGAACCACCGGATGCGTCCCCTCACAACACACCCTCATGAACCCTATCGATTTTGGTAACAAAATTGGTATTGTTGTTTGTTGTTAACTAAAAACTTACGTCAACGTATCATAGTAGCACGCTAGTATGACGCCAGTAGTTAAAAATCCACGTTTTACAGCGCTAATTCTTTAAGACATGGAGTTGAGTATGCTTATTACACTTAAAAGTGTTACCAAACACCCCAATATATCATCCCAATCCGAAATATAGACGACGTATCATAACGCTAACCTCGAAGACGCTGCCCACAAACGGTATGGGTGTACGATGTCCTAGGGCAAGCCGTATTGCTACAACAAACCCGCTTACCAGGCGCTAAGAGTCTAAGACACATCGGTTAGCGAGTCTAAGTTTACCTTGATCTCGGACGCTGTGGTACAGTCTACACGCTACTATAATAATCCTTTTCAAGTACCATTTCTATTTAGATAATTCTTTTACATATATGAGATCTTTCATATATTTGGTTTATTCCATAGATATTACTGTTATATGTCTTTAATATATTGGACTTCAGTCCACTACTCTAGTATCACAATGCTTATGCATCGTAAAGACCTTCTATAATAATGCTTTTGTACGAGTATCATATCCCTTACTTATTATATGTCTTTAATATATGGGACTTTAAGTCACAACTCTAATATTGTAATGCTTATGCATTAAACAAACCTTCTACAATAATTCTTTAGTATCATAGACCTTACTATTATAAGTCCCAAATATGGGACTAGGTTGCTGCACGCTGAATGCTTGCGGCACGCTGAGTGCTGTAAAGCGTTTGAAACGTCGGGTATTTAAAAAGTTTAATATACGCGATAAATTCCGTAAAAACTCGTATTATTTCAATGTGTAGTGTTCGCGTAAATATAAGAAATCATTATATAGGACTAGGTATTGTACAACAGTACTATAAGTAGTCGATCACCCGACCACCCCATATATATGTACACCCTTGGGTATGCGTCTCCAGCAGCTATATAAATAAGCAATCTTTACACGAATACATTCCATGTGTACATGAACACACTGCTACTCTTTACGAACTAAATCAAAACGAAATAAAATCAAAACAAACGTTCGTTTATATTCAAATGCACATTGAACTTTGATCTTTGGAAGTTGTATATCTTATCTAACGCACGACCGTAACACAGTTTCTAATATCCTCCACAAGATGACACTAAACTGTAAAAAAATGCGGCAAGGAAATAATAACTAAAAAGGATTTTCTAATTTGTGTTCTTTGTGAAAAATATTACCATTTAGATTGCACTAGTGTCTCGTATCAACGTTTTGTTTTAATGACGCATGACAGAAAGAAAAATTATAAATGTCACGCATGCCTTTCACCTTTATGTAATAAACAAACATCCCCAAGATCCACGACCATATCGCCAGAGCATCAGGATTATGTTACCCAACGCAATAAATATAAGTTTAACGTTAATACGGTTAACTCCTTTAAAGAACTATCAGATGAAGAAACAGAAGGTGATTACTCGTCCCTTACTTCAACCCCAATTAATACCTTAAATAGAAGCTACACAGAAATAAAAAAAAATCCAAATTATAAAATTGAAGAATTAAAAGAGCAAACTCACAAATTAGAACAAAAACTGGAAATAGCAGAAAATGAAATCGAAAATTTGTTATCGGAAAATCAGATGCTAACTAAACGAATTTCCGAATACGAATTAAAAAATTAAACAGTTAACTTATATATGCAAATCCACGACGAAAAAAAGTGCTAAAAAGAGGGAAAAAAGTTTGACAAAAATGAAGTTAGATTTTCTCAAATTGAGGAAAATATTAATCACAATAAAAGAGAATCAACTAAACATGTTAGTACATCAGTGCCATCTACCTCAGAAACAAATAATATTAATCAAACAGAACAACAAATCGATAAAAACTCTCACTCTAACAGTATTCGCGAAACACCGATAGATGGCAGTAATACACAAAAGCAAAATGAAAAAAGATTTATTTACATTATTGGGGATGAACAACTAAAGGGATTGTCAGCTTCACTTATAAATACCAGGCAGGGCAAGTGGAATGATATCTATATTCCCTCGGCATCAATCCTGTCCGGAGCAACTAGTACTGAAATATTAAAATACTGTGACATTATTAATGAAAATTTGACAGTAAATGACATTTTGATTTTAAGTATAGGTAATAATGATAAAAATATATATAAATTACACTCCAATATTTGTATAGCTTTAAGCAAGTTAAGTAAAGTCTCTGTCTTTCTAACGCCTGTATGCTATAATCCTTATTTTGACAAAAATACATTAAATTTGAATATAAAATCATGGACTAAACATTTTGAGAATTGTATACTGATAAATATGAATGTTAAATATTTTAATGCTTTTAATTTCTTAAAAAACATTTGTAATAAAATTAATTTATGCATCGATTATATAGAATATAAAAAACAATTTTTAACGGTCGAAAATATTAAGAAATTTTTAAAAAGGTCACCTATTATAATTAATGAAACAGAAACGAAGGAAAATAAATGCAACAAATTATTTAGAAAAGGCACTATACCCTATTATTTTCATATTATGTCCCAAAAACAAACAGAGAACATTCCGATTCAATGTAATAATATCCTAAGTCCTAACCATATACCCAAAAAAGGCACAATACCTTTTTATTTTCGTAATTTTACCAAAAAACAAAAAATAAATACTCTAAGTCGAGAAAGTAACGTAGACATTCAAAATACGCTAAATTCTTTTCAAAGTAACAAGGACATGTTTTTTCAAAGCAAATAGCAAGTGCTTTACACTTTTTCACCAGAATATACATGGATTGCTCTCCAAAAGAGAACTAATAGAAATGACCCTTTTGGAGATAAAAAACCATTTTAGTCCCGACGTACTATGTTTCACCGAAACATTTGTGAAAACAGGTGAAGAAAAAAACATACTCATAAATAATTATGAATTAGCCACATCATTTTCAAGATCATCTAAAAGAGGGGGTATTTGTATATTAGTAAAAAAAAGGTCTTGATTATAAGAAAATAGAGTACTTCGATGCTCTTGCTATGACTTACCACTTTGAGTGTTGTGCAATAAATCTTATTAATAATAATTTAATTATTGTTTGCATTTATAGAATTCCGTCAAAAGCAAAAAGTCATTTAGAATATTTTTTTGATAAATTTGACTCACTTATTAATAAATATATAATAAAACATTCAAAAAAGAAGATAATTATTAATGGGGACATGAATATTAATATACTTGAATCCAGTCATTACGCCATATATCTTAAGGACATTGTGAAAAAATATAACCTTCATTTTGATATAAAACAACCAACTAGAGGCAAATCGTGTCTTGATCTTATTATTAGTAACATTGACGACGCAATTGGATCTGTGCGTTCACTATGGTTGTCAGATCATGATACTGCACAGGTACTAAAGTTTACTGAAAAAAATAACAAGAACATCACACCAAAATTAATATATTCCTTCGTTCGACATTATTCCGTAGAAAATATGGACAGATTTAAAAAATATGATTTGCATGAAATGATGATGAGAGAGATGAAACGCATTTTAAGCGTTTCATTTTGTGAAGTTTATGCTCAGTCTGATTTAAATAAAGCGTTTGACGAATTCTTTAGCCTTTTCACATTACTCTATAAACTATGTTTTCCTAAAATAAGAGTAAAAACTAAAACATTTACCAAACTAACATGGATATCCAAAAGCTTAAAAAAAAGTTGTAGAACTAAACGTAAACTTCTGTACAAGTTCTATATGACGAGAAAAAATGTTGATCGAACTAAATATATAGAATACGATAAACTGTTAAAAAATGTATAAACATTGCAAAAAGAACAACAAACAATAAATTTGTAGTAAATAGTAAAAATATATGTAAAGCCACTTGGGAAATTATTAAAAATGAAACAAATTGTGTACATACTAAAAACTATATAAATAATATTATATATAATGGAAAGACGGTAACGGAACCTGCTGAAATAGTATCTATTATAAATAACTATTTCATTAACGCAACAAAACAGATAAATTATAAAATAGAAAATACAACTGACATGAAAGTACCTCAATCTATTTTTCTAACTCCTACAAATGAAAATATTATCAAAAAAGATAATAATGTCTTTAAATAACACAAAATCTGAGGGTTATGATTCCATATGCACTAAAATAATTAAATATTGTAAGAATGAAATAAGTGAAATATTAGCATTCCTGATTAATCTCTCACTAGAGTCAGGGGTTTTTCCTGAAAAATTAAAACTTACTATAGTACACAAAAAAGGAGATAAAAGTGATATAACCAACTATCGACCAATTGCACTAATCCCAGTCTTCTCAAAAATATTCGAAAAGGTTATGCATTACCAACTTACTTCCTTTTTTTAGTAAATTTAATGTAATAAAACAAAATCAACATGGTTTCCAAAAAAATAAATCCACAGCACATGCTGCATTCACATTAGTAAAGGACATCAGTAATGCAAAATGTAAATGAAAGAAAATATACAACAGTACTATTTATTGACATGTCTAAAGCCTTCGATCGCGTCTCACATGATCAACTATTGACCAAACTAGAGGCTAATGGAATAAGGGGACCTGCTCTAAGTTGGATAGAAAGCTATTTAAAAAATAGGTATCAGTGTGTAGAAATAACACAGTTAAATTCTAAAAACATAGCTCAGGTGTATAGATCCGAATTCAAAAATAATAATGTTGGTGTTCCCCAAGGTAGTGTACTTGGACCATTGTTGTTTATTTTATACATAAATGATTTACCTGACATCTCAAACCATAAAACTACTTTATTTGCAGATGACATATCGATGACGATAACGACTAGTAAAAAAAACCACTAGATCAACATAAAACGGACATTATAAATACAATTAATTCAGTAAATAAATGGCTAAATAATAATAATCTACACATTAATTTAAGTAAAACAAATATCATTAATTTTAATAACTTAAGCTCTGACATTAATATTGAATATAATAGACAACTTCTGCAGAACGCTACTAGTACGTCATTTTTAGGTTTAATTATAGACTCGAATTTGAATTGGAAAGAACATATACATAAAGTGTGTAACAAAATTAACAGATTTGTGTACGCGTTACATAAATTGACAAAAATAGCAAACAAAAATACAGCGGTCACAGCGTATTTCGCATATGTAGAATCTGTTATCAGATACGGACTTTTAATGTGGGGTAATGGCACAGACTCTCAAAAAGTATTTTTAGCACAAAAACGCTGTATTAGAGCTATTAGTAACATCCCATCAGACACATCATGCAAGCCTTACTTAGAGTTTAAGAGTTTAAACACACTTCCTTTTCCCTGCCTCTATATATTTGAGGTAGGCAAATTTGTAATGCAAAACAAGCACTTATTCTTACAAACTAAAGATGCAACAAAAATAAATTTACGGAACCCACATAAATTAGTACTTGACACAATTCCAAAAAGTAAGCGCTTTCAAAAAAATAGCTATGCAATGTGTAACACGATATATAACAAAATACCCTCACATATTAAGCAATTACCTTATAATAAGTTTAAAATGTCACTTCGACGATGGCTAGTAGATAAAGCATTTTATACAGTAAATGAGTTTTTGAATTGTAGTGACTAAGTAGTTTTATCGTTAATTAAAAATCGATGCATTAATTAATTAATTTATATATATATGAATTTATTTATTTATAAAGATTTTAAAATGACGTTTTAGTTTGTTTATATAGATGAAATTTAGTAATTGATTTTATTATAAAAACTTTTGAATATTTGCATGCTGTTGAAAACAGCTAAATAGGTTTTCTTAACACACAACAGTATAACATCAATAAGAAAACATTTTGTACCTATTTAGTTGCAAATAAAGAATTTGAATTTGAATTTGAACACGCTCAATATCAAGTTTTGACCGATTTTCCGTTTATTTTCTAAATGTTATTTATCTCTGATGTTATTACGATATTTTCGACTTGTATTTATATTATTTAATACATTTCAACTATTTCAACAAAGTTTTGAATAATTTATTTATTTTGAAAGGTAACATTAAGCCTTTAATTTACTATAATACTTAATGTCAGAAATTTAATTATTTTAACATTATGCATATTAATGCATTTTAATTGTGTATAATACTTCTAAGATAGTTTTTGACGGCGTTATGTAGAAATTACACCTAGTCACAAGTATAAAGATACTCATGCAAAACACCAGCAAAGTGGCAATATAATTGAAATAATACTAGTTTTTACGGAATTTATCGCGTATATTTAACTTTTTAATTACCCGACGTTTCGAGAGCTTTACAGCACCCATGGTCACGGGAAGGACTGAGATGTTCAACGTCCAGCTGTCATAGTTAACCGCGGTTACCATAGATTAAAATTTAAGTTTTGTTCCGATCTACACAGTATGAACTTATGGTATCATGGAGTCTTGCAGTTGTATGCTTGGGTTGGGATTTAATTTTATTTATTATAGGATCCCAAACAGATGGTAGCACCCAGCCCTCTTCTCTATTGAAATTAGGATGTTTTTTGATTTCAATAGCCTCGCGAATCATCCTTGGAAGGAATCGGTGTTCTATAGCGAGGATTTGTGGTCTATCAAATCTGATGTAGTGACGGGGGCGATCCTGTACATGTTCACAGACTGCAGACTTCCCGGAGCGTCGATTCTTCACATCAGCTATATGTTCTTTGACGCGGGTTTTAATGGATCTTTTAGTTTGTCCTATGTAGGAGAGACCACATTCACAATCAAGCTTGTACACTCCTGCATCTTGCAGAGGGACGTTACACTTGACTGATGGTAAAAACTGACCAATCTTCTTCGGCGGCTTGAAGTATGTTTTGATGGAAGCGCGCTTCAAGATGTAGCCAATCTTGTCAGTGACTCCTCTAACATATGGCAGTACAGCAGGTACACGCTCGACTGTGGCCGGCTTCACTCGTTCTCTGTGACGTAGGCGCGGGACCCGAAGCTTGTTGTCATGCAAAACTTGCTTGACATGTTGGAGCTCGGCAGCCAGGTGTTTACTGTCACAGATCCCTCGTGCTCTCTGAAACAAAGATTTACCCACGGTAGCTAACTGTGAAGGATGGTGGTGAGAATCACCGTTTAAATATCTATCTGTATGGGTCTTTTTTCTATACACAGTATGGCTCAAGGTGTTATCAGGATTCTGAATTACTAACACATCTAGAAAAGCTAAGGAATTGTTTGCCTCTAACTCCATTGTGAACTGAATTTTAGAATTTATAGAGTTAAGATGGTCTAAAAATGCAGTTACTTTATCTAAAGGTAGAATTGTGAAAGTGTCGTCTACGTACCGCTTGTAGAAACTTGGATTTATGGGAGAAGTAAGCAGGGCTTTCTCCTCAAAGTCTTCCATGAATATGTCGGCGACAATGGGAGATACAGGTGAGCCCATCGCCACACCATCTACTTGCTTGTAGAACTTCTCCCTCCACAATAGGTAGCCAGATGTAAGGCAGTGTCTGAGTAACACTGCATATTCTACGGGCATGTTGTTTTCTTCCAGCCTTCTAGTTACAATTGAGATGCAGTCTTCAACAGGTAAGCATGTAAACAATGACTGCACATCAAAACTGACCATAGTTTCATTGTCTGCCAGACGTAGGTCTTTAATCTCGCTGACAAAATGGTAGGAATCCTTTATGTGTGCTCTTGTATGTCCCCTGAGCGGTGAGAGTATTTTCGCTAAGTGTTGAGCCAATCTGTAAGTTGGTGAATCGATTTGGCTCACTATGGGGCGTAATGGAGCATTGGGCTTGTGTATTTTTGGTAACCCATACAACTTTGGTGATTTGGCGCACGTAGGTATTATCCATTTTACGTCCAGATTTAATTGAACATCTCAGTCCTTCCCGTGACCATGGGTGCTGTAAAGCTCTCGAAACGTCGGGTAATTAAAAAGTTAAATATACGCGATAAATTCCGTAAAAACTAGTATTATTTCAATGTGTAGTGTTCGCGTAAATATAAGAAATCATTCGGCAATGTAATTCTTGTATGCAGACATGTTGGCTATGACCGAGATATGTACCTGAGTTTCGGACTTATTTACGAGTAAAAACTGCTGACAAAAAAAATTTAAAGCTAACTTTATACGATATTTTTTTACATAAATGTGGTCAATTTGCTCTAAATTTCCTCCGCTTGAATCTCGAAGATTAGGTTTGCGCCTATAACCTTACCCCTTGTATCGGACATTTTAAGAGTTAATTTCCGTCTATCCATCCGTATAAAGCGCCGTGCCGGTTGCCGCACCGCGAGTTTTGTGACATCTAGAATATTATCAAGTAAACCGAAATCGAAATTCGGTTATTAAGTAACAATTGAATATATTTCTTTTCTATATTTGAATCGTAGGACGGTTATTTAAGGATAATTTTAATTTTATTGCAGTTAGCAAGTAAATTATTTATCGATGAATCCGTGCGAAAATAGCTATTATATTGAATTATCTTGTCAACACTGGACTACTCGACAGCGCGCAGACATAGCGTTTCGCTGCAACGCTACATACAGCAGATTTATATCGGAGCAAGTATTTATAAAGTCAACAAGTTACTGTTCCAGGTCTTGGGATAAGTTCATAAGCAATTAATGAAAGTATCTAAAACACCTCTCCAATACAAGAAACATTCTTAGTGTGGGAAACCTTTTTATGGCAAACAATTAGGCTGTCATAAAAGTTTCCACCACATGGTAGTGCCGTACGGAATTCTTTCCATTTCGTGAATATGTGTGTGAATGAATTACTGACTCTATGTAGTCTAAATTATTAGCTTCATATAGGATTACAGATTCCAAATTAAAATTTGAGCTTATAACTCTTCTTAGAATTGTAAGTCCAAGTTAGTAGTTATTGTAGTTGTTGCCTTTGTATCTCAAAGTTCTCAGCAGATTCAAGAAATCTTTGAACTGACTGAAATCATTTAAAGGTAGTAAAGATCTTAATGTACGGATAAATGTATGGATCCGGGAGTTATAGAGTAAGATATATAACTAAATACCTAGCTTTGACTACCTAGAGTTAGTAAGGAAAATAGTACCTTATGATATGACTTCAGGGAAATATACACTTAGCTTGTGCTGTATGTATATATTTGCTGAGGTATTTACACTTCCGTTAAAATAATTGTACGTAACTCTAATGAACGATATATATATATATATATATATATATATATATATATATATATAATAATTTATCTCTGTTTCGTAATCCATATTGTTTACTTGAGATTTTTTTTCAACTTGTGCTGTTATTGAATTGGCGGTTCTACACTTTGGCCAACAGTAGCGAATATTGTGGCAAAGTTTCACAACATAGTGGCCAAGAGTTTGTGATGGCGTTCACACGTTGGAAAAATGTTCAGTTTACTTCGATTCAATGTGCGGACGAATTTATTAAAATGGATATTGAGGCACTAACAGCTGCTGAGGCTTATTTATTCACAGCGTGCCACTACTACGTGGTATATTATATAAGAAATTATTGTTTTCATTTATTTTTATTACAATTTTTATTCTTGTAATATTTAATTCTTGGATATTGAGGCGCTAACAGCTGCGGAGGCTTATTTATTCACAGCATACCGCTACTACGTGATATATTAAGTATACAAGAAATTATTATTTTCAGTTATTTTTATTACAATTTTATTCTTGTAATTTTTAATTCTTGGGTTCTACAAACAATTTTTGGCTTGGTAGAGCTCTATAAATGAAAAGTTTCATCATTGCTCATTGTTTTTGCCATTTTGTAGACACTAGTTTGGATGGATGCCCCCAAAATCAGCCATGCCTAATCAATCCATGCCATCATCTAATTCCAGCCTTTTCGCCTTTTTTAATCGTAAATAAGGTTTCTAACAGTCTTCACTACATATATTGTCAGCTAAATTTTTTTTGTAACTGGAGAAAATCATATTTTAAACATCACACATTTATACATCTAATAGTTTTAAATTAGAAATCAAAATGCGCATTTTCTAAATTTTTGACAAGTTGTGGTCTCTATAAAACTAAGTTTATTTTACATTATCTCGTCTGTAGGCTTTTTGATTTGCTCGAATATGATTATAGACATAGTAATTCAGTTCTTTTTCTTTAAATTAAAAAAAAAAATATTTTATTTTCGTGGAAATTAAGGATGTTTTAAATAGATATACAAAATATATGAAGTGCATATTGTCAGCAGTCTGGCTGATATTTGTTTTTACGTACCTAATAAGAAGTAATTAATTTCAGCCATGTAATATAAATCAGGGCTGTCATAACCGGGAATTTTATTGATTTATTTAGCTTTATTTATCCCGTAGATGAATCATAAACTGGAATAAATACCATTTATTAGAACTTAGCTTATTTTAAAGTAAAAGGAGTTATCATCGTTTCAGACATTCGATTTATATTAAGAACACCTTATAATTTATTTGGTAATTCAATTATTTTTAAGGAACACAAAAACAAACAATAAATATAATTAACTCTGACTTAGTTATACTAATTATAACTTAGAACATAAATGAAAAACTCATGACAAAGAAAGTGGCTCGAGACCATGCTTTGCGGCAGTCTGTGAAGCAGGATGTTCGGTAGTGAACTTGTAAAGGGCTGTATAATGTTGATGTTTCGAAAACTTGCACGATTAAATTATAAGAAATCGACGTGTTTAATTTTTTTTCTTACTTGGTTTCAATTTATTGTTTAGTTTTAAAAGAAAAATCGAACTGTTAAAACTAAAACACAGCAAGGTAAGTAGTAAAACGTTAAAATAAAATAGTTGTTGTCGTCTAAGTTAATACGTATACGTATACGTTGTTACCAGTTTATTATTGTGCCTCTAAAACTTTCAAACAATAGATACACCTACCAAAAACTTATAAGGCACAACCATATGGTATGCTGGCATTAGGTACACAAAAGGCCGACATTCTGTGCAAGGTGGCTGGAATTTAAGCCACATCGCCTTTTTACTTAGCGTCGTTTTTGAAATCATTCTCGTAATAATCTGATTGTAAATAAATGTTCACTTCACCTATCGGTACGAGGCTGCTACTCGAGAACCTTTTTTCCCCAACGGTTGTCGGTTCTTCGAGCTATATGGCCGGTGCATTGCTACTTCAGCTTACTAGTCCGTTGGGCTACGTCAGTCACTCTGGTTCTACTGCGGATATCCTCATTTCTAAGTTTATCACGCAAAGAAACTCCGAGCATAGCCCTCTCCATAGCTCTATATCCTATCCTCGAAGTGTAGGGCGACCCCCCACTAGATGGAGTTACGACGTGGTACGACATGCAGGAAGTCGATGGATGCAGGTGGCTCAGGACCGTGCTTTGTGACATACCTTGGGGGAGGCCTATGTTCAGCAGTGGACTTATGAAGAGCTGTAATGATGATGATGATGATGATAAAATAAATGTTCATTACATTTACATTTATATATGGAAAAGTATATAACATATAATGTAAGTAAAGAAGAATATGATACATGTCGAATAAAAAATCCAAACCCGCGGTCAATAGCAATATACGACGAGCCGAAAAAATTAATGTTTTTCACGATTACTTTCTGCCTGTTAACGCCGCAGCCAGGCGGTCTTGAGTTTTTACCAGGAAAGGATTACTATTTTGTATCCACATCTAGTAAAGACGATCTGCATAGACGAATTAGCGATCGCTGTCTAAGTCATAATATGAAGCTGTTGTTTCGCTGGTTTCTTGCAAGCCGGAGTATCAGTCTCCTGCGCCATTACCGCAGCCATCTCTACTGCCACCTCCTCCACCGCCAACGATTCTTCCTACCACTACAACAACAACGACCGTAAAACTAGTAACGAAAAAGACGTACAAGTACGATAAGACAACTGTCGAAGTTGTAAAAAGCGAGCTTTTCTACTCGCGCGGCGCGGTGTTGGCTTCTTCCCTTGCACATGACCTCGCTGCAAGCGCCGTTTTAGCGCCTGGATCGGTGAATGTGGCTTGGTAATATTGTTCGCTAATTAAAGTAGCAGGAATTTTTAAAGTTGAAAAGCTAGTTACGTCAACCCTATGAAGCGTGAATAAAAAATTTAAATCAGGTGCGTGTAACCACTCCGGGAGCTCATAGAAAACTAAACGCGCGCCCTACGTGTGGACACGACGGCCAAACTCTGCCAAAATCCTCTTTGATATTTTTTTAAAAACTGACACCAAACGGATCTCGCGCCAAATTGTGGGTTATCATTTCAATACATACTAAGGTAAGCACAAACACCCGCTCTACACGATGGCCATTGCTATTGGCCACAACATTCGCCACTCTATTGGCCAACGTGTAGAGCCGCCGTAAACGAAGTACGAGGTGGGGTGCGATATTTAAAATGAGTGCGGGGAGATGAGTGGCCATTTTGTACGTAGTACTATTATGTGTTCTGTGCCTAAGGCTAAATTAAATATTTGTGAATTTTCAAATATTTTATCTTCATTTGTATACTATGTTCTTTAAATTATATGCATGATATGAACTAAATATTGTTTGAGTGTTACAAAATTTACTGAGAATGGGAGAGAGAAAATGATTTTGCGTATACGTATTTTAATAATAATTTGTCTTTCTGTAATCTGAACCTTACATTGCTTTGATTTTATTGTTCTTCATTTGAATTGTCAAGTAGTTTTCTAATACTTTGGAGACCATTTTGTTCCTTTAATAACATGATATGTATATGTTATAGTTAGTTAAAGTAAAATAAAGTATACATTTTAATTATTCGATGGAATAATGGCAACGAGGGTCACTGGTGTGTTCGCGGGAGGATTCGAATAACCAAACGAACGCACTTAAATAAGTGCTCTGTTCACGTATTTATGTTTACACAATGTTTTGATAGGCCAGTAAGGTGTTAGCTGTACTAGCCAAGCATTATTTATTAAATATTTGAAAAATAATAGAAGATATATATTAAAATTTTACAGTTTTTATCTGTTTAAGACGGGTATTGTTTGTCTTTGGAGAGTACAGTAATTACAAAACGACATTGATATTACCTACACAATTGGTACTGAACGTATCAATTGTGAGTGTGCAAATAAATTAAAGCTAAAATTATGAAACCCTCCAGATGTAAAAGGGATTGTTTTAACCGTTACGTTTGGCAGGTGAATCGACGATCACATTATCAGAATATCTCACCTAGGACATTGCCGCCCGTCGCCGTTCAGGATATTTTACGTCTACGACTTAAACAAGATGACTTTACCACTATCTATCGAAGCCAAAATCTCGAAGACTACCAGCATTTTTCATATACGATTTATAAAATAATCAGTAGAAACGATCGATAATATACCAGAACATTTTACACAAAGAATGTATACAACTATAGAGTTTATTGCATACAAATTTTGCGAAACGGAATAAACAAGAGCGAACGACAATACTAGGATTAATTTAGCTCGATACATCTTGTAGTATCATTACCTTATTTTTTTATAGGATAGGGTGACTAACGAGCACACAGTCCACCTGATAGTAAGTGGTTGCTGTGGCCCATAGACATCTACATCTATCCTCGATTACGAATCAAAATGCAGATGCGTTGTCACCCGTGAGGACTAAGATGGAATGCTTCGTTTCCAGTAAAAAGGGTCACCGGTTACTATTTCACGCTGGTATTCTGTGAGAGCGTGGTCCTTCCCCGGTCGAGCCGACCCATTCGTGCTACAACTATACTACTAATATAACTGCAGCATGGCTCTACCACGTATATTTTATGCTCCACAAAGGTCTTTTCTAGTGCTACAAACGGCTGTTTGTAGCACTAGAAAAGACCTTTACTTTGTCTTTATTTGATAAAATATTTTGCTTTTGTTATCTACTGTTTGCTTTATAAATTCAATTTTAATATACGGGTAGGTATATCTTTTACACTTTTCAAAGACTTGAAAATATATTTGTTGGACTCCTATTCTACCTTACGTATGTACCACCCACTTACTGCACTGCCGTGTTCCGGTCTGAAGGGTATAGAGTCAGTATAATTACATCTATTCCATATCAGTTCTCAGAAAAGATAACGCATGTGTAGTCATCTATGTCTGTAGTTGGATGCAGGTATCCACGGCGAGCAGTAGTCACCTAACTTCATTTGGACTGTTTGTTTGTAACTTTGAATATAAAAAATTATGGGTTTTTAGTTTTATAGTTTAGGGGTGACAAGTGAGCACACAGTCTATTTAATACTAAGTGAATACTGTCACCTGTAGACATCTACATCCATCCTCTATAAAGAATAGAAATTGTTACACCTGAGAATTAAGATGGAATGTCTCGTTTGCAGTAAAAAATGTCAGTCACCCTTGAGGACTGAGATAGAATGCCATGTTTCCAGTAATAGATTCCGGTCGTCTACACTTATCACACGAAACACAGCAGCATTGAACTACCATTTTATATCAATATTCTGTGAAACGGTGGTCCTCCCCGGTCGAGCAGATCCATTCGTGTAAAAACCATAACGTAGCTGCAGCATGGCTCTGCCACATGTGAATAGATAACTTTTTATTGATCAATTGTTTTTCATTAGAAATAACATATTATGTAATAAAATATTAAACATAATATGTAACAAACAAACCATAATATGCAATATATAAACTAAAAGCTTATTTAGGTCCTACTACGTCGTGGCTCTCTTGGAATATATGCCATAATTTGCTCTCAATTTTGAGATAACTTGGACTAGGAAGGAATCCGCTACGCTTGACAAATGCATGCTGGCGTATTTCACGTCCTCGAAATGCTATTCACTTTTCAGTTTTACTATACAGGTTTTCTCGTGATTCAATTAACACCTTTAAAGTTGCAGGGATCAATTCAAATTGCTGGCATACTTTAAATTTTTACTACCACTACTAGGCTTTTTATCGGCATCAACCCATGAAAAGTCAATCACTAGACATAGATTTCAAGTAAGGCAGGGAGGATTTGGTGCAATCTGTTCACCGTCCCATGACTGGATACTTTACATCTGACATTGGTACAGAGATCGGAGACTACACAAACCCAATGCTGTCACGACTCCTCTCTTCCTAGCCTTTTGCGAAGAACAACGCAGAGCCAAGACTATATAGCTATCGTATACCGTTCGCCGCAGAATTATATTTATCTACTCTGTACGTCTCAAGGAAAAAGTTAATATTCGTAATAAGAATAATGAAAAATCCACTCTATAAAATATCTATTCAACTAAGTATCAACCGAATGTTTCCGGATTTTATCTTTGAATATAAAATTTTCATTTATTATCCGTTAAATGAATTTTGCTATGTTATAAGTTTAAATAAGTAAACGAAAGTGTTTAGCTATAGAAACAGTTAATTTGTTTAACATGTTTATGGCTCGTACTCGTACAAATCTAGATAGAAACCATAACATGTTACATGCTTAACTTATTTGTCAATAACAAAAATATGTGTGGCACTCGGTGACTGCCGCGGTAAAGCTATTGCGTAGCATTTTTTATCAACTTATGCAATTATAATTATTTATTTATTTTATTTATGCAGTTAAGTCTTTGATATTAAATCAAGTTACACTTTTTGAGCGTGGTGACTGATAAGAAAACAATTTTTTTTCTCTCATTGAATAAATGAGAAGTTAATATTGTTTAAAATATTTTTAATATCTTACAATACATGTAGGTTATTCAGGAATTTTTATCATTGAGTTAGCAGCTAGTGTACACGCACACAAACACCGTGCCGAAGTCTGCCGAGTGCCGAAGTCTGCCGAACTAAAACGACGTTAGACGATGCACGGCTTTCAACGCCACACCTCCGTGCCCGTCGGAGTGGGGAGCGTGAGGTTTTTTTTCGTTACGGAATTTCTGGATTCCGTCCCCGCGCTCAAGGCCCGCGATGGAAGCTATGCAATAGCTTAACATTGACCAGTTTACTCTCTACAAACAAAACTCGGTCGAGTGAATTAATTGACAAGTGTTTACATCAAATATTCAAATAAAGTGTAACTACTACAATATTAAAACATACCTAGTGTGTTATAATTGTTATATTACGCGGTTTACGTTGTGTATATTGTTATAAATTTAGACTAGAAAGATACTATAGTTCATTAATAAAGGTTTGGAATTTTTATATGATATCTGATTTCAGTAAACAGTAAGAATTTTTAGGCAACTTCTCTCCTTCAGCAAATTTCCAATAATCACTCATCTTTAACGCTTTATCGTATCGCCAGGCATGAAGCTTATATCAGGTTACAAGTACAACAAAAGTTTAAAAATTAAACCTTAACCGCTAAAAAGAACTCCTTTGTCATATTTCCTTAGTTTTTCAAGGCACTCCTCTTGTTGCCTTAGCTGGTATCGGAATCCTCGGTGTCGACATATCGGGTGACGTGCAGTTTCGTGTTCACTTGTAAGAGAAGGCCAATTTGGCGTCTAAAAAGTTTGGCGTGCTCAGCAGAGCGGGCAGTATTTCATACCGGCACACCGCCTGCAATTTACAAAGCGCAGGTTCAGCCGCACATGGAACACTAGACAAATGTGCAATAAGGAAAAAAGTTCACTCAATATATTTAAATAACGACTACCCGACATTGGACAAAATTATGACACTTTGCGAAGCTAACGAAGATATTCCTGGTTTCAAACGTACCACACTTCATAAAATAATGCACGAGCATGTTTCGATTTCAATAAACAGGATAGCAGAACATTGTTAGTCGAAAGAGAAGATATTGTTTTATGGAGGCGTAAATATCTGAGGCAAATAAAATAATACAGAGCTGCTAATAAAACCATTTACTATCGTGACGAAACGTGAGTAAACGCCGGACACGTAAAGACAAAAGCATGGTTGGATACAACGGTAAAAAATAAAATACAAGCCTTTCTAGATGGCTTATCAGCCGGTCCAAAAGCTCCGACAGGAAAAGGTCAAAAGGTTAATTGTATTGCACATTGGCAACGACAAAGGATTCGTGGAAGATGGTCTACTAGTATTTGAATCTAAGTCTACAAAAGACTATCATGAAGAGATGGATGGTGAAAGGTTCCTTAATTGGTTCATTAATATAATGCCTAAGCTAGAACCAGGAAGTGTGGTTGTCTTGAATAACGCTCCCTATCATTCGGTAAGAGTCGAAAAAATACCAAAAACCAGCTGGAACAAGCACGGACATGACTTATTTAAAAAAAAGAATTGTTAACGAAAGTTGCCGAAATCGCCCCACAATATAACAAATATTTAATAGATGAGACTGCTGTAATGGCATTACGATTCTTCGCCTACCGCCTTACCATTGCAAACTTAATCCAATTGAATTGGTTTGGGTCCAAATAAAAAATTATGTTGGTGCCAATAACTCCACGTTCAAAATGAGTGACATAAAAAAAATTATTAGATGACGCAATAGTATTAATAGACGCTAATCGTTGGAAGAAGTGTTGCGTCCACGTGATACGCGAAGAAAATACCATGTGGAATTTGTGGATGACATCATGGAACTTGCAGAACAAAATTCTTTCATAATTAATGTACTGCTAGATAGCGTATTGCGGCACCGTCTCAGCGTGAATTGCCATCACATCTTTTAAAATATAACGAACTTCATTGCAACTGGTCCTGCGCTCAACAAACAACCCATAGTTTAAGTTAGAAGAAAGGTCTTCTCCCAACAAATGAAGCCTCTTGGTGTATTCCAATTATACATTTCGGAAATCACGGGGCGAAGTCCATTGGTGGAAGAGAGAGGGAGAAGTCATATAATTCCTGGTGCTCTTGTACTTCTGTACTGTACATCTTTCCAAAACAGGCTTTAACTAGATTGAAACATGCTACCATCAGTTTACTCGAGTGAAACCGTATCGGAGCGTTAACCTGTTTGATACTATGCACGCAGAACAAATAGATATGTTTTTTATAAAAAAAAAATAACAGGTTACAATTACTTATGTTACACAGTTAACAACAAAAACTTAATTCCGAGGTATTGTTATCATCCATAAATTCCTAAATATTGTATTATTTATGTACATTACAATAGAAATTAATGATGGTGAATACGGACATCAGTACAGTTTCCTTTCCTTTCCTTTATTGTACATAAAATCCACTACTGTACATGGGCATTTGATGTCGCGAATGGGCTTATTTTAATCGTTACTGTTACTTTTACATTCAATTGGAGTAAACTGCTAATCATAGGCCTCCCCTATAGATTGTCTAATAGGGGAGGTATTTGCCATAGTTCTCAAGCTTCGCAAGGGGAATGGCAAACGTAGTTTTTTATATTTAGTTGATATAAGAAAGACGCTGCTGTCCATTTCCTGATTATTTCCTCTGTCGCCTCTTACGACACCCACGGGATGATATGGGATAGTGGATATTCCTAAACTGTCACAACACGATAATTTTTGATCTTTATTTAACCAAAACTTGTTGTCACATGTTGTTCATACCAAAATTCGCATCCAATATTATGCTTTATTTAATAATGTAAATGTAAAATACCAACAATTATGCTACGCAGAGATTAGGTCCATCTTTGTCAAAAAGCTGCAAAATGATTATATTACACGCTACAATCACTAAGAGTCACGCTTTTGAGAATCTTTCATAAATAATATTACAGGCAGATATCTTTACACACTTCTTTCCTTTCATTCTGCGGACATTTGCTCTCTTTTCGTATTCACTCGTTTCGATTATGCGGATGAAGAAATTCAATAAAGCCATAAAACATTTGAATGAATGAGAACAAAAGGGTCAACCGACAAAAAGGGATCAACGTAAACGAAAGCCAAAAAATATGTTAGTGATCATTGACTTCTGTGCGTTTACTAAATTGCGGTATATGTTTTCATAGGAAAAGATAATTTAAATGGTTATCCCGAAGTTATATAAATCCAACTTCATTTATTTTTAGAAAATATTTGTTGTTGAGGAGGAATGTTTTATTTTCGTTCACTGAGGAAATGTGCAAATTACTAGTAAGTAGTACGGGAAGGTTACTATAGTTATTGGGGAATAACATATTAACAAGTGCCGTGTAGTGGCTGCGTAAAAAACTATATTAATCCATTGAATAAAACCAATTTTACCGATTTTATCGCATTTAATTTAAACTTTTTAATCCATAGTTAATCACGGCTACCTCCCGATTAAAATTAATCATTTTTATTCCGATTATGAACTTATAAATAGTATCTTGCAGACTTGTAGTTGTGTGCTCGAGTTGGGATTTAATTTTATTAATTATAGGATCCCAAGCACATGTTAGCACCCAGCCATCTTTTTTACTGAAAGTAGGATGTTTTTTGATTTCAATAGCCTCGCGAATCGTCTTTGGAAGGAATCGATGTTCATTAGCGAGGATTTGCGGTCTACCGAATGTGATGTAGTGACGGGGGCGATCCTGTTTCATACAGACTGTAGACTTTCCTGAGCGTCGGTTCTTTACATCGGTCATATACCTACTCTTTAGCGTGCATTTCTATTGATCTTTTGTTTGTCCTATATAAGAGAGACCATATTTACAAGCTTGTACTTGCCTCTTGTAGAGGGACATTGAACTTGACGAACGACGGCTTGCTATATGCGCTTTATGATGTAGCCAATCTTGTCCGTGTCTCCTGTGATTTATGGAGGTACAGCAGGCACAAGCTGAGTCGACTTTGACCAACAATTTAATTTTTGCCTTTCGGAATCGAACGTATGCAAATATCAATTATTATAAATACAAGCACGTTTATTAAGCATTAGGAATTTTCATCCAGAGACGTCTTAAATGCATTTAAATTGCTAAAAGTTTGAGTACTATACTATTTAAATTGAGTCAAATGTATCCGGCATTGCTTACAGTTTATGAAAATATATTATTAAATTAGATGAATATTTACAAAAACAATATAAAATAGCGGCAAATAAAAAAGTATTATTTGAGATATTTTCTTACGCCAATATCTGCTATATCTCAATTTCTAAATTTTAATTTCCCCTAATCCCGTCGGACGGCCCGTCCGGAGTGATTTTTAGTTTGCGATAATTTAGAAATATAACAATGTAGGGACGCCTAAAGATTTAAAAACAATTTAGTTTTTATTATTTTTTTGATATTTAACGCAAAATCTTCACAATTAATACTAGCAGCGAGAGCCCCAATCCCAATTTATTTTGCTTGTGGAACTATGAATATGGCAGATTTTCCTTTGGCGGAACTGACACGTAGTAGAAATTCCATGACGAGTATGAAGCAGGACGGGGTGTGTATACATGGCAGGCCCACATTCTTATTAGTGTCCTATGTGGTTTTGGAAAAATATTACTATGACAAAGTCTGCGATTACTCATAGACTTTAGTTAAAATATTGAAATATGATTTTTCGTAAGAAATCATCAAATTATCTGCATACTGATTTTTTTATAATATTTCAGTGATAGCAACCGAACAGCTTACTTGATAAAATACCTACAGCTACCGTAAGACATCTACAACAAACTTCAAACAAAAAAGGCAACAGTAACATGGTTCTTCAAGAATTAATATGGAATGTACCATACCATAGCTTCTGTGGCTTCTACACACCCCCAAAGTACCACACGCACGAGCTCCAAAAACGAAAAAAATTACACAAGTGGCATTATTGGTCAATGAAACTAGGTTGATAAAAGATGATTTAAATAAAGCAGTAAAATGTGAATGTAACAATACAACAAAACGACAACAAAACCACAACAACGTGAGCATGACATTTTTGCAGCATTTGTTGCTAGCCAACTCAAATTTTTATCACATGTACGGGCTAGTATTGCTCGGAATGCAATAAATACTACATTATCTCGTTGTCGAACGGCGGATTTAAATTACGTTAACACAACATTTTCATACCACACGTCTAGTCACGACTATTCAGACTCAATTGCGCTATACTCAGGTAACTCGAATTTAACTACAACCGATAGTCAACAAGAAGAACAAATTTTTTGAATGTTTGTTGTGTGAAGTGAATGTGTCTTGTGACTCTAAAAATACAACGAACGGACACAATTATGAGACAAGCGCTACTAGCAAAATTAAAATAGGAGATCACTTTAGATTTTCTTTCGTCCGGCATTAGTTATAGGAGGCTTAGTCACTTTTATCGGGATTCAAGATATTGCACATGCAAATGTATACCAGAAGTATGTGTCGAAATCTTCAAAGCATTGAAAGAATACATAAATGTTTATATCATTGTTTATTTATTAAAAATTATGCTTAGTAATATTTATTTAGGTTTGTTGTCGAACGATCTTCCACAACATTCAAAAAATTTACGTATTTATAAGTGCTGCGGCAATAATATCGTAATCCTCCAATTGATCTTGTCGTTGATTAAAACTACTTTTACGGATTTTATCGCGTTTATTTTTACTTTTTATTTACTTTTATTTTTAATTCCCGACGTTTCGGGCGCTTTCCAGTTTGTGTTTTTTTGTTTTGTTTTCTTTTGGTACACTTTTTTTTTTTGTTTTGTGGTTTTGGCTGTGGTACTTTCGACATTTATTAACAGATGTAGATAGTTTCGCAGCTAGTGCTGGTTCCGCGGACTTGTTGCGTTGCGTCATATCATTTGATGAAGACGTAGATGGTTGTGTAATGTAATGTGTAAATCATAAAATTAAAATATTTTGCATAAAATAGAGAAATATGCATCGACCGTTGGAAAATTGTTTTTTTTTTTTTTTTTACAAGCCGACCGCTGTGAACTGTGAGCGACTGTAAAGCAAAAATATATTTAATCGTATGTTTATGTAATTACTTCTAGCGATTTAAAAATTAGTTGTATATAGATACCTATTAAAACGAGAAGTGTAATGGCATACATGTATTAACGCTGATATCATACAAAGTGAGTGTTTAGTTATTTGTTTGTATACTTTAAGCTAAGAAAGTAGTGTAATACGCCAACATGCACTGATGCTCAAATTTAAATAACTATCTTTATTAATAAATTGTTTAAACTTTTTCACATCGTTTAAAAGTTTTCCCTTATTATAAAATTTGTGATAATAAATTTTCGTCGTAATAAAATACCGCTTTTTGTTATTTACTGCGAAATTTTTATGTTGTGAATTAAAATATTTTCTGTTTTATCAGATT
This sequence comes from Parnassius apollo, assembly GCA_907164705.1. Taxonomy (NCBI): domain Eukaryota; kingdom Metazoa; phylum Arthropoda; class Insecta; order Lepidoptera; family Papilionidae; genus Parnassius; species Parnassius apollo. Next base: position 19,864,068 of record CAJQZP010000885.1, on the reverse strand, counting down.
TCATGTGTTATGATTTTGGTAAGTCCTGTCTGATTATGTTATAGTACAATTAAATTGCTGTGTGGTCGTCACATAAGAAAATCCATTACCCAGTCTCAGGCAATGGGTGAGTTAAGAAACGATTGAAGGAAATACGTGGCATATGTTGTGGCTCCTGATGGATAGAGTCATTTGTCCTATTTATCTCATATATTGTAACCAATTGTAACGCTTCCCCCCCCTCTCTCATAATAATAAATATGTATGATATTAAATATAATTAATTAACCCCTTTTCAATAAAATTGACCAGGAATCATAAAATATGTTTTGATCTTTCTAAATGATCTTTCTAAAGGTTTAACAATAGGCCGTTTGTAATATTTTGGCGTAATCTTCTTAGTTAGGACCCTTATTTACGTTGTGTTTGTTTAGTAACTTAGTTCTTTTAGGTGTCTTTTGAAAGAATGAATATTCACTAGAGCAATTGAAAGCTGTTGGTAGTGTCCTATAAGCCAAGTGAACCCCGTTCACGAAGACAGGGCTCGAGAAAGGTTAAGAATATAAAACGTTCCACTTGTATCAGGTTTGCATTATTAATTTACTGTTAATTATCCCTTCCCGCTTGGAAAAGGCTCAAAATATATTTATACAAAGTACCTGATACAAAGGCTTCGCTCTCCTACATTAATTTAAAAAAATGTAGGGGGAGGCACACGGCTCCACACACGCCGTGCGCGGTGAGCGCCAACCATTTTGATGCCCTCCACCCATAGGGAACGTTAATTCGGGAACCTGACCGTAGTCAGTCAGCAAAATAACTGGCGAACCCGTAAAAGAGGCTTGGCCCCTTGTTAGTGCATAAGCACAAACGTCGACCGAAGTTGCGCATGTCAATGCTTATAAACGCCATACAAAATACGAACGAATCCAGCCACAGTGAATGTACATCACACGGTTTATGCAAATAGGCACTCTGGCCGTAAACCCTCCGTGAGCGCCACCACCTGCCAGAACGGCGCTCCTGCAGACGTGATGTAAGTGTATGGCATCACCACCAGTTGCATGATCAGCACGGCTACTAGCCGCAGAGCGTGTCATGAGGCTACCGCTCACCTCAAGGTAATGAGGTCCCACGTTGTGCGGCTTTCGGCCGCAGCCTTGAGAGTCTCCTCAGATCCTCCCGCCACCTACCACCCGCATGAGGTCGACACATGTGCTCCACCAACCAATACAACGGCAGATATAGCCAAAAGTCAGTTATAAAATAAGAGTAATAATTCGCCATCAGAAAGGGTTTGTATCACTGACGTTGAGTAAATGCATTTTCGATCATGTTTGCATCACCCACTAACAAGTTGCCTTCAATCATTCAAAGGTGGGAAAGTTACAGAGATATATTATTATGTTGTTATATAAAACATCATGGAGGGCAGACAGTCCGCAGCCCCGTAATAAAGGGACCCGACTTGGGCAAAGCTACTTAGGTGTGAGTCAAACCAAGACGCAGAGAGCGCGATTGAGAATAACGTCCCACCAAACAACCATCGCAGAGACGCAATGCTGCAGAACGCAACAATCATCAATACGACTATCGTCGGGCTTACACCATCCCAAGGTCCCCCATACATCCCAGCAGACATCACCACCCGCATACCTCCATCGACCAGAACCACAAGAATGTGCCGAATCAGGCGCAGCACACCCGCAGATCCATCACAAGGCGCAATACCGCAAGAAGCAGTAAGCATCAATGCAACTATCATACGGATGGCGCCCCCCTCACAACACACCTACAGATTTTTCTAGAGGACTTCAGGACTACAGACAGATCCCTATCGACTTTGGTAACAAAGTTTGTATTGTTGTTAACTAAAAAATATCACCAACGTATCATAGTAGCACGCTACTAAGACGCCAGTGAACAAAACTCCACGTATCATAGCGCTAATGCAATAAGACATGAAGTTGAGTATGCCTGTTACACTTAAAAGTGCTACCAAACACACTCATCCTAATCCAAAAGATAGACGACGCATCGCTATGCGGTACGACGCCGCCCACAAACGGTATGGGTGTGCGATGTCCACGGGAAAGCCGTATTGCTACAACAAACCCGCTTACCACCGGCACTAAGATGATAATTGTATACCTCCATTGACCAGAACCACAAGAATGCGTCGAATCAGGCGCAGCACATCCGCAGATCCATAACAAGATGCAATACCGCAAGTTGCAGTAAGCATCAATGCAACTATCATACGGGTGGCGCCCCCTCACAACACACCTACATGATCCCTATCGACTTTGGTAACAAAGTTTGTATTGTTGTTAACTAAAAATATTACCGACGTATCATAGTAGCACGCTACTAAGACGCCAATGAACGAAACTCCACGTATCATAGCGCTAATGCACTAAGACATGAAGTTCAGTATGCTGGTTCCACTCAAAAGTGCTACCAAACACACTCATCATCCCAATCCGAAAGATAGACGACGCATCGCTATGCGCTACGACGTCGCCCACAAACGGTATGGGTGTGCGATGTCCACGGGAAATCCGTATTGCTACAACAAATCCGCTTACCACCGGCACTAATATGTTATTAACTAAAAACTGCACCAACGTATCATAGTAGCACGCTACTAAGACGCCAGTGAACAAAACTCCACGTATCATAGCGCTAATGTGCTAAGACATGATGTTCAGTATGCTTGTTACACTTAAAAGTGCTACCAAACACACTCATCCTAATCCGAAAGATAGACGACGCATCGCTATGCGCTACGACGTCGCCCACAAACGGTATGGGTGTGCGATGTCCACGGGAAAGCCGTATTGCTACAACAAACCCGCTTACCACCGGCACTTAGGTGATATGTCTAGGACACATCGGTTAGCGAGCCCAAGTTTACCTCGGACCAATTGCTCGTGAAGCAGCATACATGCCACCATAATATTCCTTTTCAAGTCCCTAATAAGGACTAGTCATTTTGCTACAGTACTAAGAGCAGTCGGTCACCCGATCACCCCATATAATACTTATGCATCAAGGAGACCTTCTATAATAATGCTTTTGTATCATAGACCTTACTTTCATAAGTAATTAATATGTAGGACTTCAGCCTACGATTCTACTATTGTAATGCTATTTCATCATAGAGACCTTCTATAGTAATGCTTTTGTATCATAGACCTTACTTTCATAAATCATTAATATGTAGGACTTCAGCCTACGATTCTACTATTGTAATGCTATTTCATCTTAGAGACCTTCTATAGTATTGCTTTTGTACGAGTATCATAACCTTTTGTCCTTACTTTCATAAGTCATTAATATATAGGACTTCAACCCACCACCCCACTATTGTAATGCAATTTCATCATAGAGACCTTCTATAGTATTGTTTTTGTATCATTGAGTTTATTATCATAAGTCCCTAATATAGGACTAGTCATTGTGCTACAGTACTTCAAGCAGTCGGGCTCCCGACCACCCCACAGCACATATATATGTACAACTGCAGGTATGTATCTCCAGCAGCTCCTCCATACAAGACATCTATACATGAACACTTTCCACAACTTAGAAAATTTTTCTTTTATACATGAACTCCTTCCACAACTTAGACAATTTTTAACAAATTTTCTAATTATCTTATAAATGTTTTTTTTTTTTTTTTTGCGCCCGAAGCAATTAAAGGGCTACCCTGTACGTAGGGAGGCGGAAAATGCATTACGCATACCACGATAGCCGGTCTATCGTGGTTATGGGGGACTCACTGTCCTACCGGGGACCCTAAGTGATACCCCCTAAAAACCGCCTTTGGGGACAGGCAACCGGCTGATTAAGCTCTATTGTGCCTTATCATGAGCGACCCTCTTTTGGGAAAAAGAGGGCGCAGGCGGCTAAGTGCCGCTGAGGGAGTGCCTACGAAGGCAAATTAATGTCAGATATTACAATAATTTTATTTAATTAGAGTTGGCCTGAGCCGCCAGGAGACAGTTCAGGTCGTTTGAAAGTTTATTAGGCGGGTCCGAGAGAGAGTTTCTCGGCCTGCGGACACGATAGCGAGAGGGGGGGTGGGGCTGCATAAGAAGCTGCCTCACGAATTAAATGGTTTGGGTGCGACTCTGAGGCTTTGAAGAAGTTCTCAGAGAGTTTTTTAAGAAATTGTTGAATTGTTGGGAGCTCTAAGTCCCGATGAAGGTCGGCATTATGAACGTACCACGGTGCGTTCGCAGCTCGACGACAGAATAGGTTCTGAACTATTTGGAGTTCATTTAAAATGTTAGGGTTTGCGTGGGCAAAGACGGGTCCCGCGTAGGACATGACTGGTCGTATACATACCTTGTAGAGGGTACGCTTGTTTCGAAGGGACATTTTACTGTGTCGGCCCAACATACTGTTGAGCCTACTCAGATAAAATCGTGCATGACGGGTTACTCTTTTGACGTGGGGCTTGAAAGTAAGCCCTGTGTCTAGAGTGACACCTAAATATTTGGCGGACGTATGCCAGGGGACAGGGGTCCCTAGCATACGTATTGGAGGAGTGTTTTTGAGACGGCGTCGTTTATAATCGAAGTGAACGGCGGAGCTCTTCTCCGGGTTCACATCGATGCGCCATTTTTTGAACCAAGCTCCTAGGTCATCAACTGACTTTTGGATCTTGTTCCGTATGAAGGGTAGTGAGACACCTTTGCAGTAGATGGCAGTGTCGTCTGCAAAGAGGGAGAGTTGAACACCTTTCGACGGGATGGGAATGTCGTTGGTGAACAGGATGTACAGCAGAGGAGCAAGTACTAAGCCCTGAGGGACACCAGCCTTGATAGTTCGCTGTGAAGAAAGCGTGCCTTCGTGTCTAAAACGAAAGGTACGATGTTTTAAATAGGAGGCCACGAGACGAACTAGACGATCGGGGAGACCTATTTTATAGAGCTTGTAGATGAGGCCAGACTCTATCGAAAGCTTTGGCTATATCGAAGAAGACCGCGATGGTTTTATGACGTCGAGGGTAGAAACCGCTGAGGATATATTCCACAATGCGGTGAACTTGTTGGGGACATGAGTGTTTGGCTCGGAAGCCGAATTGGTGGGGGATGATGAGAGGGTCGCCGTCTGTGGGAAACAGAAAGCGCCTCATACGCGTTTGAATGACTCTTTCGAAGAGCTTGCCCATTGCCTTGAGGAGGCTAATGGGGCGATGGCTGGAGGGGGAGGTTGAGAGGCTTACCTGGCTTGGGAATTCCAATCACAGTTGCCTCTTTCCACGTAGTGGGAAAATAACTAAGGTTGAAGCAGGCGTTGAAAATAATAGAAAAAAGGTTAACACCTGCTCGGGAAAGTGTTTAAGGGCTTGGTTGGAGATGCCATCCGCGCCCGGAGCCTTTTTGGGCTTAAGTCCTTTGATGAGAGATGAAATCTCATCATTGGACACAGAGATAGGTTCGGAGGCCGTGGGCGGTGAGTTCCGGCGGCGGACCTCATCCTCCACTGCCTGGACGTGTGAGGGGTCGACAGGTTGAGAACTAGGGGAGCATTGAGCGGCAATGCTATCCGCAAAGCACTCAGCCTTTTCCTCGTCCTCGAAGGCAACCGTGCCGTCGGGACGGGAGAGAGGGGGAGTGTGGGTGATAGCGTCTATGCGGAGGGCTCTAGCCATCTGATAGTACGCTGTGTGAGATGGAGAGATATTCTCCATGAGCTTACTCTTTTCGAGGTCTCGAAATACAGAGACGGAAGCGGAGTTCTCGTTGAAGACGATTGGCCGCGCGCCTATATTCTGGGGTGGGATATTTTGCTGCTCTCCGGAAAGCAGCTTTTTTGGCTTTTATTAGGTTGCTAATATGTAGGGGGAAGCCCACTATTGTTAGCAACCGGGACGACCCTTTCGTTCTCCTTAAGGGAGGATTTAATAAGGGTGGAGAGAGAGTCGACCGCGGTGTCGATTTTTTCGGGACTATCTAAGTCCGACGGTAGGGAGATGGTAGAGTCCTGTGAGTCCAAAGCTTTAGCTAGGGACTCCTTGAATCCCTTCCAGTTAGTGAAGGTTTTCGTGTGTGTTGGGGGAGGTGGCTGATGGCCAAGAATGAGGGAGACCGGTCGGTGATCTGATCCTAGCTCGTCTAGTGTCTCGATTGCTCCGAGGTTGAGAGAAACTCCTTGGAGTAACGCAAAATCTAACACATCGGGGGCGTGATCGGTGTTATCGGGAAAGTGAGTAACACCGAGAGGACTATGGACGGTAATATCAAGAGACTGCGTGATATCGAGCAGTATCTTGCCACTAGGGGACGTAGTGCGGCATGTCCATTCAGTATGCTTGGAGTTAAAATCTCCAAACATAATGACTGAATTGCCTAAAGATAAAATGGCCTCAAAATCTTTTTTAAGGGGATAGGTTCCTGAAGGGATGTAACAGGAGGCTATGAGGATGGACTGATGTCCAGTCATAGCTAGCCTGCATACCGTGGCTTCCATGTTGGTAAGCTGCGGAGTAGAAATGGGCGAGCAATGAAGTGTCTTCTTGTAATTGATGGCCGTTCCGCCGCCTCGGTGGTCGGGTCTGTCGTTACGAAGAAGAGAGAAGTTTTTAATAGAAAGGCCTCTAGTGTCCTTATCTTTGAGATTAGTTTCCTGTAGGAGGAGGAAATCGACTTCACGATTCCGAAGAAAGAGCTTGAGCTCTGGGAGGTTATTTCGCAAGCCGCGAATATTAAATGATACAAGCGATAAACCCTTAGGTTTGATACGACCGTGAGATCTAGGTAGGTTAGTTTGCTCAGGCATTGGAGTTAAGTTAATTACGTTAACTTAACTTACAACGCTAGTAGAAGATCGTTATGTTCGGCAAGAGCGAGGAGACGCTCTTGGGGGGACTTCGCCGCGCGCAGTTTGCGTGCTATAACTGTAATCTCTCTAACATCTATATTCCTAATCGCGGAGTATAGCGTGTTGTAGTCGTCTGTTGTGGGCTCTGCCTCGTGTGCGTACGAGGTTATCCGCGGAGGGTCTGCCTTTTGGGCCCCCAGGGAAAGACTGGAGGCTGCATTGGCTTTGAGAAGCCCGGAGGGGGCCTAGGGGGACCCTGAGGGGGGCCTAGGGGGACCCTGAGAGGGTCGAGAGAAGCCCTGGATAGTCTGAGAGGGGCCCTGACGGGGCCGTTGTTGGAGGGCCGGGAAAGAGCGGTCATTCACCGGCGGTGGAGCTTTCCTACTGGGGCGAGGCTGAGGTGCGCGTGGGCAACCCTTGTAGTTCGCCGGGTGTCCTGTCTGGTTGCACAGGACACAGGCGGGCGGGGATTCGGCGTCTTTGGGCCGGGGACACTCTTTAGTGTTGTGTGGCTCCAGGCACTTCACGCACCTGGGTGGGGCGGAGCAGTTGGCCGCCGCGTGACCATAAAGTTGGCAGCGGTGGCACTGCGCCGGGAAACCGGGCCTATGTGGGGGCTCTACCTTCACCCTTGACAGGCCGCACACTGTGCGCACCTGCCGGAAGATGGCTTTAGCCTCCGGCACGTTGGACAAGATTACTAGGGCAAGGTTGTATCTCTTGCCCGTACGGTTGTGCATTTTGTGCACTGCTTCTACTGGGAAACCTTGGGACTTAAGGTCCTCGAGGATTTCCTCGTTGGAGAACTCAAAGGGGACGCCTCGGATGACGGCCCTGACTTTACGCTCTTCAGGGAGAGCGTAGGTGTGGTAAGAGACCCTTTCGGCTGTGAATAGCCGGGTGATGGCGCGGAAGTCCTCGATCGAGGTTGGGATGATTTTAATCGCCTCCCCGAGGTTGACGGCATGGTCGTATTTAATCCCTGCGTCGTAGCAGGTCTTGGACAATTGGGTGAACTTGGCCTTGTCTCTTAGGAAGACAGGGGGCGGGACTTGCTTCTTCGCCAGCTCTGGAGCACAACGAGAGGCTGGTTTAGATGGAGTGGGGATGTCTAGTGACATTAGTGGGACGGGGGCAGCGTCAAGGGCTGCGGAGGTTGAAGGAGCGGCAGAGGCCGCTGAAGTAGGGGAGTGCGTTTCAACGCGGCGCGCTTTCCGTTGCGCTTGGAGGGGACGGTGGTGAAGTTTGACTCACCGGTTCCGTCGGAGTCAGAGGACTCCGATGAACCGGAGCCTAAGGTAGTGGCGGGCCTCTTCCGGGAGGTAGACGCCGAGGATTCGGAGCATGCGTACTCCATTTCTAAGGGGGCTGCTTGTAGCGGGGCAAAGGAGTTCCTCGTTTCGAGGTATGCCGCTAGTACTGGCGGCGGGAGGTGTGCCTGAGGGGCAGGGATGGGAGCCTGGGCGGCGATGGTGGCGATGGCGGCGAGGACCGTCTCATTGCCACTTAACCCATATTGGGTAATGAGGGCGGCTAGGGACTCAGTAAGACTGGAGTTGGCCATTTTAGGTTGAGTGAGCTAAGGATAAGAGATGAGGACGGGTCCCTGCTCTCGGTAGAACAGGGACTAGAACGCGGGACGTACTACAACACACTATGCACGTAATAGTAAAAGTAAAATGCAAGAAAACACAAAAAAAAATTGAAAAAATGATAATGAAAATGAAATGAAATGACAAGTGAAAATGAAAATGAAAAGCGGAAGTCAGTCAGACCTCCCTGCCCGAAGACAGGGGGGAAGAGCTGTAGCGAAAAAAGTGACTCACCGGCAGCCTCGACGCTGTTCCGCGTGAGCAGGACAGCGGAGGCGCGTGAGAGCGCGACAGCACTACCGTACTGTACGGGAGCGCGGACCACCAGGGAAGCGACCGTCCGAGAGCGGTGCCGCCGGCGGACTGAGCACTGCGTCGGCGCTGTACAGCGCGAGCGGGACAGCGGGGGCGCGAGAGCGGGGAGCACTACCGTACAGGAACGAAAGCGCGGACTACCTGGATGCAACCGCTCGGAAGCGATGCCACAGGCGGAATGTTGATGCTTATAAATGTTATTTATCTTTATTTTTATAATATTTTCGACTTGTATTTCTATTATTTATCATATTTTAAATATTTTTACAAGTTTTTAAATAAATTTATTTATTATGAAAGACAATATTTTGCCTTTAATTTACTATGTTATTGGTCTAATGTCTGAAATGTGTTTATATTAACTTTATGCTTATTAATTTAATTTTTTGCTTAATATATATATATATATATATATATATATATATATATATATATATATATATATATATATATATATATATATATATATATATATATATTGTTGGCTGTGACTGAGATTTGTACCCGAGTTTCAGACTCAGTAAATAGTTTTCGACCACTAAGCTTTGCAATAATATGAAGTAAATATTTACGAGTAATAACTGCTGACAATTTTTAAAGCTAACTTTATACGACATTTTTATTACATAATGTGGTCAATTTGCTCCAAATCTTCTCCGCTTGAATCTCGAAGATTAGGTTTGCGCCGATAACCTTACCCCTTGTATCAGATATTTCAAGAGTTTAATTTCCGTCTATCCTTCCGTATAGACCGTCGTGCCGGTTGCCGGACCGCGAGTTTTGTAGCATTTCGAATGTAATCAAGTAAACTGAAAGCGAAATTCGGTCATTAAGTAATTCAATATATTAATTTTTCTCTGTTTGAATCGTAGGACGTTTATTTAAGGATAATTTTTATTTTATCGAGTATTTATGTTATCAAGTAAATTATTTATCAATGAATCTGTGCGAAGATAGGAATAAGGTGGAACTTGAGGTAAGCTGGTTAAGTAGCGATTATATTGAATTCTTGTCAACACTTCGAACTGCCCACCACTGCGCTGGCTAAGCGTTTGGCTGCAACACTGCATACAGCGGATTCAAGTTGGAGTAAGTATTTATAAAGTCTACAAGTTGCTTTTCCAGGTGTAGGGATAAGTCCGTAAGCAATAAATGAAAGTATCTAAAATACCTCCTCAATACATAAAACATTCTTATTGTGTGGCAAACCTTTTTAAGGCAAACAATTAGTCTATCGTAAAAGTTCGCACCATGTGGTGGTGCCGTAAGCCACACATAAAAATTAAATGGAATTATTTCCATTTAATTTTTATGTGTGTGAATTAATTACTGACTCTGTGGAGTCGGCTTACTAGCTTCATGTAGGATTACAGGTTTCAAATAAAAACTTGGGCTTACAATTCTTCTTTTTAGTAAGTTAGTAATTACTGTAGTTGTTGTCTTTGTATATCAAATTTCTCGTAGCAGATTAGTGTATAAGATTAAGAGCATCTTCAAGAACTCTTTGAACTAAAATTATTAAAAGATAATAAAGATCTTGATGTGCGGATAAATGTACGGATCCGGAAGCTATAGAGTAAGTTATACAACTAAATACCTAGCTTTAACTATCTAGAGTATATAAGGGAAAGAATATGTACTTTATGATATGACTCCAAGAAAGATCCACTCAGCTTATGCTGGATGAATATATCTGCTGAGGTATTTACGTTTTCTTCCAACAAATGTACGTAACTCTGATGAATAATATAGACAAATGTATTTTTGTTTTGTAATCCATATTGTTTGCATGAGAGTTTAATTTATCTTTGATTTTGCTTTTATGTTAATTTTAATATATTTTAGTCAATTAAATTACTTTTGGTTTGAACTTATGCTATTTTTGAATCGTGAATTTTATTGAATTAAAATTAAAATAGACGATACATATCGACTATCTGAGATCGGAGCTATCTTTGTGTCACCAGTGCCTCGTCGTGGGCTAGACTCGACTCCAATCTAGTCAAATTTTGTATAGTAGACGAATGTAAATATACAGAACATTGGAATATGATAACATTAGATGAGGATTTATTGTAAACAATTTTGAAGAGAGACACATATTTGTTTATTTAAAGAAACATAATAGTGTGCGCGTTGCGCACTCGTGTTTTGTTACGATTTGTATGAACTGTAAGACAAGTAGAAGTCTCGCCGCTTGCGTCCGCCACATGCTCTGCACGAGGCCGCAGGCGATGTAACGTCTTTCATACATCCTATACTATTATTGAAATAGTATATAAAATATACTGGATAACTAATTTTACCGTCTGGACAAAATAGGGTGTAAAAGGTGAACGGAGAATAAGCCTATGGCACTGATATTTAAAATAAATAAAAACAAACATTTCGAATTAAATAAATAAATCAATTAAAAATCTATCGAAATTCAAATCATATCCATGCTACTTAATGAACGGCAATAAAACAATAAATTTAGCGACCATCTTTCACCTTGCCACTTTGCAGGGTCACCGGTTCAAGGGTAAAGCTGCCCGCGCTCTCAACTCTTCAGTTGGTTTTTATAAGCTGTGTCGTGTCATCGCGTTGTCGTCGTATTTTTTATGTTTCCGCGTGTGAATCATAAACATGTACCAATACTCCAGTGACGAGCCAATTGGATAACAGGTGGATAGGCCTTGGTTGACTATTGAACTGGCCGGCGAGATCACCTATAAGAGGTTTATTCACTTTTTGAGCACTGATTTCTTTAAAACTGGAAGATACCGCGATTTGAGACAATTTTTAGAGCGCGGGGGGATGACGCTCACCCGGGAACTGGAGGTTGAGTGGATAAAATGTAAATTTTCTCTATAACATTCATATGCAGATATAAAATTACCCCATTCACTTTGCCAAATCTTTAGCTAAAATGATTGAATTCATCTCGCTCATAAAAAAGCGTTCTCATCTGCTGAGACGAGTGTTTAATTATTTTAGTTCTTCATTAACATGCTATAAGCAGGAAAGTTTATTCTCATAAAATTGTTTTGAAGACGAAGAAACTTTCATTCGTAAGGATTAATATGCCATGCCTAATAATAATGCTTAAAAATCACATTTTAATTATAATACTTATGTACAAGAAATAGATATACCTATTACTTCCTGTACCTTATCCTGGACATTTTAAGATGGAGTATAAATCTATATTTTTGTAGAAAATTGTACATACTTACATATGTACATCACAAGCCATTACGCAAAAAAAGCTAGGGCACGCGGATGTATCATTTCGGGAGCGCTTTTTTTCTGACTTTCTTAACAAAAATCAATATTTAAGGCTAGCTGAGAGGTGTAGCCTAATATTAAATAGTCAATACTATTCCTCATGAATTCGGACCACTTATGTACCGAGGACATGTGAGACTGTCCACGTTTTGTGACCGCTGAGTACAGAGGACATGTATGTATGTCCGCATTACGGTCTGCTATTTTCGTCATTAATTGATATAAAATACAGTATATTTTCCATTGAACACTATTTCATTCGATTCTGAACGAACACAGACAGACACACAAACAAAAAGTTTAAAAATAATTTTTTTCATGTCCTAATGGCATACACATAATAAATATCAGCTCAATATAAGGCACTAGTTATTTTTTACAGATGGACACAAAACTTTTATTTATATGTATGGATATACTCGTTGTTGCACGTGTTAATGATCGGGTAACTTCTGAAGGACTTAACCGATTCCGATGGAATCGGAAGGATCCAATAGTAAAATTTACTACTACGTTAGGATTTTCTCCTGTATCGTGAGTTAATTTACATATAAATTTAACAACAACAAACATCCAGGCCCGGAACTATTATTTGTAGGTTACACAATAATTTGTTCCGTGCGGGATTCAAATCCATTGCCCTCAGCGCGTCGACTAATTGCTAAGCCACTGAGCCACGGAGTCGTGAAATGAATCTCATTCGTAATATATTATATCAGTAAAGTACTAAAACTGAATGATAATACTTGGACAATTAGGTGGCGCTTTGGTCGTGTTGTTACGATATTATATATGAAAACTCTAAAAATTTGCGGATTGAAACGCGGATAACTTATAGATTAAATTCATCGTGCCACAAACCAGGAAGTGTAGGAAAACGTCTGCCGGACCAGACGTATGGATACTAGACCCATGCAAAAATTTTCAGCAAAAGATACAATGGCACGAGGTCGAACAGCTAAAAATTTGGAATGATTTGGAAATGCCTGGAATGTAACAAAAACTTATGTATTGATGGTTGTTTTATGTTGTATGACATATAATTTTATATTTTTTAATTATTTATTTTAGTTTTCATTTAGTCCTTTTTTTGTAAATATTTAGTTTAAATTAATTCTTAGTTTTAAACAAAATACTATTATTTGTAAAATAACTTTTTATTATTTCAATAAACTGTACATTTATTTTATTATTGATGTTTAATTTAAAACCCCAACTTAAAAAAATCTCATAACTACCTTTTTTTAAGTTGCGTAAATTACAAAGTGTTTATGAGACCTTAAATAGGCGGCCATCTTGCTTATATTTTGCCTTCGCGAGCAAGTCCAAAACGCTCGAAGCATCGCGGTAAAATTACGAGGAGTAGGTGTTTTGTTTCGATTTATTTAAAATTATATAACTTTAATTAAACATTAACATATATGCATCATTAAAAAGTAAAATACGTCTTGTTTGTTGTGACTTTATTTTATGGGTAAAAAATGCAACATTTCTTCGTTGAGGTGTAAATTAATAAAATTTGTACGTTTATTTTTCTCCAAATTCAATGTTCACAACTATTTTTAATAGCTTAAATATTATTTTTGGGTTTAAAAACGTACACAGGTTTAATTCGCATTCTTCCTGTCAATTTTTAGCAGTTTTTGTCTCTACTCTACCTATTATAGTTAAGTAGCTATGTGGGTTTTATTATACAACATGGAAACGCGGTAGCAGCCGAATTAAGGCCGCGCGTATCGGACGTACAAGGGTAAATCAGTCGCGAGGGCTGGACGCTTTAATTTCTTTGTCAGCGCTGGAGCATTAGCAAAAGCAAATTTATGTTGCTGAAGTGAACTGCAGAGTCGGTAAGGGACGCCCTAGGCGAAAATTTGTCAACCAAATTGGCGGCCTACTGAAAAGGGGCCAAATTAAGAGTACCCTTAACCGACGAGCATGTATGCGTAGGTATATGAATGTGGAAGAGGCGAGAGGAGTGTGTTAGGATAGTGCCAAATGGAAGGCTATAGTCTCTGCATACCCCTCTGTGTGACAGGCGTGAGTGCTTATGTTTTGTTTATGTTATACGGTAAGTCGAGTTTTCGCTGTGAAGTTAGTCGAGCGCGGGGGCGCGCGGGCTATACGTTTGCAAATTCACTTCACATTTCAATGTTTACTATGTGTGTTTACTTCAGCAAATGAATATTGCGAGTTAAACATTTATGATTGATGAGATTTATAGTGGAAATGGAAGATAATAGTGTTCCTTGAGATGAAATGAAATGTGTTAAAGTGCTAATCGGCAAAGAAAAATTAAAATCTTTAAACTTTGTTGAGAAAACCAACATTTTACGCGGACGTAATCAAATCTTTCTTTAATAAAGACAGACGATTCTATTTATAATACAAATAATTTGTTTTTGTAATTTTGTACATATTTTGTTTGTACTTTGTTCATGCTTTTCTGTTTAGCAGTAGTAGGCCTTGTGTGTGCTTTGTTAAACACGCCCTCGACAGCACTGAATATGAAACTGAAGAGTGAAGACAGATCAAGATTGGTTTATTTTTATAAAACTGTTAAAAACAACAAAACCATATCTTGAGCTTACCTTAGTTTTGAGGCCCAGCTTCGCCATGGCATGTTGGTCACCTCGTGAGCCAGGTCCAGATAATTTTTTTATCTGTTTCGGTTTTCACGAATTAGATCCATATATACGTGGCACGCTATAGCTACATATATATCACGATCTCACACAATACCAGCGTTAAATAGCAGCTTAATGCTGCTGTGTTCCGCATAGTGAGTATATAGAAGCGAAGACTCTTTGTACTGCAAACGAGGCATTTCATCTCAGTCCTCTAGGGATATATGCATTTTATTTCTTGGTTGAGGATGAATGAAGACGTCTATGGGCCACAGCATCCATTTACCGATAGATTGTGTGCTCATTTGTCAGCCTTATTCTATGAAAAAAATAGGATCTCATCATACAAAATAGTGATGTCGACCAAAAATATCCTTGGCTGTGCTCGGTTCATCAACACAATATCGACCTTACTCGCAATAAAAGTCCGGTTTGTGATGATAGTCCGATCCCTGTAGAACCTGGCTAAGTTATTTTCGAGATTGGATCCAGAAAGTGGTAATGAGCTAGTTTCCTATCCACGAGAACGGACTTTCTTAATAACTTAAGTTAAAATGTAAGGTTGAGGTCATGCCATGGTGTCATAATCCTTAAAAGGCGCGTCGATTAATATGTTATACCAAAATGTTCGCGGACTTAGAACCAAAACCCAAGATGTTTACCGTAACATAATTATTAATAATTATGACATTATTATTTTGACGGAAACCTGGTTAAATAGCTCAATCTCAAGTGGTGAACTATTACGTTATAACGTGTATCGAAGAGACAGAGAGACTGCAAAACTTACTACTAAGTCTGACGGTGGGGGCGTTCTAATTGCTGTCAAGAAAAACATAATTTCAAATAGGATTAGTCTATGGGAAAGCGATTGTGAAGATTTGTGGGTGGTAGTAGATGTGCCTCACTTTAACATAT
The DNA here is from genome assembly GCA_907164705.1 of Parnassius apollo. Taxonomy (NCBI): domain Eukaryota; kingdom Metazoa; phylum Arthropoda; class Insecta; order Lepidoptera; family Papilionidae; genus Parnassius; species Parnassius apollo. The sequence continues at coordinate 19,848,536 of CAJQZP010000885.1, read as the reverse complement.
AGCTTTTTGTTGTATATATATTCCACCTCCAGTAAATAAAAACATATTGGATATCTTTTTAAATAATTGTAATAGAATTTCGGAGCAACATAATATGTTAACATGCATAATTGGCGACTTTAATCTTAGCTGTATTACCTGAAATGTATCCTCAAACCCTGCTAACTGTAACTTTCCCCCAGCAGCACAGAGCTTATTGGATTTCATAACGGAAAATGGCTTGCGCCAATGTAACTCTATTCTTAATAATAGGCAGAAGACACTAGATTTGTACTCGTAGACTTACCTGTATGTTCCGTTAGTTACTCTTATAATCCAATCAGTAATATTGACCCAATGCATCCTCCCCTTGAAATAAACATACCTAATGTGAGACAAAATATACTTATGATTAATACTTCACACGAGCGATACAATTTTTATAAAGCCGATTATAATTCTATAAATGAGTACTTGAAGGGAATCGACTGGCATACATTATTGGACCTGGATGATATAGATGAATTGTTTAGACTATTCTACTTAGACTATTAGAGTATACAAATTGCTATCACAGATTATGTTCCCTTAAAAAAGCTAAGAGTAATAGATACCCTTCATGGATCAATTACAATGTTGCAAAAAGAATTAAAGAAAAGCACAAAATGCTAAAACGATTTAAAAAATATAATAATCCAATGGATGAAATAGAACTAAGAGTGCTTGGTAATCGTTCTAATAGAATTACGCGTGATGCCTACAATAATTATAACGAAAACCTGGAAAAGCAAATTCAGAAGAATCCGAAAGCATTTTGGACGTTCCTAAAGAGTAAACGCAATAATTCTAACTCGTATCCAGCTGCTATGAATAACGGAGTTAAAACTTCTACTAGCGAAGTTGAAATATGCAATATGTTCTCTAGTTATTTTGCTTCGGTATATGATGACTGAAATTGTTCCTGTCGTTTAGATCCGTCATCTCATTTACGAAAAATCCTCTATTTAGGCTTTAGTGAAAATCTAGCAGGTATAGAAATAAATTAGAATGAAATATTCAAATAGCTGAAGGGTCTCGATATTAGCAAAGGTGCAGGACCGGACAATTTACCAGGTATTTATAAAAGCGTCTCTTTGCCTTTATATCTTATCTTTAAACCCTCGCTGTGTTTGGGTACTTTTCCAGCTTTAAGGAAAAAAAGCAAAAGTAGTTCCAATATACAAGAGTGATGATGAGAAAGATATACGCAACTATAGGTCCATATCAATTCTCTCAATCTTTAGTTTCTCCAATAATTCAAATGCATTTCAAACGTTTCGTTTCTGAGCATCAACATGAATTTTTGCCAGGTAGGTCTACCACCACTAATTTAGTTAGTTTCACTTCCTTATTATCAGAAGCTATTGACTCGCAGAAGCAGGTGGATACCATATATACGGATTTTAAAAAGGCATTTGACAAAGTTCCACATGGAATACTTATTGAAAAATTATCGTATTATGGGTTTTCAGGCCCGGTGCTAAAATGGCTTTCATAATACTTACACATCACAAGAACGGTCTTCTTTTTATGTAGTCGTTAATGGGTTTAGCTCTTCAACCAATCTGGTAACGTCAGGTATACCTCAGGGCTCGCATCTTGGCCTAATTTCGTTTAATCCTATACTTTTAAACGAGCAATTCTTGTATATATATATATATAATCGGAATCTCGGAAACGGCTCCAACGATTTTCATAAAATTTTGTGTGCAGGGAGTTTCGGGGGCAATAAATCGATCTAGCTAGAATTTATTTTTATAAAATGTCTTTTTGTCAGTGTTTTTAGGCAATGAAAAACTGCTACAATATCGTTAGAATAAGAAGGTAAATTTTGACAGTTTATTAATGATTACAAATAGCTTAATTGGTATATTGGGCGGTCACAAAATCGTAATACCATGGTTCGAGCCCTGACCGACCGACAGGCTTTTTTTTAATTTTTTTTTAAGTTCCTTTCTTTTTTTGAGAAAATCTATTTTTTCGAGCCCTTTTTTTAGTAGTTTTTAAAAACACGAAAATTTAAATTAAACTAATTGCACTCATGATTTTTTATTCAAATAACCAGTTCAGTTTTTTCTATTATGTCGCTAAGATCAAAAAATATTTTTCGTATTTCATCAGTATGTAATTTGTTTCTAAATATAATTTACAAAACAGACGAATTAAAAAAAAACCGAGCGAAAAATACCGAGCAAAGCTCGGTCAACCGGGTACTATATTTGTAAACGACATTGTTTCTTGTTTTGAAAACTCCACACCATACTTATATGCCGATGATTTGAAGTAACGAGAACAATTTGTTCACCAATTAATTCGATTTTATTACAGAACGATCTAGATAAACTAAGCAATTGGTGTATATCTAATGGCATGAAACTATATTAAATTATAACTATATTAAATTTAATAGAAAAAATAATATTACCCCAACGACGTATAAATTTTACGGTAATAGTCTTAAGGGAGTTGAGCTCGTGAAAGACTTGGGTGTTATACTTGATAAAAAATTGACTTATCTTTACCACATAGAAAGTGTAATAAAGAAAGCTTCTAAATTATTAGGTTTTATTATGTGACAAGGTCGAACTTTTAAAGAAGCTAAAACAAAAGTCTGTCTTTACAACAGCCTTGTCCGCAGTCACTTAGAGTATAGCAGTCACTGTAGCGTTGTATAGCGTCCACATTATTCTCCGCACTACTTAAGACTGGAGTGTGTTCAGAAAAGATTCATGTGGCATCTATCATACTCAGTGAAGATTAACAAAACGGTGGTGTCCTATAAAAAAAGGCTAGAATACTTATATCATGACTCTTGACCAAAGAAGAGATTTGTTAGATTTAGTGTTTTTATACAAATTACTAAGTAATAGGTTAGACTGCCCCAGTTTACTAAGTAAAATTAATTTTCGAGTACCACGCAGATATCCGCGTACTGCTATTACTCCAGTCATGCCTCCACGCACCAAGGCGGTCTTCGGCGCCAACTCCACAATCCCTCGTTTATGTAAAATATATAATAATTTCAGTCAGTTAATTGACATCAATATTAATTCGCCTAACACCTTTCGTAAATTAATTATCAGCAGCCTAGTCAGCTAGTCATCCTGACTGAAATTTTTTTCTCATATTAATTATTACGTATATTTTTTCTTTTAAATTGTAATAATATATATTTAGTTGGGCTAGATTATGATAGTTGTTAAATTAAGTTTTAATTTTAATTGAAAGACTAATTATTAGTTTGATTAAATCTCTTTTGTTGTTTAAATTGATAAGGTTTTACAGGCCTTTACCAAAATTACTACTGTGTTTTTTTTGTTGTTTTTCTTTTTCTGTTATTAACTTATTTCAGATTTATACACTAATACTAGCAAAATAGCATGTAGTGTTTAGCTTTAAATGATTTTACATACTCTGTGCAAGTAATAACCACTCGAATGTCGGGGTCAATTTGGCCAATATGGCGCATCTGTCGAGCACTTTCCGAAGTACTGAGTAAGTATATAACAAGTTTACTAAGTATATATATATATACTTAGAGACTTTAACGTGCTTGAAATAAAGTTCATTTTTCTTTATTTTTATTGAATGACAGAATTAGTAATAATACAAATAAAACTGCACTCTTAAAAGTCTTATTGCCTTAAGTTACGGTCCATTTCAGTTTGTTTTGACTGTACAGATTTAGTGTGACTGTAATTTACGTAGTTTTTATTATTTTTGGGATAAAAAATTACCTATATTAAAAATGATAGGAATCGATTCAGTAAACGATTCTGAACAAACTACTTTCTCAAAGTGCGTTAATTATGTTACATGTTGTATATATATATGTGTATATATATATATATATATATATATATATATATATATATATATATATATATATACTAAGCAAGTATATTATAGTCATATGTCAATGGAAACGTTATTAAATAATCTATCAGATTATGCATAACAGATATATATATATATATATATATATATATATATATATATATATGTTATATATGTATGTTATGTATACCATATATATGTTACAAATAGTTTGCTATCACTCGACGCCATATTATGGCATTTGACAGAGGCACATATTATTTGAGACGTCTCAAGCCAGAATATGGCGTTTGGACAGACGAGGGAATATAGTAATTATACTTTAAGAAATGTATGCAACGTATGTATTGTAAAATCGCTGGTAGACCCAATAAATACACAAATAAATAAATAAACGTATTTCAGAACGTCCTCCTGATGCAGAAGCCTGGCTATAGTTGTGTCTGTGTAATTACTCAGAATAAGAAAGAGCCAAACAACCGGATATGACATGCCTAAATGACTCACGGGTATGGCGCCAAACTTGACAGATGTAGACGGTGCCATCTCTTAGGATGATTTGCAGTAGTTTTTGATCTTAATAACCTGAAACTGTATCGCACAGACAAAACCCTCTGTTTCTCCAAAGACATCACCGACTCGTAGATAATGAAGTGTGTCTGCGAAAAACCTGTGTAGAGCCTTGTGGTACCTCTCGTGGATACGGTCCCCCGATTGTAAATGCTCTGTACTGCCCTAACTTTCTAAGGATAGAGGGGTAAGCCCCTTACCACAAGAAATGACAATTTGCATTAGATTATGCATAGTGAGCACGCTTACAATTATCAATATGATATGGAAATTATTCAACCGTTACTTTTTCAAGAGTACATTCTCTATAAAACCATAAATATAACAATAAATAGGTAAATTCATATTACCCTTCTTATTATTTAACAGACTTTCTTAGTATATGACTTAAGTACTCTCGTCGAAATTTTTTTTAATGTGCCAATTCGATTACATATCTTAAAAAAATTGCCCAGTACTCAAAGCATTGGGTATGCTTGATGAGCATAGTGTCTTTTCCATTGCACGTGTACACCACAGCCGTGTAGTGGTGGTGTAATAATATTCACTACCCCCCAACGTCCCGAGGGTAGTGTAATAGGTGACAACAAAAAACTAAAAAAAGAAGATGGGCAACAGCAATAACAACTGAAAACTATAAAATATGCGATAGTCGCATGCCATGCGAGACAGCTATAGTCATCGAGCTAATCTATGGGGGACACCTCTTATAGGCAGGGAATTTATACAGGCACCACGTCTGGTGTTGAATGGAAGATGAGATGTAACGTTGTGAGATGGTAAAGCTAAAGCTTCATTCAGGATTCACCTTGTGCCCTTCTAAAAATAATAATAAATGCTTAAATAACCTTTTCATTATCGCAACTGAATTTTCGCAAGTTCGATAGACGTCAGCTTAAGTGCCAGACGTTATGAATCTCTAAAGGTGGAAATCCATCAGTAATTTTTAATAGCTCATAAAATTAACGCGATTGTCAAAATTTATTCCGCCTAACTGCGTCGGTAGACGTTATTATATGTTAATGTAAAATAAAATTTGTAAAATATCAGTGCCGTATGCTTCAATTCCGTGCACTTATTATATCGGACGGCTAAAATCACCCAGTATACTCGTATGTCGACACATAATTTGCTGAATATAGCATTAAATTATTTCAATTTATAAAAAAAGGCAAAATAAAAACATATTTTAGCAACATACTATACGTAGTCCGAGCACATAATGGTCTATGATATACTGAGATTATTATTTTGACCAGCCTTGACAGTAAAGCAGAAAAACAAATGGGAACTAAATTCTGTCATAATCTCTCGTTTATTGCGTACTAAGAAAATATGGTATTGAACACCTTATATATAGACATGCAATACAAACATATAACAACGGCCAGCAACATTGTTATAGTGTAAGTTTTGTATTCGCAACATGCCTTTTATGAATATGTGGTTAGCATATTATACAAAACTTTTGTTACATGTGCAACATGTTTTATACATTAACAAGTTTTGAGTGTTAGATTTCAAATCCTACATAAATACCTTCTCAAATATGTACTGTTACTATTGTTGCATAAGCATTAAAAGGCATAAACTCGAAAATTAATTTCACAAAATAAGTTGGTCCTAAATAAATGGCTAAAATTAAAATTGATTGAAATTAAATGAATGTTTAGAGGTTGAGCGCTCGTCTTTAACTTCACTGTACTTTTATAACAAAAGTGCAGTCCTCTCCGACACTAAAAACTTGTTGATTGCAATTATATAACAAGCTCGGAAACCTGCATGTCTGAGTTATAAAAAAATTCGAAAGCGAAAAAATTTGACTTATATCAACACTATATGGAACTTAACGGACCACTTGCTCTATAACCCGCTCAGAAATAAGACAAGACCTGTGTGAGCAGTAACAAGGGAGCAACAAAAATTTCTTGCTCGTAACCACAGCACAAAAAAGGCGTGTAGGGCGTCACCCGACTAGATGGAGTGCCGATCTGGTAAGATATGCAGGAAGGCGATGGATGCAGGTGGTGGACTTGTCAAGAGCAGTAGCAATTATGATGATGATGAACCACAGCAGATGGTAAAAGTTAGTTACATAAACTCTTAATTTTCAAGTATATATCAAAATAAATAGATGAAGCAATTTTAAGGCTTATATCAACAACGCGGTCGACGATCAACAAGAGGTTTTAGTAAGTACTAAAACGTCTAGAATTCGAGTATTCTCAAAGAAATTACGAAACTTTATCAACATTACCTGGCTGAATTTGGTTTGCTGTTCGTACTTAAGATCAAGTATTTGTTCGATTAATAAAACTCGATTAGTCTAAAGATATTTTATATTTTTTTAAATAAAGAGTATTTTTAGCTTTTAATGGAGGGGATATACTTTCTTTTTGTCCGATATTCTTCAAAATGTTAAGAAAATAAGTAATGTAGTACATGATCAGTAATGAATTATGGAACTAAATCGTGGTCCTTCACTGCTTGCCTTATTAGCAAGCTCAATGTCACTCAGGATGCGATGGAAAGAGCTATGCTCAGAGTTTTTCTGCGAAGTAAGTTCCAAGAGTAACTGACAGCGGCGGCCTAGCGGACCAGTTAACTGTAATGGCAATGGACCGGCCATATAGAACGAAGAACTCTCAACCGACGAAGATACAAGATTCTTGAGTTGCTGCCTCGTACCGGCAGGCGAAGTGTAGGGCATCCCCCCACTAGATGGAGTAACGACCTGTTAAGACACGCGGGAAGGTAATGTATGTAATGGTAGGTGGCTCGATGCCGGGCTTTGTGGTATTCCTTGGGGGAGGCCTATGTTCAGCAGTGGACTTGTATAATATAATAATGGTGACTAATAATAGAATAATGGTGACTAACTATAAGCGCGAACTCAACCTACACGCGCTTATTCTGCCCAACGAACGAGCCAGCTGAGTATGGTGAAAAATCTATCGAAATGTAAAAGAAAATTCAGTTAGTTCCCACAGCCAGGCAGTCTTCCCTTATTTCAGAAAGTATTGAGATTATTTCAGTACAGAAGTATTTCCTATATAAACAAGGATGAATTGCGAGGAGATGCTTTGACTGCCCGCGTAACATAATGGTACTACCCACTGACCTAATTAGCTCTGGCATCGTTAGAAAGCCGTCACGGTGATTAAAAATAGGTCTAAAGAACATTGCGCTATTTTATTCAATCAAAATTCATGTGAGATCGGTACTGATAATTTCGATTGCTTTTGATACATGTCATAGGAGATAAGAAGTTCTTTTCTAAACAAAATATCGTTTTTATTGCCGCTCATGTCTGGGTATTTTAGACTAGGAGTAAACAAAATTGTAAGTTACTACCTATTGGAAGCCAAAAGTTTAGAAGCCAATAAAACCATAAGAGCTACAATATACCTACGGAAGAAAATGGTGCCTCCACAAGGCAATAAAGTAAACAAATACAATTCAATTCATAACATTAAAATAAATAAAAAATATGTACTATTTAAATTGACTTATAGTAATTTGAGTTATAGTACTATTGAATTGAAATTGATATCAATGACGACATACTTATAAATACGTTATTCACATCGTTTATGTATTCAAAATGACAAATCATAGTTATATGATTATGTGTGCCCGTGGCACATTCTAAAACGATATATTAATTAACTGTTGCTTTGAAACAGTTTTGACCAAGCATTGCAATTTATATTAATTGCAATATACAATATCACATTTATTTTCCTTAAAATGAAATGACAAGTATCTGAGTAGTTCCTATGCTTACCTACAGCCTTTTCAAATCCACTGCTGAACTTGGGCCTCCTCCATACATTGGCTCATAGGGGGATATTTGCCATAGTTGCCACGCTTGGCAAGGCAGTTGGCAACTGCAGGTATTTTATTTTTAATCGTTATTAAAGAGACGCTGCTGACAATTTAACGTCTTTTTGTTGCCTTTTTTTTGTAGGTTTCTTTAAATAAGCGTAAAAAAGGTCATTGCATTAATTTTATTTTATAATCATTCAAAAATATTAAAATTTGTGAACTAGTTTAGGCTTTTCGCCATTACCATCTGTTACAAGAGCCTCTCTTGTTGAAAAGATGCACTTACTTTAATTATTTATTGACAATCTTATCTTTATATATCCTTCTGCAAAGGATATCAGACCATTTGCGGTCTACTGTCGGTATTAGTTGCAGTGTGGTTTTTAAAAGGGTAAAAATAACAAGATAGAATCGACAATCCAGACCTAATTTTAATGTCTGACATAATATACAGATTTTATCTAGATATTTTCCTTTACCGGAGAGCACGTAAGTGGTAAAATTAAAAGTTTTGTACAACGCACTTCAATATAAATAAAATAAGAACGTCATCAATGTTCAATTGATTACGCAAATGAAAGCAGTTGAAGTCAATTAAATACGCATTATTACGGATAATTCGAAACAACTGGTCAAATCTTCACCAAATTTATATGAAACTACAAGTGAAGTACCAGCTTTCAAATAAAAAAGAATTATCAAAATCTAATCACCTAAAAAAGGTTCTCAGGTACATAAAAAATACAGTTGAATTGACAACCTCCTCCTTTTTGAAGTTGGTTGAAAACTAGGAAATACCAAATTTATTTATTAAAATTGGGGAGGGTTAGGGCCTTCTATGTTTGATCTTAGTGTCCATAAAGTACAGTAGGCGCATACTATCAGGTGGACGGTTATCTCGTTTGTCATCTCGTAGTATAAAAAAACGAAGTTCAATTGATATACATCGCAGTGTTAGAGAATCCACTACCTATCACCCCATATCACCCCGTGGTTGTCGTAGAGACAACAGTGGGAAACTGAAAGTGTTTTAGCAGATACGCAGTAACATCTTTCTGATAACCACTCAATAATAATCTTTAAAAAAAACATAGGTTGTTCAGCCAACTGTGGAAACTAGGGCAAATATGAGGTAATATATGGGGAGGCCTATGTTTAGCAATGGAATTTGATAGGCTTTATTGAAAATGGCGATAATAATGATGATGATGAACTTCATTGATTTCGGTTAGTAATAAATGTGTTGTATGGCGAATGCGTTTGCCTTTTCTCAATAAAGCAATATTTACTGTAAAATTCAGTTAATGTTTACTCCATATTCATTCTTATGATATCACGTGTAATAACATAACATATTTTATTCTCATTCACATAGCATTATACTAGCGCTTATGTTATAAAGCATGGTAACAAAGTAATATTCTAGCGCAATTTATAAGTTGCAAAACTTGGATTACACCGAGTTGTTTATACACAAAGAGAAGCTCAGTGCACCTGCGTAAACTAATCTACCTGTGCAGAGCTTAAATTATAGTATCAGCGATTATAAATTTTGCGTTATATAGTTTTGCTATTAATTGTATATTTTAAAAACAGTATAAAAAAACTAGCACATATTTATTTGTTGTATAACATTTTAACCCCACAATATGCACGTTGTAGATTAAATTCTCAAAATAGCATAGCAACTTGAAATGAAAGAGTTTAGAAGTAAATTGTGCCTCTTTTTGAAGAACATATTCTATTTTTTACTTTTGATATAAACATGTTGGCAGTAGAGTGAGAAATTTTTAAAGAAACTAAACTTTCATCAAAAAATATATATAAATGATAAAAAACATATTTCAAGGCAGATGGCGGAAACCATATGTGATATTGCTTTTGTATGTATAAGAGGTTGATAACAAATTAAAAACGTTTTTTATGGAATAGAATAACGAACAAATACACAGTCCACCAGATAATAAGTGGACACACCCATAGACATTTACATTTATCCTCGATTAAGAATCAAAATGCATATGCGTTGTCACCCGTGAGGACTAAGATGGTATGCCTTGTTTCTAGTAAAAAGTATTTCCGGTTCTCTACACTCACCATACAAAATACTATACCACCACACCATACAAAATGTATTTTTTTTCTCTGATATTCTGTGAGATCGTGGTCCTACCCCGGTCAAGCCGACCTATTCGTGCTAAAACTATAATAAAGTTGCAACGTGAATCGTGTATGGTTTTCTTCTCTTCAATCCCCATAAAAATCTCACGTAGTCGCATGCGTCCGTTAAATCTCGAGTGGTCGCATACGACCGCAACCACCCACAATACTTTGAACCATTAAAATTTATATTTAGAGACTACTTTTCTATTAAAATGTTTGTAATTATAAAATCTATACAAAATTCTATATCCTGTGGTCGAAACAAAAATCAGGCTTTACTTCATTACAAATAGATTTTATTGTATTTTGATTTAAAAAAAACATACCCAGCGGATGTCGGCAGCACGAAAATCGCAGTTATTTCTATATATTACTCAAAATTATTTACGTAAATTATATTCACTCAAAAACTTTCATTACAATTTTATAATAAAACGCTATACTAAAACACAATAACTTTCACACGAACGTAGATTATAAATCAATATTCATAGAGTAACTGACTTTTCATTCCATAAGAGGATAGAAAATTTCATATTGATTCTATAATGCCAAACTTCTTAATAGAAAAATAGTCTACAAACATAAGTATTTATGAGTTAAAGTGCTGTGGGTTGGTGCAGTCACATATGACCTCTTGAATTTTGACGGAATATCGCCGCGGTCAAATTTGGACGCTTGGTAGCTAAGAGGAACTGAAAAAAGACCGTTTCGGGACAGATTCTGGGGCAACGGAGAGATGACGTTTACCCGGAAGGAGGAGAGAGAGTGAATAAAATTTAACTTCGCTCTATAACGTACATATGCCGATAGATAAAAGTACTACATTAATTTTGCCAAATTTTCCATACATTGCTGTCTAAAATGCTTGAACTGGTGTAATGTCATGTTGCGAGACTCAGACAGGTTATGTACGCTCAGACACGGGACACAGCTAGTGGTCATGTAAATTTTAAGAAAATATTGCCACCCCAAAGGGTGGATAATTTTCAAATATCTTTTTAAAAGATATTTTATTTAATTAAATATTTATAACGATATTCCATTCGATACTGAAAGTACAAAACAATTCATACACTGTATACGTTGGGAAAGAACATTAACAAAATATTTTTTGAGATCTATATAGAGAAAACTCGGGATTTTATCTCTCACATCGAAATCTGGCACAACGAAATTATGCGAGTTTCTTGTATTACAGCTTTAGCCTATATACGAAACAAAAAGAATATTATGCATTTTTTTGTTCTTTAGGATTCTGCTAAATTAAAAACGATCCATAAATAAAAACAGAAACTTAGAGCAGATAAGACTTATGCATACTTGATGCTGAATTTTCAACCATCAGATAAAAGTATTACTATCCCCTTAATGACAGAGATATTGACGTGTTAATTTTAATTTCATACGGGAAAAATTCTTGTCATGTTGCGTACGTTTGAATTTGTAACCAAATGTCATTGATTATACTCTCTGTAATTCTCTTTTTGTGAAAATGTAAACATTGACGTTGTTATTAATGGCTATGAATTAGATTCGGTTCTTCTCCACGATATTATTGTTTCTTCCTATACTTTTCATAATAAATCATAAATTTATATGGACTTAATGTAGTACGGCAAAGGATTTATTTTATATTATAATTTAAACTAAAAGTTCGGCATTAAATATAAGAAAATTAAATTTTATAGTAAATAAATGTAACAATCCTTTTAATATATTATATATTAGACACATAGATATTCTATTTTCCTTCGAGTAAAATAATAATACGATTCCGCCACCTACTTAATTCTATAGGCTGGTTAAAAATAATAGTTGTTTATACTGTAAATACGAGCTTCCGTTGCCATTTTCTACAAAATTAACAACATTGGCTCGAGTTTCGGTACATTTTTTGATCTATTATCAACATATTTTAAATTTCTAAAAATACTGTAGGTAGGCAGACATAGTCAATAAAAAAATTGTTTGTTTTTTAGAAAATGTCACGAATAGTCGTAGAAAAAATAAAAACTGATGCATATTTTTTCACATAATTTGATAATACGGATGAATCGTAATATATTGCAATAAGGGCTATTTTATTTCAGCTCACTCCATCAAGTCCGGAAGTAAGGACTCATCATGACTAACAAAACGAGACCAAACTCGACACACATAGTTCTACTCTACGACGAGTTCCGATAGCGGTTACCAAAGTACACCTTTAGATCACTCCATCAAGTCTGGAGACAAGGACTCATCATAACAACTAAACATAAATAGTAAGTGAGTCCAAGTAATACTAATTTTATTAAAAAAGAACCATCAAAACAAAACTGTTTGGTTCACTTTTCATAATCTATGATTTTCATAAAGAAATGACAGCCACATGGCAGCGGCAGTAAACAGCAAAAAATTAACAAATACAATTAAGGATGCGTTTACAAAGTTGATAGGTATAGAATCGAACCATTACATTGACATGGATCACACACACAAGTGTACGGTTGGCTGCGGGAATCGTAGTCAAATAAAATTATTTTTTTAATTTCAAAGATTAAATTAAAATTGTTTTTATTTCTTATACCTCAAAAATATACTTAAATACATAGATTAATTAGACTTAGATACGAAAAAAGAATACCTACTCCAGAGACTGCTTGGCACTATAAGCCCTCTACCGGCAATGAGATGTTAGCTATGGACTTTGGGCTGGTTTTGTCAGTTACGATAAAACCGGGAATTCAGGACTTGATGGAGTGACCTGAAGGTGTAATTTGGTGACTAATACTGCAGTTCCTCGACGAGTAGAACTGAGTGTGCCAAGCTTAGGCTCGTTTTGTTAGTTGTAATGAGACCTAACCTCCGGTCTTGATGGAGTGACCTGAAGGCGTTTTTATTTAAACGACATATTTTAATCCAACCGTGTTTAAAATATCTAAAGAAGTCTTCGATATTGTTAATGTACTTAAAAAATACGGGACAGCCACACATTTTTACGACGAGTAAATATTTGACTTCGAATGTTTATACTCTTTTCGATATACATATATATATATATATATATATATATATATATATATATATATATATATATATATATATATATATATATACAATATGTAACGTAAATAACGCACACCCTCAGATACCCCAATTAGTATATTATGTTATAATCATAATACATACACTGAATTTTTAGTTAAACATTTTTATGCACTGATTATTTATTAAATTAGTTATAGATACTAATTTTGGAAGAATGTTTTGGTCATAGTACAAATTCACGAACGCAAAGACTTTAACGTGCTTGAAATAAAGTTCACTTTTCTTTATTTTTATTGAATGACAGAAATAGTAATAATACAAATAAAACTGCACTCTTAAAAGTCTTATTGCCTTAAGTTACGGTCCATTTGAGTTTGTTTTGACTGTAGAGATTTAGTGTTACTGTATTTTACGTAGTTTTAAATTCTTTAAGATAAAAAATTACCTATATTAAAAATGATAGGAATCAATTCAGTAAACGATTCTAAACAAACTACCTTCTCAAAGTGCGTTAATTATGTTACACGTTTATATATATATATATATATATATATATATATATATATATATATATATATATATATATATATTCATTCGAGGGCAGTAGAACTAGAGTGACTGACATAGCCCAACGGATTAATAAGCTGAAGTGGCAATGGGTCGGCCATATAGCTCGAAGAACCAACAACCGTTGGGGAAAACAGGTTCTCGAGTTGCAGCCTTGTACCGGTAGGCGAAGTGTAGGGCGACCTCCCACTAGATGGAATGACGACCTGGTAAGACATGCAGGAAGTCGATGGATGCAGGTGGCTCAGGACCGTGCTTTATGGCATAGCTTGGGAGAGGCCTATGTTCAGCAGTGGACTTGTGAAGGGTCGTAATGATGATGATGATGATGAATATATATATATAGGCACACGACACCTTCGTACCTTGTTGAACAAAACGCGTAAGCTATAGCTTGCTGCTTCCTATCTCATTTTCTCCCACGTTAAATCTTATGAATTTATGTGTCTGTCTCTTTTTACTGTCGCTTTTTCGTTTCATAGACTTTCAAATCACAACGGTGCTAAAGAATTTTTCACTTCAAAAAAATGAATCGAAAATTATCTGAGCATAGTTGGCTCACAGTCTTAGATATTATCGGACGGTGTTACATTATTTACTGTTAGATGATGAATGTCAAACTCTTAAAACTTTAAAGAGTATATGCCAACAATTTTATCAACATACTTAATCAGGTCATAAGTTCTGTCAAAAACTTTTTATAAAATCTGTATGTTGCTGTTGGTGAGTAAAGATCTCAGCCGCGAGAGGATGGCGGTGTCCATCTTCCATCACGAGCTGTATTATGGTGCGCATTGCCAAATATAGTACAGCTTTCATGCCGTATTTTACAGCGCACAGTTGGTATTCTTTGATGAAATCCGTAGAAGAGTCACGCCATACAATTTTTTGCAGGGTTGATATTCATTGTATATTTATCAATACTTGACGGTAAAACTTCTCAATGTCTGCAATCTAGACGTATGAAAAGGCTCGCCATCGCAGAGTCATAGATTGCAGGTCTTGTTGGAGGTTAGGCCAGCACTCCATGAGATCGTCCAAGCTTTGTCCTGTACTTGTCTTGCTAGAGGTGTTGAAGACTACGCGCAATTTTGTAGTTGTTAAGTCCAGCGTTTGCGCGCCGTGATGAGGTAAGAAGTGGCTTTGTTCTTGGTGTTCAGTGCATGGCTTCATGTGGCCGAGTTGTAGGTACTCGTCAATAAATTTCTTGCATGACGTATAAAATGTTTCCTGTTTGGACAGTTGTTTTTGTAATTGCCGAAATTGTGCGACTACCTGTGGCTTAGAAGTGCCCAAGATTTGTTCGTAATTTATTATTATTGGAAGTCTGACTGCATATCGTCCGTCTTCTTGTCTTGATGTTGTGGTTGAATAAAAAGATTCACAGTATTCTTCCTCTGATGTTAAATTATGATTGGTTTCGGTTATTTCCTCCATCTCTCAAAATCGTGATACATTGTCAAGATTAATGAGCACGTGACAGTTGATGTTTTCGATATTGCCCGGCAGTACCCAACCTACTTTTTTCTGTTGATCCATGGGTGCGTGTGTGGGTCCTCGTAGAATACTACTCATTACTATGTAAGCATACACTTCGGCGTCTAACAGAACGTCTAATGGTCTCTAGATGTTGTAGTCAGGATCCGCTGGTTGTATATTCTGAATATGGGGCCAGTCTTGTTTTTCGAAGATGTAATTAGGCAGGTTGCTCAGCATGTTGGCCATTACCATCACTTCGATTGTAAATGAATGACTTCCGTACAAAGACTCACAGTCTAACCGTACGGTTCCGTTGCTACGATGTGCTGACGTGCCTATGTCTATGTCTATGTGGCGTTTTGATTTTGTTTTTGCATTTCCAGCCGTTGAGCGGCATCTACAGTTATAAAATTTATCTGAGAACCTTTGTCAAGAAGGCATCACATTTGTATAGTTGATCCATTAGCTGCCATCACTTTTAGTTAAACGGTCGCTAGTATGACTTCGTTATAATTAACAGACACGTTATTTGCCTTTTGCTGTGACGTATGTGGCTTGTTGTTAGGTATCAGGTTATTTGAAACGGTTATTTCCAATTTGCGGTAAATATCGTGCCATATTGTGTAGTGTGCATCCTTGCACACGTGGCATCTTTTGTTGGAATTGCATTTATTGTCGTTGTGTAAGTACAGGCAATTTCGACAAATATGTAGTTACAAAATTGACCTCATTTTTTTTCTTCCGGTGACATGTCTTGAAACGACTTGAAGTAGAGTGAAATATGATTACTTTTATACAACGGGCAATTTTTCTCTGTGCTTTTATGATATGTTCATGGAAAACTACGCCTATTTGTGTTGTTAAAGTCTTTCTTAAATTGAGCTATTGCCTCCTTGTGGGTCGAGTTGTCTGACTTATTAGGTGTTGGTGTCTTCTTTTGAACAGGTTCAAGCGCAGTAAACCTGTTTTCCGAGAAGTTTATTAGCCCATGATAGGAAGGTAGCTCTCTCAGAGTCTTTCTGATCTTCATGTAAGCTGTCCAATTTGCCAGTGAGACTGTGCACCAGGATCGGATCCCAAGTCATCGTGTCGTTGTGTCAATGCCCAGATTGTGAATAGTTTGTATAGTCTTGACACTAACTTGTGTCACGTAGCTTCTTCAGCTCGTATGTATTCTGTGTTTGCAATGCTGGTTGTCCCATAAAGGTTTGTATCTATTTTGTAAACAAAAGTTGTCAGTTTTTGTACCTATGGGTAAGTATCTCCCAACAGAAGTCGTAATTATCAGCTGATACTGTAAGATGGTGTATGTTGCGCTCCGCCTCGCCTTTAAGTTTGCCCTTGTGCTGTATTTTATGCGTTTTTGTCAACAATACATTGTTGTGGATGGCTTCACAGTAGAGGTCCGTGAATATAAGCCACTGGGTATAATTACCAGATAAAGAAAGAATTTCAATTGTAGGCTCTTGCTGGTGCTGTTTAGATACTGAGTTGAGCTTAAGATTTAAATCCCTTTTTGTGGTTTTGTACAAAGTTTAATATACTGAAAACTCTTCTTGGTGGTCCACATCACCGCCAAAAGTCGTATTAACGATTTGCGAGTGGGACTCGTCGATCATTTTCCAGCAAGACTGCAGCGAATTCAGTTTGTCGTTAATTTCCACAACATCAACTCTTTGTTATCGATGTTTTTAATCACCCTAGAGAGCACCCGGAAATAAGTGCGTTGTTGGCTAATGAACTCACCTGACCTTGATGGTACTCCAGTTTCCGCAGTTATCACCTCGTAATTCGTCAGCATGTTACGAATCGCTTCGTACCGCTTCATTGTGGTGGTGTAGGCAGGTATCATTGATGAAATAGTCGTCATCCAATTTACTGGCTGATTTTCTAAGAACACCATAATTCATGTTAAACACGTCCCATTGAGAATTCAATATCTATGTTTCTGACTGACGTGAATTAGAATTCTTTCTGAAGTTAGTCTCAATTTTAAGGATAGCTTCATTGATTGTTCTCTGTTATTGAAGTACGTTCAAACTCAAACTCAAACATTTTATTGCGTTCATATGGTAAAATAAATAGTTCTTATGTTGCATATATTAGAGCCAAACATGAGCCCTGATAGGACGTAGCAATATTATATTACATTATGTTATATATCAATTTAATCTAATTAATTTAGAAAGATGAATTTTATTTTATTTACTTAAACTAAACATTACATTATATTATTATCATTACATTTACATTTTCTATTCCACGTATTTCCATTATAGGTTCTATGGACATAGCGTTTAAATCGTTTCGTTCAATATAATCTATATCATCTTTAACTAGTATACAAACACCTCCTCCTATTGAATTAATCGACTGAAATGAGATGCCAGGATATAACCTTGTACTTTGAGTAGGTCAAGTTTCGGAATGCTGATCCAGGTTTCAGATAGACATATAGCATGTACATTTTTATCTTCATCTGTCCAAGCTTCCAACAAATGCCGTTTATTATTAAAACTTTGTATGTTTTGGTAAATAATCCTTATTTTATTATCGAAAAAACATTTTTTAGAAGTGGCGAGGCAGGTCTTGGTTCATTTTGATCATTCTGAAATTCTTTCATGGATAATAATGTTTTATTATAGCCATAATCTTAGATTAACATAACTACTTTAATGTCCTTAAATATGGTTTGCATTCCATAGTTATTTATGATACCTGTGTGTTTTTTAAACATCGTATAATCATATTCTAGATTCAGGTTGGAATCAATAAGGTGTGCATACTCATGTCATTACATCCAGATGGAGTAAATTATTAAAAACTTCTACTCGCCAGTTAAATAAATTTCGGAATCTACAGTATCTAAAGGTAGGTAAGACACAAAATGATGTTTGTGTGTGCAACTTCTGATAACGTTTTTCGAATATATATTATTAATTCAAAGTAATTTATATTGGACATTATCTTGATCGCCTATTAGTAATATGCAGTAGTCTTCCGTTGTATAATCCATAAGTTTGGTCTTTAGTCCCATCATAAGTGGTTTTATTCCGTATCCAGTCAGAAGATAATGGCAGATATCAAAATCTCCATGCAAAAATCGTTGCGCAATGGATCTTGTTTTAGTAAACTTGTTTGTACTTAGCATACATATCTTCTTTTTGTTCTCCTGAGATATTTTAGAGTTATTTCATGTGTTCTCTTGTTGGCTTGTTACGTCTCGTAATGGTGACCTGTTCATACTGTTAATATTAATATTATTATTTTGCCGCTTGCTTTCATTAGTCTCACTGGGGCTGTGACACAATGCTATATTTGTTATCGTTGATGGGGCACTTACTTTGGAAGTACTAAATGATACATTAGTAGTAAATTTCTTTATATTATTTTCGCAGGTGTTGTTCTGGGAGGGACTTATGACCTTCTTTTTTCTAGTTGAGCGACAGATGCGAGATAATTGGTTTATTTTTGTATCTCTTTTTGATATTTCCTCTCTCAATGAATTGTTTTCTAATAACAATCTTTCCACTTCCAGGTCAGCACTTTCGAGCTTTGTTTCCAAATTTTGTAGTTTAAACTTCATTTCCTCCAAATCCTCCATTGCCAAATAGTTATTTTTGGGGCAGCTACGATTTAAAGCGGCGTCTACAGAAATCAACGTTTCACCTAAGTTGTCAGTGTGGGAAATCTATTGCGGGCTGCTATCGCTTACAGGGGGATTGAGTTTTTTTCGCAATGTTATATTATCATTTACCCTTTCGTGACAGCCAGATATACTGCTGTCCAAATTAGGAGAGTTTTCTGATGACGTATTTCTATTTTTTTTCTGTGTGCATGTTGTACACTTCCAGGCATTTTTGGTGTCTATTGAAATCCAGCGAAATCTTTTTTCAGAAACTATCGTGCAAGTTAAATGAAAATTTTCTTTGCATAGTGAACAAGTTAAGTTATCCTTATCCAATATTTTATTTTTGCATTTAAAATATACTAGTGACATTTTGAAGTGAAGTAAAGAGTTGATTTCAGATACGCGTGACTGCAACTCTTACCGCATTATGCACTTCAATCAAGATGGTGAGACCCGCTTGTGGAAGGCCAGCGACCAAATTGCCAATGCAGATATAATCACGAATTACACTTTTATTTTACAGGTAAACTTCACTGTTGACCTATTGTGTACGTAATTTGTAGGTCTTAGTTTACCTCGAAAACTCAAAGCTCCAAAACGTAAGAGGGTTTTTGTGAATTGCGACCTTCTTCATATAATTAATGTGTAAGATGTTGATGAAGGTTGTATCTAAGTTACGGGATGTGGTAATTAAAACTGTGTGCTATTCCATAGAGAGCTATTATTTATTATTTATTTTATTTATTTATAACAGGAAAACTTACAGCTTTTAATTAATACTATATGGTATATAATGTAATTTACAAAGTAAGCCTATTAGAAGTTTTCACAGATGAGTAGTCGGTTTGGGTAAATACATGCAACATATATAAGTAGATATAATTTATACATGGATGTTGATTAGATTTAAGAGTTCAAGAGTAAATTGCTACTGAATTTAGATGTTATCAATTTGCAGACAGTAGTACCACTAGTGGAAAAGAGATCAGCCTTATCACAGTCTTTAGAAAATTTAATAAATGAGTTACGTGCTCTTTAGAAGAATGAGTTTCGCCTGTAATTTGATCTACATAAAGAAACATATAAGGGATTGTAATAACGCAGTGAACGACTGGGAACTGAGATATGTAATCTTTTTAATAAGTCACGGCAGTCTAAACGATCTTGAGCAATTTTACTTAGTAAGACCAGGTCAGCTGTATAGCGCCTAGTTTGCAGCGGGAGGAGATGAAGATGAGAACACTGCAATTCATAGCCTCCTTTGGATATATGAAATTTAGAACCTACATATCGAATTTTTTTTTTGAATCGCTTCGATTTTGTTAATATATATTTTATATTGAGGATTCCATAATTGACACGCATATTCGCATCGGCTACGAACAAGAGAACAAAACAATATTTTCATTGATTTTAACTGACGGAATTTTCAAGAAGACCTTAAAATAAAACCCAGAGCATTATATGCTTTATTAACGATATCTTCCACGTGCTGATCAAACAAAAGCTTAGTATCAATAGTAACTCTAAGGTCGCTTATTTTATCACATCTAGTAGCTATCAAACCTTTAAGTGTGTAAGAAAAATAAAGCATATCACGCTTCCGCCCGAACGACATAGTATTACACTTCGAAACATTCAATTCTAATTTGTTACGGATACAATAATTATCTAAGTTAATAAGATCGTTTTGTAGGAGATTAGAATCATAAGAATTGTTGACTACTCTAAAAACTTTCATGTCATCCGCGAAAAGCAAAAACTCGAAATTCTGGAAGCATTCAGCAATATCATTGATAAATATGACAAAGAGCAGAGGGCCAAGTAGCGAACCATGCGGAACTCCAGAAGGGCACCCGTCCAGCAAGATGGAAATCCATTTAAAATTACCGCTTGTGATCTATTAGAAATATAAGATGTAAACCATCTAAACAGATCACCCCTGATACCAGAAGCAAATAATTTTTGCAGAAGTATAGAATGGTCTATGCGATCGAATGGTTTGTCCGTGAAAATAGCATCAATTTGGTTCCCTTTATCCATGTTATAAGTAATAAAGTCCGTGAATAGTAAAAGATTAGACGTAGTTGATCTTTTCTGAAGAAAACCGTGCTGTTGAGGTATAAAGGTATGTTTAATTGCAGGATACAACTGGTTATATACAATTCTTTCAAATACTTTGGCGATTAGACTTAATTTTGATATAGGACGATAGTTTTCAATTTAATTTTTAGCACCTTTTCATGAATGGAAGTTATAAATGCGGATTTCCATCTTGCAGGAATTGAACCCTCAGAAATAGATCTTTTAAAAATAAATAATAAAGGTTTCGATATAGTATCGGCACACTTAGTTACGAAAATAGCCGGAAGCCCGTCAAGACCAGCTGATTTACTTAAGTCAAGTGATTTTAGCAGCCCTTTTACTTCACAAAAACTTATTTCGATTGAAGAGATGAAGTTATGGCAGCTATATTATTTAGGTTTACTGTTGAGTTACTGGATTGAATGAAGTTAGAATTAAAATATTGAGCAAAGAGATTACTAATATTTTCTCCTGAATTAGCAGATGTACCAGAGTACGTCATACAAGAAGGATATGAAATATTATTCTTTTTATTTCTGACATAGGACCAAAACATTTTAGAATGACTTTTTAAGCTATCTTCAACATTACCAATATTTTGCCGTACAGATCCTTCCCAATTCTCTTTACTCTTTCTCTTAATCAGATAAATGTATTTTTATCACTTAAATTACCGTACACTTTAAACTTCTTACGATACTTATTTTTTTCATTAATTAATTTTATAAGTGCATGGTTAAACCATGGTTGATATTTTCTTTTGTGTTTAAATGACGGGGGAACATATTTATCACGAATATTATATATTATGTTGTAAAAACTATGGACTGCATCATCAACGTTACAACTACTAAGAATTCCGTCCCAATTAGTCGAAGCTATCTCTAAGCTTATTATATAATAATTGCCCTCACTGTAAGAGAATGAGACATGTTTAGAGTATGGAAGGGACTGAAGCTCGACTAAGTTAACACGAATTGATAAAGCTTTGTGATGCTGGTCTTCCGGCACCAAGGGGTCTTGGCAGTGTTCGACTTTTACATAGTCATTGGATAAAACGAGATCAAGTAAACGGTTATAAGTGTTATACGCTCGAATAAATTGTTGCAAGTTACAGAAATTTAAAGTTTCAATAAAATATTGCACATGTTCACCTTTAGCACCGCAACCTTCGAGACCTGTTTTAGTATTAGACCAGAAAATAGAACTCATATTAAAATCGCCTATAATGAGGAATTTGTCATTAGGATTTGCTGATATGAGTGACTCTAATGTATTGCAAAAGTTTATAACTTGATCAGAGAAGGATGCACCCATATTTTCATTACAAAGGTAAACAGTACATATGTTAAGTTTAATGTGGCGCTTATTGTAATGAATATGCGTAATTATTGTAATGAACTACTTAAAAAGATTATGAAAAAGCAGAATTAACAACAGCAGTTAAAATAATCAATAAAAAACTTTGGAACACAATTAAAACAGTCACAAATACAAATAAATTAAATAATAATGCCGATATATTATTAAACAAATCTGACCCTAAAACTTCAGTTAATTATGTTAATTCATTTTTTGTAAATATAGGTAAATCTTTGGCGGAAAAACACCACGTTAATAAAAACACTCGTAGCATTTTTCCTACAAACATATATCAACACTCCATGGTACTTATTGACACGGACGAACATGAAATAGAGACAATTATTTTAAATATGAAATCTAATTGTAGCGTAGGTAGAGATACTATTTCTACTTTATTTCTAAAAAGGTATAGACATTTGCTAGTTTCTCCCATTACATATATATGTAACCTTTCCCTTAAAACTGGAAAATTCCCAAGTGTTTCAAACTAGCTGAAATTCACCCTATTTACAAGAGCGGTGATGTGGGCTGTGTCAATAACTATAGACCCATTTCCATTCTTCCCACTATGTAAAAAATTCTTGAAAAAGTAATTAACAAGCTTTTGACTAATTACTTAGAGAAACATGATCTGGTATCACATTGCCAATATGGTTTTCGACCAAAACGTTCAACTCAGGATGCAGTTCATGAACTAACAGATTTCGTTGTTACAAATCTTGACCGTAAAAGGAAAGTAGTTGTTATATTCCTTGATCTAGCTAAAGCGTTTGACACAGTTTACGTCCCACTCTTGTTGAATAGGCTAGAAGATCTTGGAATAAGAAATACACAACTGAAACTTTTCTCTGACTACTTAACGGATAGATATCAGAGGGTAAGGATTAGTGGTTGCTACAGTGATGGTGTACCACAGGGTAGTGTGCTTGGTCCTACGCTATTTCTTACATATATTATAATACACTATGTAATCTAAAAATTTACAATGGAAGGATCATTGCCTTTGCGGATGACACGGCTCTTCTTTTTCAGGCAGATACATGGTCTGAGGTATTTAACAAAATGGGTTCGATTTAATAACCAAATGGCTAAAATAATCTAAACTTACATAGCATTTACTACCCAAAACATCAATGTATCTGAATTAGAATACTTTCACATTACAGCTCACTGCTGCTCCCAAATTGAAAGCCCTTGCTCCTGTCCTACCCTGTCTAGAACTAATTGCATAAAATATCTTGACGTAATGATAGATAATACCCTCAGCTTTCACCTTCATATTGGCCTCTTAAGTACAAGGATACGTAAGTTAATTTATATTTTTAAAAATCTACGTCGTGTTGCAGATTTTAATGTAAAAATGGTATATTTTGCACTGTGCCAATCATTGTTGACATATTGCATTACCATCTGGGGAGGAGCACCTAAACGACCATATTACAATTAGAAAGGGCTTAGAGGGCACTATTAAAAGTTAGCAATTCTCTTCCATTCCGTTGTCCTACAACTGACCTTTATCAACATTGTAATGTCTTATCTATTCGCAAATTGTTTATATTGCACACTACGCTGCTACAACATTCTCTTATACAGTATGAGTCCTCCTATAATAATGAAAAAAGAAGGAAATATGTAGTTTGTCCCAGTAAGCTTCTAAAGTCAAAATTTACGCATAAGCATTTTTGCTTCCTAGAAGGTTA
This sequence comes from Parnassius apollo, assembly GCA_907164705.1. NCBI lineage: Eukaryota > Metazoa > Arthropoda > Insecta > Lepidoptera > Papilionidae > Parnassius > Parnassius apollo. The sequence goes on along the minus strand of CAJQZP010000885.1, from coordinate 19,824,260 downwards.
CTTTTATAACAAATTAAATAAACTTTTGTCAATTTACTCTCTACCAAAACATGCATGTAAACAAAAAATACAGAAGTGATTGCTAAATATCGATCATATGGCTGCTGAAAATTTACTGAGAGTATTATCCTAAAAACACATCATAACACACACACACGCGCGCACACACACGTACACATACACACTACACATATAGTTAAACTTAAAAAACATATAAAATCTTTCATTGTTGAAATATTTTATTATTCTTGTATTTCTCTTGTAGCATTTTTGAAAATGTAATACGTGCTATCCGTTAGGGTGAAGGCCTGGTGATCTATAACACAAGGATTACCCTAGTATCCTACAACCGTATTATTTAAGAAATAATGTGAAATTATATGCCTTTGTGAAGAGAAAAAATAAAATGATTTATAAATATAGCTGACGTGAAGCACCAACGGGGGAAGTCTGCAGTCTGTGAACATGTTCACGATCGTCCCTAAGATTACATCAGATTTGAAACATCACAAATTTTCGCAAAAGAACACCGATTCCTACCAAGGATGGTACGCGAGGCTATTGAAATTAAAAAAAACATCCTAATTTCAATAGAGAATATGGATGTGTGCTGCCATCTGTTTGTAATACTATAATTAACAATATTAAACCAAAACTAAAGCATAAACTTCAAGTTACTGTAAGTTCCTTCAATTTGTATTTTTATTTTTGTGTTAGCTATTAGCCACAAATGATCTGATTTATTTTTGAAACTTACATTAAAATCCGACGTTATCTCAACTGTAGTTTCAAACGGATTCGCTTCTACTATCGTCATCAATACGTCATTATCAACCTGCTCCGGACAACTTCGAGATTAATTTGTAATGTCAAAAGTACCTGAACGAAAGTCATTTAATCAATAACACCTAAAAGTTTTTTCGATATTAGCGCTAAGTCCGTATGGGTCATTGATATTGCGTGACATTTAAGATGGAAGGTTTTTAAGTCGAAAACTAATATTTAAAGATATAATAAGGTGTTGCTATTCTGCATATATCACGAAGAAAATAATAACATGCCTTTGTTTAAAATTTCAAGTCAAACCACCGCTATTACTATGCAAATTATCCAGTCCGTCTAAACGGCATTTTCGTAGATAAAGATTTAATATGTGTCGCTCATAATATTTTATTTTTTGCTATTAACTGTCTGATTTTCATTACCATCGCATTTGCACTTTTTCGAAGCATTTCAAATTGTTCATTCATCTGTTTAGCTGTACGTCAAAGTATGTCTTTATAATTGCGGTGTGATTTAATAACGCACGGGTATGCCGCCATCGCTTTGTGCAAGCATGTCTCACTTCATTCCACATGGCTCTGCAAATTTACTCTGTGGATTCTGTGGCCGAGCGAAGTTTAGGAATTTAAATGTGAAATTATGAAATTTAGTCAGTAGATTTTCATTATTCTTGATTGATTATCAAAATTATACAACTTTCAAAAGCTCGATAAATACAAATAAAATTATTTTTGATTTCATGCAGCTATAAAAACAAATATAATTTTATCCCTAAATTCATGCCTGGACACGAGCAAGTACTTTACCCATAAACTTTTGATATATCGGGTTGGAAAATATTTCTTGCGTTGTGTTCATCGCCTTCCTTGTTTTCTTGCTTAGCGTACTTTATGTAACAAAATTTTAAATAATAAAGATTATTAGTGAGTTTGGCAGCGGTTGCAAGACAGACATGGCAAACACCCTATCTCAGCGAGAATGTTCCTCTGGTAGTTAAAAGAGAAAAACAGTGGAATATCCAGTTTTTATTCAGTGCTTATAAAAAAATATTTTATTTTTATTTATTTTTTTATAGAAGAGGGGGCAAACGAGCATGCGGCTCACCTGATGTTAAGTGACTACCGCCGCCCATGATCAACCGCAACACCAGGGAAATTGCAGGTGCGTTGCCGGCCCTTTAGAAAGGAGTAAGCTCTTATCTTGAATTATATATATGTGACCAAGATAAATAAGATATGTTTTGATCTTTCTAAATGATCTTTCAAAAGGTTTAATAATAGGCCGTTTGTAATATTTTTGGCGTGATCGTCTTAGTTAGGACCCTTATTTACGTTGTGTTTGTTTAGTAACTTAGTTCTTTTAGGTGTCTTTTGGAAGAATGAATATTCACTAGAGCAATTGAAAGCTGTTGAATTGCCTTATAAGCTAAGTGAATCCCGTTCACGAAGACAGGGCTCGAGAAAGGTTAAGAACATAAAACGTCCCTATTCCACTTGTATCAGGTTTACATTATTAATTTATTATTATTTATCCCTTCCCGCTCGGAAAAGGCTCAAAATATGTTTATACAAAATACCCGACACAAGGGCTTCGCTCTCCTACATTTATTTAAAAATTTTGAATGAAAATGAAAAACCATTTTGATGCACTCCCCCCGAAGGGAACGCTAATTCGGGAACTGGACTGTAGTTCACAGCAAAATAACTGGCGAACCAGTAAAAGAGGCTTGGCCCCTTGTTAGTGCGTAAGCACAAACATCGACCGCAGTCGCGCATGTCAATGCGTATAAACGCCATACAGAATACGAACAAATCCAGCCACAGTGAATGTACGTCACACGGTTTAGGCAAATAGGCACACTGGCCGTAAACCCTCCGTGAGCGCCACCACCTGCCAGACCGCCGCTCCCGCAGACGTGATGTAAGTGTATGGCATCACCACCAATTGCATTATTAGCACGGCTACTAGCCGCAGAGCGTGTCAAGAGTCTACCGCTCACCTCAAGGGAATGGGGTCCCACGTTGTGCGGCTTTCGACCGCAGCCTTGAGAGTCTCCTCAGATCCTCCTGCCAGCTACTACCCACATGAGGTCGACACATATGCTCCACCAACCAATACAACGGCAGATATAGCCAAAAGGTAGTTATAAGATAAGAGTAATAATTCGCCATCAGAAAGGGTTTGTGTCACTAACGTTGAGTAAATGCATTTTCGATCATGTTTGTCTCACCCACCGACAAGTTGCCTTCAATCATTCAAAGGCGGGAAAGTTACAGAGATATAATATTATGTTGTTATATAAAACATCGTGGAGGGCAGACAGTCTGCAGCCCCGCAATGAAGGAACCCGACTTGGGCAAAGCTACTCAGGCGTGAGTCAACCCAAGACGCAGAGAGCGCCATTGAGAATAGCGTCCCACCAAACAACCATCGCAGAGACGCAATGCTGCAGAACGCAACAAGCATCAATACGACTATCGTCGGGCTTATACTATTCCAAGGTCCCCCATACATCCCAGCAGACATCACCACCCGCATACCTCCATCGACCAGAACCACAAGAGTGCGTCGAATCAGGCGCAGCACACCCGCAGATCCATCACAAGACGTAATACCGCAAGTAGCAGTAAGCATCAATGCAACTATCATACGGATGGAGCCCCCTCACAACATGATCCCTATCGACTTTGGTAACAAAGTTTGTATTGTTGTTATATAAAAAATATCACCAACGTATCATAGTAGCACGCTACTAAGACGCCAATGAACAAAACTCCACGTATCATAGCGCTAATGCACTAAGACATGAAGTTGAGTATGCCTGTTACACTTAAAAGTGCTACCAAACACACTCATCATCCCAATCCGAAAGATAGTCTACGCATCGCTATGCGCTACGACGTCTCCCACAAACGGTATGGGTGTGCGATGTCCACGGGAAAGCCGTATTGCTACAACAAACCCGCTTACCACCAGCACTAAGATGATATGTCTAGGACACATCGGTTAGCGAGTCCAAGTTTACCTCGGACCAATTGCTCGTGAAGCAGCACACACGCCACCATAATATTCCTTTTCAAGTCCCTAATAAGGACTAGTCATTTTGCTACAGTACTAGGAGCAGTCGGTCACCCGACCACCCCGTACAATGCTTATGCATCAAGGAGACCTCCTATAATATTGCTTTTGTATCATAGACCTTACTTTCATAAGTCATTCATATATAGGGTTCGAACCCACAACCCTACTATTGTAATGCATATTCATCATAGAGACCTTCTATAGTATTTTGCTTTTGTATCATTAAGTTTATTATCATAAGTCCCTAATATAGGACTAGTCATTGTGCTACAGTACTTCAGGCAGTCGGGTTCCCGACCACCCCATATATATGTACAACTGCTGGTATGTATCTCCGGCAGCTCCTCTATACAAGACATCTATACATGAACACCTTCCATAGCTTAGGAAAATTTTCTTTTATACGTGAACTCCTTCCACAACTTAATTTTTAAGAAATTTTCTAATTATCTTATAAACGTTATTTATCTTTATTTTTATAATATTTTCGACTTGTATTTCTATTGTTTATCATGTTTTAAATATTTTTACAAGTTTTTATAACAAATTTATTTATTATGAAAGCCAATTTTTTGCCTTTAATTTACTATGTTATTGGTCTAATGTCTGAAATGTATTTATATTAACTTTATGCTTATTAATGTAATTTTATTGCTTAATATATATCTTTTAAGACTATTTTTGACGCCCCTTTATATTGAATTTAATTATTAATAATAATATTGGGCCGTCACACGGTCAAGTGGAAAGTGCTGGTACTGGGGAGCCCCAGGCCAGAGACGGGAACAATATTCCATGAAATATGTTTCAATATTTACATAGTAACCAAAATCTAGCCCAAATTCTAGTTTATTTTAGTCTAAGAAAACTCATTTGTTACGCATTTTATACTGGCTCATTTGCCGAGAATAGCCTTCACACAAGCATAGGAATACATCTGTGGGCGGTGATCTGTGAAACTTTATCCCAAAGTCCCTTAATTGTCCAAATGTTCCCTCGGTTTAAGAGCCTTGTAGAATACAAATACCCATGCAGATAGATATATAAACGGTGATTCTCACCAACATTTCTCAACAACATTTAGCTGCCGTTGCTAAATATTTGTTTTAAAGAGCACGAAATATCTGTTACAGTTACTTCGTGCTCTTTAAAACAAATATTACAGTGATCCAACACGTCAATCAAGTTTTGCACGACAATAAGCTTCGATCCCAAGCCTGCGTTACAGTAAACGAGTGAGGCCGGCCACAATCACGCCTGTACCTGATGTATTGCCATATGTCAGAAGTGTCACTGACAAGATTGGCTACATCTTGAATCGTGCAGTTTTTACCATCAGTCAAGCATTTTACAACATTTATTTTAAATTATTAGTATACCATCTACAAAACCCGACAGGTTTAGTCTCACAGCATTCAAGCGTAACGAACTTGACTAAATAAAGAAAAAAATTATAGGGTACTTCCCGTTGACCATAAAATTGGGTATTAGGCATGGTTTAACAGCACAAGTAAAGGGACAAATCCGTAAATCATTAATTGCACTTTATCACGTAAAACGTATTGCGGGGTAATAGTTTGCATCCGTAAGCTGGCTATTTACCATAGCAAACGGAACTCAATAGAAATCGTGAATCTCTGCAAATCTATCACCAGTAACCCCAAGTAGCTGTTATGCACACAGCGGGTACACCCATTTATCCGCGTCGGCTCGCGGGCTAAAACTGGATGTGGGTTGTCTGCTACTATTAGAACATACTTTCTGATGAATCTCTCATGTTTAGTGCATGAAATATGTCTCAGGAAGGTAATCCTTACAGATATGCAGTAAGTTATGGTGAACTCGGCGCGGCATCAAGGCAATGGTGTCAAGCCTATAGCAACGGCAGAGAGCTACAGTGACCGTTGGCCAAACACATCATCTGAACTCTTCTCCAATCGTAGTGGTTTTCGCTCCTATGGGCTTAGAAGAAGGAAGACGTGAGGGTGCACTTATGCATACTCGAGCACTTGTGCACCTAAATATATCCTGCGCCAATGAATGTTTTGAATAAGGACTCCGATACATCACAAGTCCTGTGGCAATGGATTAAGGTTGAGAAGTCGGGTTATGATGCTTCGTGCCTTTGTCTAAAGTCTGCATACAGGTGGCTTAGGTGATGATTGTTGTTTCTAGTTTGAATCTGAGATAACAGCGTGGATTCGGCAGCACTCTGAGCGTCGAAGCAGATTTATTTTGGAAATCACTGCTTCCCCTGCTCAGTCGGGGAAGGGGCTAGAAAAGGTACCGTAAATAGTGCTATCAACCCATACTTTGTAGGTACCACGGCTGCCTCCGCATCACACATTTTATGGTCCAAGACAAAATGCAAAATTTAAATTATCAAAAATGATATTTGATGCGTAAATGTGCTCACCCTTCTCGATAATGACCATAAACTCTGTTCAGAACGTAAGATCTCAATCGTAGCTCGTGAACTGGGACGGTATAAGATAGTTATAGCTGCGCTTAGTGAAACTCACTTCGCAGATGAGGGTGAGCTCGAGAACAAGGTTGCGGCTATATTTTCTTCTGGAAAGGGATACCGGCTACAGAACCCATGCGCTCCGGGGTCGAATTTATAGTCAGAATGCAGACTGGAAGTGAGTTGGCAATAAATCTCGAACCGTGCCATATCTTTGCGTCTTCACTTGGCAAATTTAAAATACTTGAATTTGGTCACAGACTATACGTCAACAATGGACAAGGATGACGAGATCAAAGGTGCAATTGATGAAGAACTCACCTGTGCTTACAAATATACATCCAATGGGGCTTGATAATCTTACTTGAAATCTTACTGCTCGGAGACTTCAACACGCGTGTTAACCGAGAATGTGTTGCTTGGCCAAAGTACTAGGTATACATGGTGTCGGTATTGCTGCGCGCCACAATTAATGCTTGGTATATGGCGACACTAGTTACCACAAGCGCCATCTAGTATCGAGTAGCACAACTATGAGTGTCAAGATTCTCTTTGGCACCAAAATCAAACGAAACGCTACTATTGGGCAACGGTCACCAATTCACTCACTCTTATTACTAAAATTTCGCTTTGTTGACGCTAATTAACAAGTCAAAGCACGAGTATTTTGTTTCTTACAAGCCTGTAGGTGACTCTTTGGAATAAGGATTTACTGGCCTCTTTCTTGATGCAATTGTACAAGTGTTGACTTAGACATGATGATTGTTGACGTCAAGAGTACAATAACCGTGTGAACAAAGCCGGAAAATTAAAGGTGTTCAAACCAGAAATTGACTCGATATTCTCGGGCATTTTGCAATCCATGTGTTTGAAGTTATTAGAACTTAACTTGCTCATATTCGCGTAATAAAATAAAATGATGTGTCCTACCTAGTTTGAAGAGCACTTTCCAACCCCCCTCAATTGCATGCACTATCCTCATAGCCACCACTCCCGGTACCACCACACTAAACACCACCACAGACGATACACCACGCTTGATAATACGATACGTGTTTCGCTTCTACACGAGGCATCCGCAGGTGAACTAGTCTCTGTGGTGGCTGAAGGCTAAGTGAGCGGCGAGCCAAAACAGCTGCTATTTGTACAACTCGCTGATCAACGAGTTGTGGAAATAGCAGCGTGTGGAGAGTGGAGAGAGTCCTAGGAGATTGATGGGATTAATGGTGACGAAGATAGTGTCAGCCTCCATAGAGTCTACTTCATCTCAGCATGCCTCATGTATTGTCATATCAAGGATTGTGTATCGTCCCTAGTGTGGTGGTGCTGGGAGGGGTGGCGCGGGGTGTTGCTGAGAGTGATGGTGCTGGAAGTGGTGGTGAAGGGGATAGTGCATGTAACTGGGGGAGAGTGGGCGGTGGATACTCTTCAGACTGGACAGGACACATTTTTGTATTTTATTACGCGGAAATGAGCAAATTAAGTTCTAACAATTTTAATATAATAAATTTCCGCCAAGTAACGCCTGATTCACATAATTATCGAAAACATTAATTATTTAGGCGTAACAATCGACCAAAAAATAACGTGGGACTCTAACCTCAGCAATGTATGTCATATGGCTAAAATTGTTTAGGTGCGGGCAGTCGTATTGTTGGAAACAACTGGGGCTTATGTCCCAGTATGATCCTAGGGCTGTACAGTAGCATAGGGAGACCGGTTATCACCTACGCCTCCATTGTCTGGTGTTATAAGGCCAACCAAAAGAAGACTGCGGACGGACTAAATTTATAGTCTACAAAGAGCTAGCTGCTTAATGGCAAATGGAGCGATGCTATCATCGGCTGGAGCAGCTCTTAATGCACTTCTGTGACTAACGCCCCTTGATCTTTATTTAGACCAGGAGGCGAGGGCTAGTTTGTTTTGGATTAACGCCCAGGGCCTTCTGCGCTTGCTTTCCTAAAATTTAGATCCATGCTCAAATCAATTAAGGAAACACGGGTCTTATGCATGATCTCAAATATCATGCGTTTACTACACACTTTTAATAAAAAGTATATAGTAGAACTACCCTCCAGAGAAGACTAGCTGAATAGACGAGAGACTGCGTGTACCGTCTTAACGCATTGGGATGTAACAACAGGGTATTTTTGAGATGGGTTCCATGCCACGCGGGGACAATGAACTTGCCGATGATCTCGCACGAGAGGACATAAAGAGCACACAATTTGGAACCGAGCCATTTTGTGGAATCTCAAAAAGCCTAGCCTAAAAAGGACCCTTGAAACTCTTTTTCACAATAAATCACTTAAGATCTGGTCTGATACACCAGGCTCAAACATTTTAAAACCTTTATCCGGGCTTTTGATTGTAAATTATCTTCCGAAACCCAGGGATTATGTAAAACTAAACTACGCATTCTGGCAAGAGCCCGGACTGAACACTGTTGTCTTAAAAAGCACGTGGCCATCCTGGGACTAAGCAACTCGAAGGATGTGCCAGTTTTGTTCATTAACGGAAGAAACGCCTCTGCACATCCTGACTGATTGTGCAACCTTAATGCGCAAACGTAACACATCTGTGAAATTATCTCCTATTCATAGAAGACAAAAAACATTATTTGTGTACGAAGCTGTAGGTGAAACACCGACCGATTTGTGAAAATTGTTTAGAATGAACGTTTTTTACCCTGTGATTGATACAATTAAAAGTGTATTGGTTACTTACGTTTATCGGATACGTTTTCATCGATTTTTTTTTTAATTAAAATAATTCCTGAAAGATCACAAACTCCGTGTTGATTTGCAAATCAGTTGAACAAATGGGCATAATGTGATTTGTCTAGTTGTAAATTGGTCCATGAACTTATGAGATTGAACCCATTATTTAAAGATCTTTAATCAGCAGAGCCACAGACACAACTGTGCTTACCCCGTATATATATTTGTAGATATTTGATAGGTCTAACACTATTTAAAATCACGAAAAAGCAACTGCATAGTATAGGAACACTAATGTTTTGTATGTAGAGGGGCGCCACTATGAGAACTCGCACCACTTAAAAATTTTGCTAGGGCCGCCATTGGGAGACAGTAATTCAATCCGTCCTACACATAGAGAAATATAAACATATTTAAAACAGATGTAAAAACTTAAGAAACACGCATAAGACAAACTTATTTATTTCATTATTTATTGCATCCTTAAACAAAAGAATACAAATATTTTATTTTATCCTGGTGGTACTAATCAGGATACTAGAATAATGTTATTAAATTATTAAGTTGGCCTCAGTCCTTAACAGGAGTATAAATTTTCAAGTTTATCGGTCTCAAGTTGTTCAAAACTACGATAAAAGATTGTGTTACATAAATATATACTTACACGCGAAGCTAATTAAAGCGTTTCAAAAAGCCCGCACCTATTAGCAATTCTTTATTTATTACTTAAATTAAATAGTTTTAGAATTCCTTTAAATTTGTTTCTTGCACTTATAATAATAAAAACTGCAATCAAAATACTTGGCGAAAATACCATTCTTCTCAGAAGGGAATATTTAAAAAAGCCTTTATTCAGCATTGGACTTTTGAAAGGTCGTAAGGGATGCATGTATTAATTAATATATTTTACATATTTCTCCTTTAATATATACAAATATGTTACTCATATATTTATGTGATTCGCTCTATTCTATTAAAAAGTTTTATTAAACAACAGTTTTAGGTAGTTATAAGGTATATATATTTAACGAAAATCAAATTGCTTCAGTCATTTTATTATTTATTTATGCTAAATAAAACAAAAAAATATTTGGTTGCACGTGTATAGTACATATATATATATATATATATATATATATATATATATATATATATATATATATATATATATATATATATATATAATTATGGCCATTTAAGCTCCGTGCAAACCTAGAGAGTGGTGTCTTGTGTGGAATAAAAACTAACAGAAAATATTTTATTTTCATTTAGTCAAATATCAGCCACTCCCTGCGCAGACGCAGACACTTTCAGTGTCCAGTTGCTTCTAAAGCTATTCGGTGTAGGTAACTAGAAGCTAAGAGTCGTCAGTTGAAAACAAAAACAACATTAACAAAAATTAACGGCGACAACGTTTACGTCGATGTATAACCAACACAACAAGCGAAGGTAATGCTTCTTCATCGACATCCATCGTGAAACTGACGGAAAACAAGTAACGAATTGTTACCAGTGATAAGAAGTAGCAACCGGCAACTGAGTCCGGTTGCTGCTACCAGGCACAACAACTAAGGTTTCCTGTGATGGTGTGCCACGTTGGTAACAAAAAGTGTCTACGTTTACGCAGTGGTTTTACTAGCTCTGTAGTTAACAGGGCTAGTAAAACAAAGCTATGCTCACTTGCTATAAAACAAAGACAAGACATGTTTATTTTAATTTAATGGAAAAGGCTTGTTTTAATGAGGTGTAATTGCATTTTATGGCAACTAAATTAGTTTATTTACCAATGCACATTTAAATGACAGATGTATCGATTTTTATTTTAATTTATGTAAAATAAAAAAGTCAGTTATATACCATAATAATTTAGACACCGGCCGCTCGCTTTAAATTGAACAGTCCACCTGATGGTAAGTGGCTACTGCTGCCCATGGATCCCTGCAATCAACTTTAAGCAAAGAAAGCTACAGATGCGTTGCCTCTACTGAAGACTAAGATGGAATACCTCTCAGCCTGTACTTATACTAGCTCCCTATACCCCTTAGATCGATACACAGAAGTGCATACTCTGAAGCTTGGCGGCAGAGATAGGTAAGAGAGTGGTGTTTACCCAAACCGATGTCTAGACAGAAAACTTAGATTATAGAAGAATAGGTAGATGGATTATGGCGAACACGTGAGTGCAGCCGGTAAATTGCAGTGTGGTCGTCACCTATGCGAATCCGTTACCGAGTCTTAGGCCGAGGGTGAGTTAAGATGTGACTGAAGAAACTACCCGATATATGTTGTGACCTCTGATAGATGGAGGTATACCTCCATCTATCAGAGGTCACAACAATAATGTTGGATTGAAACTTTGAATATGTTCTTTAATTATGTGTTTGTCTAATGAATTTATACGTTCGTAGCTTCCTCGTTTGTCTCTTTGGTCATCAATTTCCTTACTGAGTGCCAAATTAATGTATCTATTATTTATTTAAATATATTCTTTAATTATGTTTTTGTCTAACAATATTATACGTTCGTAGCTTCCTCGTTTGTCTCTTTGGTCATCAACTTCCTTACTGAGTGCCAAATTAATGTATCTATTATTTATTTAAATATATTCCTCAATTATGTTTTTGTCTAACAATATTATACGTTCGTAGCTTCCTCGTTTGTCTCTTTGGTCATCAACTTCCTTACTGAGTGCCAAATTAATCTATTTATTATTTGTTGGCTTATATCCAAGTGATGTCAGAAAAACAACATGGCAAACTTCACATTTTGATAAAATTCATTTCTTTCTTTGGCGGTTATACTGGGTTATACATTTTTCCGTGTTTTTACTGTATATGGTTCAACTATCCCTTTTATAAACAACCCTCTTGATTCCCAATTTAAATTTATGTACCGATCGTGGATATCTGTTCAAATTTTTTTAACAAACTTTGTCATACACTTTTTTCGACATTAATCATCACATAGTGGTAATAATGCTAACTCTGCATCAGCGCTTTCTTTCTGTTGTTTGTTGCGTTGTCTCAATGGAATGTTAAATGCACGCCTTTTCTTTGATAGACCTCATTTGGTAAATCCTTTTTGATTTGCAGGTAATATTGATGGTGACTCTACTTGATATGTGTAAACCGAACAGAAAGAAAGGGTTTTCTGTTCGGTATACGCACCTTCAATTTCATTTTCTATTCTATCAGTGAGACATTCCCCTTCTTTACTTTCTTGTTTTATTTAATTTCTGGTGTAGCAATTTATCATCTTTGAGGTCACAAGTGCTAGCATCAGGCACTATATGTCCAGTGATAACATTAAGCCTTTGGTCCTTCATTGTATTTTTTGAAAATCATATAAAGCATCTGATTCATTATTTTAGTCTCCGTGATTGTCTTTAGATGTTGTTTTATGATTAATTGTGAATTTTTGCATTAAGTTTTATATTTATTGTACTAGTTTCATTGCAGGTGTAAAAATTATAGTCGGAATTCATGGAAAAATCAAGTAAATATTCTTTATTTTTGACGCCATTGGCGTAGTCCTCAAACATGATAACTTTACTATTGTCACAATCATACGTGGTAAACCCACACTGCAGCTATATTAGTGCAGTTTCGTGGTCACTTCGAAGAGAAGGCCAAATTGGCCTCTAAAAAGCTTGGCGTGCTCAGCAGAGTGGGGCTGGGGCTCCCCAGAACCAGCTCCTTCCACTTGACCACATCCAGCGCAGAGCGGCTCGAATCGTTGACGACCGATTGCTTTCCGATCGGCTTGATTCACTGACACTGCGAAGAGATATTGCATCTCTTTGCATTTTCTTTCGCATATACCATGGAGAGTGCTCTGAGAAATTATTCGGATTAATCCCAGCTGCCAAATTTCGTGAACGCATTACGCGGCAAACGTCCCAATATCATCCACACCATCCGGATGCTTGGCGGTCCACCACTGTACGTTTCCAAAGGAGTTTTCTTCCGCGTACAACCTCTCTGTGGAATAGTTTACCACCGGTGATTTTTCCGGACCGATACGACCTGAGGATCTTCAAGAAAAGAGCTTACTCTTTTCTAAAGGGCCGGCAACGCACCTGCAATTCTCCTGGTGTTGCGGTCGATCATGGGCGGCGGTAGTCACCTAACATCAAGTGAGCCGCATGCTCGTTTGCCCCCTCTTCTATATAAAAAAAGAATAGTTGTGAAAAGAGTGGGTTGGTTTGACCGAGGAAGGAGCACGATCTCACAGAATACCGGCGTAAAATAGCAGCTTAACGCTGCTGTGTTTCGTATGGTGAGTGTAGAGAATCGGAGACCTTTTTTACTGGAAAGGAGACATTTCATCTTAGTCCTCGCAGGTGACAACGCATTTGCATTTTCATTCGTAATCGAGGATGGATGTAAATGTCTATGGGCCACAGCAACCACTTACCATCAGGTGGACTGTGTGCTCGTTTGTCACCTTTCTCCTATAAAAAAAATCATCTTCGTCGAGCAATGGAAGGATTTCAAGTCATTTTAAAGAATTACGTGTAACAAACTGTTCTCTTTGTTGAGTTTTAGAAACAGAATATTAAGATCAATATCTTGAACCACATTAAAAGAATTACTAAATTCATTTCGGAAATCAAAAACGCCCCTTGGCACTTCTTTACAACTCATAGCCGCAATAACTCGAAGACAAATTGTGATTTAGTATTTATAGCCATTTAAATCTTGTCTGTTTTTCCTTCAAATAATTGTAGTAACTTTACTTGTTATTATTAGAATTTGTCATTATAAAATTTTAAATAAAAAGATTCCTTAACATATCTGCAATAACTTTTACTTTTTGTGCTTATGACTGGTTAATGTGTCCTATATTGAAAAAAATGCGCTATTCATAAGTGCAATAATTGACTTATTGCGGTAATCTATAGAAATATCACAAAATATTATAGCTTATCTTGCCATATCTCAAGTTATTTCGTTCATGATATGCAACTTACTAATGGTATTATTAGATATTGCAGTTAAGCTTAACAAAAGAACCGAATCTACCGTTAATACAAAAAAGTCGTCTAAGAAGAAAATGTAGAGCTCATTTTCCTGATTACGGATATGTATTTAAGTAAGAAAGCCCAAAAAGTTGAGTTATTGCACTTATCGTAAGGACGGCAGTATAGTGTAATGCATACTTTCCAGAATATTTTTTTAATATAATTATTATTTTATCCCGTATTCAGTATTTGTTGAACTTTCGTTATCACAAAATTATTAGGAAGGAGTGAAATAAAAGAACCTAAGTTTTAGTAAAATTGGGATTTCAATAAATATAACTATGCTACAAAGCATATTAAGCGGTGCAGGTATATTTCACTAAACCTATCCTATTATTCACTTTGCCGTACGCCGACGACGTATAACAGAATTTATCACCTCATTCAGTTTCATGGGTGTCAAAGTCAGATGGTGTATATATAAATTATAGATTTTTTTCACGTGCAATATATAACATATGTGGCGATTTGATAACATCATTTCTGGACGAGTTAATGAAAGCAATAATTAATTTGATTTCATTTCATTCATTTATTAAATCTAAAATCTACAATAAAACAATTGTATAGAGATAATACAATATAACTTAATTATATACATATATTTGTTTATATATGTTACTATGTATTATATGTATATGCAACACTACTTATTACAAACAAATTAATACCTGAATATATAATATACTAAATAAATAAAAACGACCCAACTATAGTATCGTATTACATATAGTAATAGTTTTAAAATATGAACACAAACAATAACAGCTAACACTATAAATTAATTTTGAACACAATGAAATAGTTAATCTATCATAGGCCTTAAGAAATAACTAGCCACATTCATTTAATTTTTACCGAAGTAACGATGGTCTGCTTAGCTTTGGTACAAATACTTTTGCAACTACCCTATTTATGAGTAATTATTACTAAATAAATTATTAAACACTCAATTAAAAAATAAGTTTTAGCGACCTATTATAATATAAGCTCACTACGCAGACCGGTTTAATGTTTTTCTTTTCTTTATAATAAGTATTTTCTCTGTAAGTGATTTGTAAATCTTTTGAGAAAATAAATGTTATAAACCATTAAAATCTTTATTTTTATACCATCTTCTACCATCAGAAAACCAGACGATCGGCAAGTCTCCAACCCTTTATTGTCGACTTACCATGCATTTAAACCAAACGGTTTGCTTCATCGTTAGTCATGTGTTCAGCAATAAATTGCTGTCTTTCTATGCTATTACAATTCGAATGTCTTAAAGCCTAGACAGAATTTTGTTACTTGTAAGTCTAATTTGTTAAACTTTCTATCTTCACTTTAACATCAGGTGATATAGTAGTCAAGCACCGGCTTAGAATCGCATAAACAAAAACTTTAAATAACTGTGGTAACAATGGGTGGACTTAATGACGATCGGCATTCCCTGTCAGTCGACTCGTAGCGTGGTGAGATATTTATGGCAGGCATAAACTTGCTTGCTAAATAAGTGGTAAAATAAATAGGTAAATATTTGTTTGATCTTGAAGCGGATATCTTATTTATATGCTGTAACAGTAGTGGTTAAGAATGCTGTAATACGGACTGCAAAACTCAAGAAATCGTGGGTTTGAATTCACTATTCGATTATTACTTTTGAACTTGGGGCGCTTAACATGGGAATACTTATCATCTAGTTACTGTGATGTTAGTGCTGTTAGCCTGTTGACTTTTATGACTTCATCGAACTCAGGAACTAAGCTATATAAGGGAGAGGGACTGAAGATGATGAAGATTAGGATGCCTTTTTATTTCTAACGTTACTTCATTTTCTTCGTGTTTACTCATACCATTTTGTAGTGTACAGATGAGTTGTCTAACCGCCGTCCGAACAGAAGTAACTTGCCCCAGCTCTGATGGCTAGCTCGTATCGAACAGTGATTTGAGCGGTAAGGACCGACCAGGCACGTGGATTTTCGGTGTGTACGCGGTGTAGTTTATTATCTTTACTGTGTTTGTGTTATTAGGTATGTGTGTAGCGTTTGTGTGTAACAGGTCGTCAGAATCTAGCGGAACTGGATTGTCTATTAAAACGTTACGGAGTCTCTAGAGACTGACAGTGACACATTTGAAGTCGGAGTGTAAGTAGCTACTTTTACCACTAGTAGGTTGGGATATTATACGGCGCTTTCAAAATAGCGCTAAGATATTTTCTTTAGGTTTTTAAAGATTACAGATTATTAAGTTCAAAATCCAGTAAATAATTGGGAACGGCGAGCGTAAATATTAGCTTATACAATTATTTACCTTGATAATAATAATTAAAGACGGTTTAATAACTTCTATGCGATATGTAACTTTTTGGATATTTAAGAATAATAAAAAAAAAATATCATTACCATTACAGTCTATCGAAAGTCCTCTGCTAAAGATAGGCCTCCCTCATAAAAGGGATATTTGCCATAGTTGTCACGCTTGGCACGTGAGTTGGCAACAGCAGTTTTTTTTTATTCAGTTGGTATCAGGAAGATGCTCATCCCCTCTGTTGCCTCTTATGACACTCACGGGAGGAAAAGTTTTAGTAGATATTCTTTAACACGGTAAAGAAAAATAAAAAAATTAATATCTATTAATCACTTGAAATCAATACAGTGTTATTGGTTGCGCCGAAACACAAATTTGATTAACTATATTAGCTGGCAATATCCTTCCCTCCTACTTCCGTTTCCCTTCCTACACGGGCAAGCCCAATAGGAGGTTAGACATGGTGGCGTCATTCTGTTCGGCCAATGAGGCGCGCTGACCAATAGTTAAGGGTAGAAAACACGCTGCCGGCAGACCCTAGTCATCGACGTATGGCGCCGCCGCTCTAACAGTTGCCGCATTATCTTAGATGTGATAAAACCCCTGTGGCAGTCAAGCCACGGAACAATTTCGTAGTGTCTACTTGCATAGTGAAATTCGTCGGGCACTAGTGCAAACAATTTGTCGTGGCGTTCAACCGTGAACCCCCGTGCATTTGTCATCGCGCATAACCGCAGTTGCAACTCAGTGCCACAAAACCTCGAGGTCTGGAAAAAAGTCACACCCAAGTAATTGCCTGTTCCTATCTTGAGCATTTTTTATTTGTTATTCCTTTTATCCACAGCAGCTCATGCTCCTATGATGCCTGCTAAATATAATTAGGTTAAAGGTATATTGTACAAAACCCACCACGTGCCACCTCCGTCATTTTGTTTGGGTTATAGCTGACTACGCTAAATACTGCCCACTTTTGTTATTATCGCCCTGTTTTGCGTCCAACTATTTTGTGGTTCCTTCGCTTCGGATACGAAGGGCAACCTAGTCACCCCCACCATTTAGTGACCATCCGTTTCCAAATTCAAACCCAGGAACCCTATCGCTCCATCAGTTATTATAATTTTTAAAAGAGTAGCCAAAATGTATATATAAGCTCAAATAAATGTATAAAGAATGATATAGCTTTATTGCAATTTTTGAAAATACTAGTTAATATGGTTTCTACTTTTGTTTGAAACTATCCCAAATTAAATGTGATTAATGGGCAAAAACTAGGCGTACACGCGCTCCACTGAGTATGATTTAATTCACAACGTTTTTGCCGACCAAGCGAACCTTACAAATGTCTGCGTGCGCAGTAAAATAATGTAGATATAAAATAGTAGGCGTTAGATATTTATGAATGACAACCAGTTATAAATTAAATTAAAAAAAATTATAAACCTCCGAAAAGAACCACATCGCAGCTAACAAAACAGCCGATAAACTTGAAAACCTGAACCGATTTTGATAAAACATGTTTAAAAACTACCACTAGAAAATCGGTTGAGCATTTAAGAGCTACGGTGCCACAGACAGACAGACAAATAAATATAGCAGTCAAACTTATAACACTCCTCTTTTTGCATCGCGGGCAAAAACTAGTGCATTATCACGTATTCTGTATTTAAAAGATAAAAATTACAGAATGTTTGAGTTTTTTTTTAATTGACTTATCTTCACCATTTTCTTTTTTTCTTCAGTTTATTACGTTTTCTGAAACTTCTCTGCAACTTTGAGCATATATTGCAAAACAGCCTTGTACATAAGAGCACAGTAATAATTACTCGTTCTAGGGCGGTCGAGTGATTATTTTTTTACGCAGCAACAGGTGGTAGTAACAACGCACTGCTGAATGAACAAACAAATATTTCTAATTCACCTTTGTTAAATTACATTTTTAAGGCTAATATTTAATTATAATTTTAAAATTAATAATAATAAATAACTACAATAATATCAATGAAAACAATAATAATAATAATATAAAAATAATAATAATAATAAACAATAACTCCCCCTACGGGATCACCTTGTCGTGGTGGGGGGCTTAAGGGAAAGGCATGTACTCAACTGCAGTCTGAACAACTATACTCTGTAACAATAACAAGGCAGGATAATCCCTTTGCCTATTAATAGTTAATGACCCTTTCCCAACTAACGATCCCAAACCAGGTTTAAAAAAATGAGTGCACGGCGTAAACTACGGCCCCCAGTGCCCGGCAGATCCAGTAACCATGTCGACTCTACTGTATCTTGGGGCGCATACAATCTCCGGACGAGGAATATTTCCCGTCAAACGACTCAAGTGAGATCCACGGACACCGATACCCTTAGTGATAGTGATAGTTTATATACCCCCGGAAACGATAGATAAAAAACAATACCAAACATTTCACACCAGTCTTTATCTTCTTCATTATCATCAAGTAGCCAATTGCAGAAGGATGCATCATCCTTCTGCAACAGCAAATAACTCCTGTTATAGAAACTGTGCCCACCATCAGTAACCGTAACACGCGTAAAAAATGGACTTCTGAAATGAATGAATTTATATTGCGTACTTATCTATATTTAACAATGATGGATACTGACACTAAAGGTTATTTACAACCATTACACATGAAATTTATAGAACGATTCCCAGATATCCAAGTTACTCGACAAAGAATAGGAGATAAGCGAAGAGCAATAATGAATAACAAACTTTTGCCCCAAGAAATAGTAAATCAAGTTTATAATGAAGTGCAATCAAACTTACAGACTACATTTGACCAATCAATCTCTGTTACACAAAATAATCAACACACTAATACCCACCCTTTACAAACACAACAACGCATGAAATGGATAGACGAATATAATGAACCTATAATAATAATTTACTACAAAATAACTCAATGTGAGAAAAATAAAATAGCATATAGAAACTCTTACACCTAGAGTTTATAAATCAATTCCCCCATTTAAGTCATTTGACAGAGCAACGTAAAGCTGACCAAAGAAGATTAATTCTACATAAGAAAGATTTAAGTGTTGACCGCTTAGAATTAATTAATAATGACTTGCAAGAACAGCATAACGATATACAAGCCAATGACAACTCAATACTTCAGATAGGCATCACAGACAACGAAGGACCAGATACAGAAAGTTTAGATTTAAATGCTGAAAACCACATAACAAATTAAAATGAAAATTTACATAGGGAAAAGATAATTGTCATAGATGAAATGTTTGATAAAGCTTTAGAATATTTTGCTAATACAAACCCAACAGAAAGACCATTTATACCAAAGCAGTGATCATCAAAAAAATTGAGTAAAATAGTCGCCTATGCAAATAATATTTTATTGCCATAATACATCAACAGCGAAATTGAATTTAAAACATTTCAGAATAGTGTACTGTGCAGCATGGACTTCAGCTAAGCTCAACGGAGCTAAAATTGAAATAGCTGTACAAGTTGATAATCCGTTAAGACTTGAAAAACAAAAAAAATATAATAAGCCAAAGTGGGAACAAAGATTAGAAAACAAAGTAAGTGAATTAAGAGCAAAAATTGTAAGGCTAACACAATATATTAATGGAAATCGAGGTCAAAAATTAATCAAACACGTAAATGCTATACTTGAACAGCATAAAATTCATTCTGTCCACGAAGAACATAACACCAAACACGAACATTTTTAGACACACTTAAACAAAAACTTAAACTTACTAGTAGTCGGTTAAAAAGACATAGAGCATGCTCTCTACGAAATACTCAAAACATTCTATTTTGCTCAAATGAAAAACTTTTCTACCGTAATATAAAAAATCCTATTAAAAATAAAATCAGCAGTTTGAAAGGCTACGAAAATAATATCTTACCATCACCGAGAGAATTACAAAGTTACTGGTCTACAATATGGGAGGAACCTAAACATTATAATACAGAAGCGGATTGGATCAAAAATCAAATAGACACATCACAGATTAAAGTCATGCAATTTCAACACATCAAGACACTTTCCATAAAGTAATTAAAAAACTACATAATTGGAAAACACCCGGATCAGATAATATACATAACTATTGGTATAAAAAGTTTACAACTATTCACCCGATTCTGTTTAATTTTGTAAATAAATTCATACAAAGCCCGCATACCATGTCGCAATATATTAATTCAGGAATAACGTATATGATACCAAAAGACCCTAGCAATCTTGACAATCCTGCAAAATATACACCTATTACATGTTTACAAACATTGTACAAAATGATTACATCTTGCTTAACCGAAACCATTTATTAATACATAGAAGCTAATAACATATTGTCAGAAGAACAAAAAGGTTGTAGGAAATTTAGTCAGGGTTGCAAAGAACAGCTCACAATAGATGCAGTAGTATTAAAGCAGGTACAATCGAAAAGAAAAGATTTATTTAGCATGTACATTGATTATAAGAAAGCTTATGACTCAATCCCGCACACTTGGTTATTAAAAATTTTAGAAATATACAAAATACACCCAAACATAATACAATTTTTACAGGCTGCGATGACCAATTGGACAACGAAACTTAAAATTAACTCACTAGATGGAATGATAGGAACAGATATTATTGCAATAAGGAGAGGTATTTTTCAAGGGGATGCACTTAGTCCTCTCTGGTTCTGCCTTGCAATAAATCCCTTATCACAAATGTTAAACTCAAAAAACATAGGGTACTCTTTACAATACCATAGAACACAAGTTCATCTACATACTAACAAAGAAGAAAAAAAACTTAGTCATCTTTTGTATATGGACGATCTAAAGCTATATGCTACTACTCAAGATGAATTAGATCAATTAGTTATATTAACGGAAAAATTTTCACGAGATATTAGATTGGAATTTGGTATTGATAAGTGCGACATTAATTCAGTAAGAGCTGGACAGTATTATGAACATAACTATCAGTTGCAAACAGGACAGCAAATCAAATCTTTAGAGGAAAATGGAGTGTATAAGTATTTAGGATATAATCACTCTAAACAAATACAGCACAAATAAATTAAAAATACATTAACAGATCAGTTCCGATATAGACTTCGCTTAGTATTAACATCTCAATTAAATTCTAAAAATATATTTAAAGCTATTAACACATTTGCAATTCCCATACTAACTTATTCCTTTGGCATAATACACTGGTCTAAAACTGAACTAAAAAAGCTACAACGCGAAATAAATACATCTCTTACGAGGCACCGTAAACACCATCCCAGATCATATATACAAAGACTAACATTGCCACGAAATGAAGGAGGAAGAGGGGTAATAGACATAGTTAACTTACATAACAGACAAATAACTACACTCAGAAATTACTTTTATGATAAAAGAGCAATATCATCACTACACAATGCCATAGTACAGAATGATCATAAATTGACACCGCTTAATATGCATGATAAAACATTGCAAAAAAATGAGTTACTTACAGATAACAACACAAAAATTTACATATAGACCCAAAAGTCTCTACATGGAAGACATCGCCATGATTTGAACCAACCTATCGCAGACAAATTAGCGTCGAACGCATGGCTTCAACCTGGTGAGCTTTTCCCTGAGACTGAGGGTTTTATATGCGCAATTCAGGACCAAATCATAGAGACACGCAATTATCAAAAGCATATTATTAAAATAAAAAATTTACATACCGACACATGTAGACGCTGTTTTAATGCTTCAGAAACAATTCAACACATCACTGGTGTCTGCAAAGCGATTGTTCAGACGGACTATAAGTATCGGCATGATCAAGTAGCCAATATCATTTACCAAAAACTTGCGTTTAACGGGGTGGTGTTGGGGTTTTGTGGGGGGGGTTGTTTTTTTTGGCTGAGATGGGGGGGGGGGGGGGTTGGGGGTGTTTGGGGGGTGGGTTGGTGTGGGTTGGGGTTGGTTGGGGTGGTGGTTTTTTTTTTTTTTTTTTTAATTTTTAGGGGGGGAAAAAGATTTTTTTTGGGTTTTTTTAAAATAAAGAAGGTTTTTTTTTTTTTGTTTTTTTTTTTTTTCTATATATTTTTTTTTGTAAAGTTTTTTTTTTTTTTTTGTTTTTTTTTTTTTTGTTTGTTTATAATTCAAATAAATTTTAGTGATAAAAAATTTTTTTTTTTTTTTTTTTTTAACTCATCTTCTTCTTTGGTGGGGGGGTCTCGGTTTTCTCCATTACGGTGTGGGATAATATTAAAATATTAATAAATATACCTAAAAAAATAAAAAACCCAAAGCGGGGTATAAATTAACTGACCATCCAACTCAAGTATACTATAAATATAAACCAGAAATAGCCCTTGAGAATACCACTCACAAAATGTATTTTGACAGAGCCATACTTACTGACAAAACAATACACTTTAATAGACCGAATATAACATTAATAGATAAAGCGAATAAATGTGCTCTTATTATTGACATTGCTATACCTAACTCACATAACTTACAGGCAACAATTAATGAAAAAATTTCAAAGTACACTGAATTAAAACATGAAATTATTAGAATGTGGAATTTGCATAACGCCATTATAGTCCCTATTGTCCTCTTTGCAACTGGTGTAATACCAAAAGCGCTTCATCAATCATTAAAAACTTTAGATTTACCAAAACTAACATATATTCAATTGCAAAAAGCAGTTTTACTTAATACTTGTAGAATAGTTAGAAAATTTATCTCTACAGAAAACTACCCATAATCAAACAAGTTCATGGTACCCACTTGGCTTTGTCCCGTGGTAATAATCATTAATCCAGTTTTGTTAAAACAAACTGAGAAAGCGTACAAAATATAAATAATAAAATAATAAATAATAGTAATAAAATAATAAAAGGCGTAGGGAAGTGACGACCAAAGGCGTAGGGAAGTGACGACCCCATCGCCCGCTGACGTAACGGTTATGTGACAAAACCGCTACGTCAGCGCAGTCAGTCAGCACCTTGCCAAGAGGTGTTAGTGCCGTGCCTCGGCAAAAATTGAAGGTGCAAAGGCCCGCTTGTGCACATGAGGCCATGTGCACAAGCGGGACTTTGAACCACCATGAAACGGCGCCGGGTCTGGGCGACTCCCGCTAAATGACGCCCTCAAAAATGGATGATGGAATTAAATAGAACGCGCAAAGAGCCTCTGCCTGGAGCTGGCGCTGGACGCGACAGCATGTGAACCGCCAGCCGAGCGCGATGTGCTGCACGACCACCCAGCAGCCTCTCGCATCCATCATCCCCACCAGCTGGCTTGGTGTCGGCAGGGCCTTCGCGGGCCCAGCTATCGGCACCCGCCACTGGTGGACTACGCCGCATGCGTTGGACAACCCAGATGAACAGCAACGCATTGCGGGCGTATTTTAGGGCGAAAGGGGGAGAAACTGGAGGTTTTGCGTATCGGGCAAGGATGCATCGACTTTTTTCTGAGCTGGAGTCATCTGTAACCGTCACCGAGCAAAACCTGGCAGACCGAGTTCGGTATATCTTGCGCTGAAATACATTTGATGTCACCGAACTCGAACGACTACGACGTGAGGCTGTTCCTTCATCGGGTGAAAATGCTGCGGCTGAGGATGCGGCGCTACAACTTGCTGAGCAAACGGCAAATGTGGATGCCGCCGTGAATACGCCAGTTGTGGTTGATTCAAACGATGATGGAACAGTCGCACAGGAACTGGAACTAGAGCAAATGAGGAGTACATTGGAAAAAGCGATTGTGGAAACGCGCAGTACGCCTCGTGAAAATCGACCGCAACTTCCCCGCTTAGCCCTAAGCAAGCGGAATCGGGCTGTCGTGAGGGCTCTGAACCCAATGCTGGTTACCTATTTGGAAGCCATCCGGGACCTTTGCGAGACGGACTCAATTCTTTTTGGCGCTACACTGGCAGTCTGCCGTATTATAGGCGCCAAACTTTCCACGGCTAGACGCGCTAATGGACAAAGTAGTGCTATACCAGCCTGGAGAATAAGAACTGAAGAACGTATCGCAAAGGCTAGGGCCCTCATCGGCAGACTGATACGCTTCAGGTCAGGCAATACCAGGCCAAGGATTGTGCGTACCGTCAGGATGGCGTTTGCTGGGACAAATGTTAGTTTGTCCCAGCCGGATATAATGCAAAAACTGACGGAGCGCATAGACGACCTAAAGCAAAGAATCGCTGCTTGAGGAAAGCGGATTTGGCGATATGAGGTCGACACGGTTCAACCAGAATCGTCTCTTCCAGAGTGATCAGAAGAGGCTCTATAAATTAATGGAGCGACCAATAGTAAGTGGAACGGCCCAGCACCAAATCAGGCCGACACGGTCGCATTCTCGCGCAGCCTATGGTCAGACCCGTAAACCACAACGAGGGCCCTTGGACGGAAGTTGTGGCGAGTCAGTGTGCGGGTAATATGCCCATGGACCCCGTCATCATAACACCGGATGACTTAACTGAGGCGGTGCGTATGGCCCCGAACTGGAAAAGTCCGGGGCTTGACGGGCTGCTTCACTTCTGGCTGAAGGGGTTCATGGTGTGTCACACTGTGCTCGCCCGACAGTTTCAAGAGGCTCTCAACCAGAAGTCGCTCCCAAGCCTCTTCACTACTGGGATCACTCATTTGGTTCCTAAAAATCAGTGTGCCGAGCAAATACCGCCCCATCACGTGTCTACCGACCATATACAAGACACTAACATCCATTTTGAGCGCGAGAATCGCTCGTCACCTGGACTCAAATCAGGTGATGTCGCGCGCTCAAAATGGATGTCGGGGCGGCGGTCGTGGAACCAAAGAACCACTCCTCATTGACGCGGTCATTGGCAAAGTGGTGAAACGCAACCGTCGAAACTTCTCCGCCGCCTGGATAGATTACAGAAAGGCATTTGACTCAGTGCTCCATACATGTCTAAAGAGGGTCCTCGAGCTGTACAAGATTGACTGTACAGTTCGAGACGTCCTCGAGCAGTGCATGGGGCAGTGGTACTCCACTTGGGCAGTGTGCGGGTGGAGTACGATCCTCTGTCATCTAGGCGAGCGGATGACGGCTGCGGAAAGCCGCATAAGGATAAGAAGGGGTATATTCCGGGGCGACTGTCTGAGTCCAATCTGGTTCTGCCTCTCTTTGAACCCTCTCAGTACTTTACTGGAGGGCTCCGGGAGGGGATTTCAGCTTTGGAAAGGAGGTACAAAAGTGACCCACCTTTTCTATATGGATGACCTCAAATTATTCGCCTCCAGTCGCTCCCATCTTATGGAATTGTTAAACATCACTTGTGAATTGAGCTGCCATTCTGATAGAATTGTATTCACGAGTATTATCGTCGATGGAGTGTCTTACCTGGAATAGTGGTGTTGGAAGTAGTGGTGCCGGGAGTAGTGGTGTTGGGAGTAGTAGTGACAGAGTTAATGCATGCAATTGAGGGAGGGCGGGAGGTGCTCTTCAATCCAGGTAAGACATATCGTTGTACAGGGTATCTGACGGCAGAGTTAGGATTTTGAAATGAATTAAAAGTCAATTTGCATATTTTTGTGAAAACATTTTTACTGAAAATTATTGAACTATAATGCGGATTTTATTTTTTAAAGATTACATCTTCCAGATGTCTTCCATTTCGTAGCACGAACTCATGGATACTATCCATCGCATTTTGTATAACGCGCCTAAGCATAGCCGGCTCGATGTCGCGTATTTCTCGTTGGATATTTTTTTTAGCTCAGCGATATTCCTCAGAGTATTGACGTAAACTTTGCTCTTAAGGTACTCCCATAGAAAAAAGTCCATGGGGGTCAAAACTGGTGATCGCGGAGGCCACGCGATATCACCAAAGCGGGATATCAATTTTTGAGGAAACAATTCACGAAGTTGGTCCATAGTGGCTCTTGCAGTGTGGCAAGTGGCTCCATCCTGCTGAAGCCACGTTCTTGAGCTGTAGGCTGGATGCTTTTTAAGTTGGAGTATAAAATAATTGGATATCATTTGCCGATACACCTCACCAGAAACAGATATCGTAGCACCTGTCGCATTTTCAAAAAATACGGCCCGATTATTCCATTGACCGAAAGAGCACACCACACTGTCACTTTCGGGCTATGCAGCGGTCTTTGATGTTTTTGTCTGGGATTGACAACTGACCAAAAGCGATAATTTTGTTTGTTAACATATCCATTTAAATGGAAATGTGCTTCGTCACTCCAAAATACAGTATTCAAAGTGTGAAATCTCTCAATGATTGTCTGGCAAAAACTTTTACGTAAATTGTAGTCATTTTCATTTATTTCCTGCACTATCTGTATTTTATAGGGATAGAATTTCAAATCACGTTTTAAAACACGGTTTTAAAAAACGGTTGATTTGGTGGCGTTTAAAGCCGCCGCTCTTTTTCGTATTGAGAAGCGTGGATTGCGACGAACGCTAGCTGCCACTTCGTTTATTGTTTCTTCCGTCCTTGAAGTTCTGCTTGGGCCCGGACGCGGTTGATTTATAGCGGAACCGGTAGCTCGAAACTTGATAATCCATTTACGAATCAAATATTCGCTTGGTCCATCGCGTAAACGTCTGATATTTTAGTGAGAATAAAACTGTCTCCGAGCCACAACGTACGATTCTCCACCTTTCAAAAACGCTTCGATAGCGAACGCGCGGTGCTCACCCGACCACTGCGAGATCGTGACTAACGAATCCGCACGAACTACGAAGCTACTGCGCTCCTCCCCCCGCGCTTACTATTAACGGTTTTTTAAATATTTAAATTTAAAATCCTAACTCTGCCGTGAGACACCCGGTATTTAGTTAGCGGATGCTTGCAAATTAATTAATATAATTATTATCCTTATTTTCATTCATTCTTAGTAGTAAAAAAGTGTTTTAATAATACTTTTAGTTCTGAAGTTAGAAAATACATAAAATATACATAAGTGCACTTATTTACTTACAATAATAAAACAATAACAAGTAGTACACCTGACAGTAATTAACATTGAAAGACTGCAAAGCAGTTGAAACAATTGAAAACATCTTCATCCGTATTTATTAATTAAACATTAAACCGTATAAGTTAAACATTTTAAAAACAACAAATATTACATTTTAAATTTTATTTTAAGGCAAGTCAAATTATTAGTAATCTATGAATTAACTTTAGGGCAACATCACTGTATTTTTACAGGGGATTGGCTCTGCTGCGGTGGCCCAAATAGCATCAAATAATCTGCGACACTGTTGTTATTTTTCGACGATAAATCCGATAAATATTTGTTATTAAATAATACATTTTATCATGTTATCACATGTAGATAATAATAGCATTAGCGGATAAGTTTTACTAGCTCACAAAAGGACAAAAACAGCTACGGAGAATAGATAAGTATGTAAATATTATGTAAATTAAATTTTACTTTAAATATTCATAGGACTGTTCTTTAAAATATATTTACTTGAACAAATTTAAATTTTTGAGGATTTTAATTAAGTATATAAAATACTTGAATATAAATAAATAGCTTTCATCTGAAATATAGCTAATAAGTTTTAGTTCAAGAAAGAATACGGCAGCGGTGTCCCCTACATAAATACGTTGAGGATTCCGATGTTGGATTAGGCAACAAGTAGAGAGCAAGAAGATACTATAAAAGGACTTTTTTGTGGTAAATGCGCAAAGCTGTGTTTTCTGCGGGTTAAACTAGACTAGATTTAGTCATCCCCAATCCGAGACTATATTTAATAAAGTTTAGAACTCATATACAAATTTGTTACAGTACTCGACGACGTCGTCCTGAGAAATATTGGTACGGCCGGTGTAAAAAGCATCTCCAGTGCTGACGTCTGCATAGCTATGAATGTTACTGGTTTGCGAAATATCATTGATATCCAGAAGAAAACAGTGTAGGTGATAGCAATTAGCCTTGTGAAACAAAGGCTTTCAGTCGGAGCACGCACCGTCGACTAGGATATTGATGCTCCGATCTATTAGAAAACTATAGTGATCCAATTACATAATTTGTCGGGAAACTCATAGGAAGGAAGCTTCGAAAGCAGCGTTATGTATCAAATTCGATCGAATGTCTTTGCTATGTTCAAAGTAAATGCCAAGGTCTTCCTCTTGGACTCTACCACCTATACTCATCTATGAGTAAGGTAAATTAGAAAATTACCAGATGAGCGACCCCGACAGTAACTGTATTGGCGGTTATTAATGAGCTGTAGTTGTAACACGACTGGGTCTACTTGATCGAGGAAGGACTACAATCATACTAGCGTAATTTATCAGCTAACTGATGTGCTATGTTTCGTGTGGTGATTTATATATCCAGGGACACTTTTTACTGGAAACGGGGCAATCCATTTTAGTCCTCAGGGGTGACGTCAAGGGTGAAAAAGCATATGCATTTTTATTCTTTATCGAAGATAGATGAAGATTTCTATGGACCACAGCAGCACAGACTTACTATCTTGTGAACTTTATGCCCATTTGTCACCCTTATACCTTTTCGACGAAAACGACGAAATTTCGAC
Organism: Parnassius apollo; assembly: GCA_907164705.1. Classification (NCBI taxonomy): domain Eukaryota; kingdom Metazoa; phylum Arthropoda; class Insecta; order Lepidoptera; family Papilionidae; genus Parnassius; species Parnassius apollo. The sequence goes on along the minus strand of CAJQZP010000885.1, from coordinate 19,795,353 downwards.
ATAATTTATTTAGTATTTGTAGAGGCTATTCTGTCCAAAAAGACAGAGAGAAAACAACATGTTTTTGTTATCTATATCGATAGTTACACAAGTATGATGCAATAAAATTTGATTGGCACAGATTTGGCCTGAAACCAGTTTAATTAAAGTATAAAATGTTCCAGGGTATAACTAAGGCGCCAGTAAACCATGCAAAGTTCTGTCAAAATCCAACCAGTGTTTTCAGAGCCTATTCTGTTATCAATAATATGTAATAGATTTATTTGGCTTCTATATCGATAGAGGTAAAACGCAATTAAAATTTAAAAGAAATTCATTGTAGGTGTTTTTTTCAATTCATTCATTCAAATTCATTCATGGCCTGAGAACAGTTTTATTGTAATATAGAAGATTGTCTAGAACAAATATTTACAGTTTTTAAACTTAAATGACACGACTTTAACAAACATTACGTTCTGTTTGTTTTTAATCCAAAAAATATATACTGCTACACATAACAATATTGTTTTATTGCTTTACTAAATTAAACTTGGATTTTAGTGGCATTTGTAAAAAAGACGTTAATTTCATGTTTATATATTTGTTACAAAGCTAGAACCTATTTATTAAATGTTGACAATGTCAACAAATTTTTTGAATTTCGTATTCAAATACATCCTTAATGGAAACTTTGAAACATGCAAATAAGTTGTACATGTTGTAAAGCATATCGCGAAATTATGTTGAATCCATTTAAATGCTACATTGCTTCTTACGTTATTAAAATGTTTGTATGAAATATCCTTTTTACTTTATTTGTGTTTTTAATTTATATGTGAAAGACGTGAGACATTTATGCAAATCTAAAATTAAGATCAAAGAATTTAGCACATTTTAGAAGATTTATGCAGAATATTAGCAATTAATGCTTTAATTTTTAATTTATCTTTTACCACGTAAAATATTCATTATTTAAATTAATTAATCAGAAATCAAAATATAACGTGCATACAGATGCAAATTTATACAATACCTTGCCTTCTAACATGGTCGTAAATGACATCGAACAATGTTCGGCATTGGAATTCAGATAGCATTTAGTAGTGACAGTAATGATGATGAATCAATAACAACTTATTAGTTTATACATTACGGAGAAACTTGCTTTGCATGCTTTATTGCAGTTTAGTCTTTCTTTATACTTATAGTCTTACATAGTCTCAAATTCAAAGTGTGCTCGAATGAAATGAAGAGTTATGGAAAACGTAATTATTAATGATATATAACATGATATATTCGTGTGACATACTAATATATTTTTATGGGAAGGTTTATTAGATGCATGCCATTATTTTTATGTTTGAACGTGGAATAAAAAAATTGCAAATAAGAAAAATACTATTGCAGTTTTTAAAAAAGAGGCGGAAAACAAATTTTTTAAAAATGCGGCTCACCTGCTGGTAAATGAATACCATCGCCCATGCACTGCGCGCTAACATCAAGTGCCTTTTAAAAAAATGATCTAAACGTAAAGCAACAACAAAAACAAGTAATAAACATTTTATTAAGAAATTTCTTATTAGGATGTAGTCTTAGTAGGATGTATAGAAATAAAATAATTTTATATTAAATACAATACAAAAAAATAATAAATACATTTTTTTCAAATTTTATAATTTATGTTGTCACTGCATTTTAACGTGTTTTATTAAAGAAAATCTTAATCATAATAAATAGAATATTAGTGATGATACCAAATCGTATATTTTTAACTACACTTTTGAATAAATTAGTAAACAATTGTGATTGAATTAGCTTTTCTCAATAGATTCTGATTGTGTTTATCTACCAAGAATCGAAGTTGTGGACCCTGATGGAATTAATTTAAATCATTACTATTCCGCTGTTGTTGTTAAACTTTGGTAATATACTCTCTAAACACATTAATTTCTCCAGATTTAACTATGTTTTCATTAAATAATGGAATGCATAATAAATTCAAATAATTTAAATATAATTTGAATGAATTTAATTTGAAACTTGAAGATGTTTCAATATCCATAGTGAAATAACTAAAAGAAACTGTGTTAAGGCAGAGGCAAATCCTAAAACACGTATATACTAATAGCATAATTTTAAGCTTAGAACATTACCTTATGATAGAATATTATGATCGTTGAATAACAGTGCAGTGGAATGTAAATTAAAGTGGATGAATTTTAAAAATAGCAAGTTTTCGAAATTTAATACAGACGTAAATGAAATGGATCAAAAATGATACGAATATCACCAACACATTAAATCCAAAAATGAATTAAAACAAAATACTGCCATTTCTTTTAAAAATAAAATAACATACTCACGATTAAAATATATTCAAAACAGTCGCATTTCTAAAACAACACTTTAAACTAAAAAAGTTACCTCTTTTAACAACTTTAACTCTTTGTGTGCCAGCGTGCGTATATGGATGCGTGGGTGCGTGCGTGTGTGCACACATGTATGTGTTTTATCAATATGCGGTTACCAGCTTCTATTCAGAGATCATACATTGTTGAATGAAGGCCTCCTCCACCTGGTGACATTTGTCTCTAAATTTTGCAGTACGTGTCCGTAGATTTCAGGTATTGTCTCTATATCATTCTTTCATCTTAGAAGAGGTCGACCTCCTTCTCTCTTTTTCCATCACAAGGAATCCAATGATCAAATTTTATGATGTGTCCCACCTATTTCCATTTAAGCGTCGCTATCGTCTTAATCTGTGATTTTTGTTTTACTTCTAATTTTGCTGCTGCTGATTCCATATTTTAGTTATATTTTTAACAAACAAACGCTTTGAAAGGATATTATTTTCCTTCATATTTCTGCATTGTAGGCAAAGTTCCGTAAGTAAGAGTTAGTAGTGCTTTCGAGTCCATAACTATCTTTTTTATTTGTAATGGGAAGTTTCTCTTGAATATTTCTTTTAAAAACCAGTATTTTCCGTTTCCATGTCAGTGCTATTGATATAAAGAAGTTCTACTTCTTTCGTTGTCCTGTTCTCAAAATAACACTTTAGCATTAACTAAGTAATAGTTTTGCGGTATAAAATTTCGTAGTAACCGCTTACACAGTGCTATTCGTTGTGCACTAGTGCAAATAATTAATCTTGGCTCCAACAGTCAACCCCATTGCATTTGTCGTCGCGCACTACCACAGTTGCAATGTTGCGCCATCAAACTCGAGGCCTGGGTAGGAGGCAATCAGAATATCAGCGCCCAATTAAGTGCCCTTTCCTATCTTGAGCTGTTCTCATATATAGTAAATTAGGTCATAGCAGAGTGTATTGTCCAAAACCGGCCACAAGCCACGTTCTGCATCTTGTTTTGATTATAGTGAACCACGCTAAATACTGTCCGCTTTCGAAATTTTTGCACTCAATTGTATGAGGCCATTTTTCCCGGGAATTGAACCCGAAACCCTGTGGCCGCACTATTTTGTGGTTCTTTCGCTCCGGATACGAAGGATCTAGTCACTTAGTCACCTCAACCATTTTGTGACCGTCTGTTTCCGGATTCATACCCAGGAACTCTACCACTCCACCATTTTGTGGTCCTTCATCCCGGATTTAAATTTAGCAATTTAGCAAAGAACTTTGTGAAGTTAGGTGGCTTGCAGGATGTCATACCTGCTCGGGAAAGAATGGGTTGGGTAGGTTATGACGATGATGGAGTTTGAAGTTGAGGTTTCAGAATGTTGTTGGTAGCGTGTATAGATCACGTCGGGGTCGCCAGTTTGTCGATGAAAGAAAAAAGGAAAATCTATCTCTGGGCAAGGTGCCCAGATAGATTTTCCTTTTTTGAGATATACCGTTTTTACTTGGAATTTTGATAGCGCGATTTAGGCTTTGATGTGTTACGCTTGTGGCGCGACGACAGCGCAACAGTTTACTCATATAACGTTTTATACAAAGTAGAAGTATTTCAAAATATGACCTTGTTAAATAAAAACGTATAATTGAATTTACTCGATTTTTATAAAAGCGGGTTTTTACCAAAATGTGATACTTTTGCTTGTAATAATTTTCTTGTATTTTTTTTTTTATTAATGACCCTTTTTATAACTATTGTGCGTTAAAAATTAATGCAAAGTCGCAACTGACAAAACGCCGTTTTGCACTGAAGTTAGCAAAATACAAAAATGGCGGTTGTGACTTTTTTGTAACAATTTAAACTCTGAAATGAATGAAGGTCACATTTTAACAATTACACTATTTAGATATATTTTTTTAAATCTGGCCATTTTGTATTCGATGAGTGACGTATTTAAAGTTTGGATGATAATCAATAGTAAAAAGTCCGTGGTTGCGCGGAAAACCATTCGTATTTATTTATTTTGACGGTAGGCTGCCAAATCGGTTATCCCTTTCCAAAACGACATCATTCATACCCTCCTATCGACACATCGGGGTGGTGGGGTGGGAGGGGAAAGAAGATGATTCTAGAATATCACGTAATCATCGCAACCGAAGGAATAAAAAGGCACGCGCGACCGACGCGCGCTCTCTTCCCGCCGTGCTCGTTGTTGGAACCACACCGCTAGTAGAACCGCTTTAGCCTGGAAGCAGTCGAGCTCCAGGAAACCCGCCTCACCTCGTGTGAGATATAGTCGCGCACCGCCTCTCTCCAGAGTGTCTGTCCAGAAGAAGTTCCAGAGGTCGCAGCTATAGTGCCCAGCAGTAGAGAAGAAACACCCCGGTGAGTCAATATTCCTAATAATATTGCCTGCTTGATATAATTGTGTTTTAACCCGCTCCAATTTTGTTTTCTCCTAATCAAGCAGGATTCCTTTCATCGATTTGGCAAATAATAGTTCGTTTTTAGGGAAGAGCGAGTGCATTGTACCGCATGCTATAGTCGCCGTTTATATAAGTGTAGAAACATTTTGTAGATACAGTCCACTTAGATTAATAGCTCGCGTAATAGGTTTAAGGTTCGACCGGGGAATTAGACTTCGGCAACCTTAGGCTCGACGCTCCACCATTTTATGGTCACTTCAGCAGGATTTGGACTGTTGTTTAGTAGTCGTTCAACCATTTTCTGGTCAAATTATTAGATTAATTATTTAGATAATGCACTCTAATTTATGGAATAGACTTAAAAAGTATTCGTTTAAAAATAGAATTATTCATTAAAGTAGTGTTTGTGTTTGGTTTAAATTTAAAGCTTATTAGTCGCTTAAATAATTGAAACAGTGTAATAGCAATCGTTTTGTACGCTTACCCGACAATTTTGATAAAAATATAGTTTAGCGAGCGACACGCGTCACCTCGACTCGCTGTAACAGGTGTTCGATTTAATTACGTAATACGGCATACGAGTATCCATCCTTCATTATTTGTGCGTTGTGAGATTAATTGTGATTAATATAACTTTATTACAATAATTTAAAATGGCAGTTAGTGGAAATGAAATTAAAATTAAAACGCTTTATGCCAAGAGGGACATACTTTTTTCACGTATACAAAGTATTAGTGATCACATAAAGAACATCAATGTAGAAGCAGTGCGGGAAACTTTTTTGATTGAAATTGAAACGGTGGATTCTTTGCGGACGGATTACGAAAGAATATTAGACCAAATTAATCATTTGGAATTACAAATCGACCCGAAATACATAGTGAACTACCAACCGCTTCTAGCATTTGAAGATATGTTGTGTCGCGTGAAAAGGACGGCGAAATTCTTACGATCTCAAAACGAAGCAAAGCCGGAAATACAGGTACGTCCACGTGACTCAATTAGGTTGCCGCCAATAGATATTCCGGTATTCAATGGTGATATTAAGACATGGCCCTTCTTCTTCAGTAGTTTTCAAAACAATATACACAATAACCCATCGTTATCGGACGCTGAAAAATTATATTATTTAATTAGTAAACTTAGTGGCAGGGCACAGTCAATTTGCTCGGGTTTTACACCTACAGCAAACAATTACTTGTTAATATTCGAAACGCTTAAAACTAAATATGAAGATAGGAGAATGTTAGCTTCCGAATATTTGAACCAGATATTCGATCTTAAACCTATATCATCCGCGAACATCAACGGCTTAGAGCAGTTTTTAGATAAATTTGTGGCATCGGTGGCTGCACTTAAGAATTTGAAATTTAATGACCTTATGGACGTGGTGTTTCTCCATATTGCACTAAAGAAATTAGACCCCGACACCGTGCGTGCGTTTGAAATGGAGCATCGTAGCTCGGAGATGCCTTCCTTTCATTCATTAGCATCGTTCGTGCGAGATCAAATAAAGGTGATGCAGCGCTCTCCGAACGTTAAACAGGAGATAAAGGTGCGTCGACCGTAGACAGACTCAACCATCTAAAATAGCAGGGTCGTTAACTTACGTAACCGCTACGTCAGCATCACTTCAGCATGATTGTATCGTATGTAAAGATAAACACGGTAATTTATATAATTGTGCTACTTTTCGTAAATATTCACCAAGCGAACGTTATAAATTAGTAAAGACAAACAACCTATGTCTGAACTGCTTAAGTGATAAGCATTTAGTTGCAAAATGCAATTCGAGTTCCGTATGTAGCAAGTGCGCCAGGAAACATCACACGCTATTACATTTTGCATAGATAGCAACATAGCGGCGTCAAGTAAAGCGGACAAGGAATTCACCCCTACTAAAGTCAACGATTCTAGCGGTCGACCTGGTGATGTCGCTCTGTGCTCATTGGCGAATATGGGAGCACAACCTCCTTCAACCGTGTTACTGGGTACGGCGCGTATTTTGGTTAGGGATTCGCGTGGAAACGAACAAAGCGTCCGTGCACTGCTGGACAGCGGAGCCCAAAATAGCTTTATAACGCGACAATGTTGTCAGCGCTTAGGCTTAGTAATAAATAGGTCACTTTCATGTCCTGTAGTCAAAGGCATCGGAGGTACTAGTAAAGCTACCCAGGGATATATAAATTTAAAATTTTATTCTCGGATAGATTGTAACGTTAACTTTGATATAAATGCACTAGTAGTGGATAGGGTCACTGAACGGTTGCCAACCGTTTCGGTTGACGCCTCGGCAATGATTGAATTTAAAAATTTGACTCTAGCGGACGACACTTACGCCGTTCCTGGAAACATAGATATGCTCATTGGAGCATCGCTTTTCCCTCATCTTTTGTTATACAATAAGGTCAGGGGCAACTCCTCGCATACCGCGCCTTACGCACTGGAAACCGTATTGGGCTATGTTATCGTAAGCTCCGCCCCCATCATAGATAGTATTTCGGCAACCTCTTATTGTGGTATGGCTGTCGAACCGCTCGAGTCGTTAGTCCGCAAATTTTGGGAGATGGAGGAGGTGAACGTCCCACCCATAGCTACCTCAGATGACAGATTATGCGAGGAAATTTACGTCCACACGACCGTTCGTGATCGCGACGGTAGATATAGTGTAGCGCTACCCTTTAAAGGAGATGTTTTATCTCTCGGCGATTCGCGTCTAATGGCGGAAAAACGTTTCTACAGCTTGGAGCGTAGGATGCCCGCTTCACCCCAGTTAAAAGAAGCTTATGACGGCGTCATTAACGAATATATAAGAGAAGGTTGCATATCACCCGTGGCTTCGAAATTAGATAACTACGAAGACACACCGTCGTATTTCATACCACACCACGGGGTCATTAGGGAGGACAAACTTACGTCTAAGTTACGTGTAGTGCTCGACGCTAGTGCTAAAACTAGCACTCACCTGTGCTTAACGATATTCTCTATAGTGGGCAAAATTTACAGGGCAGTTTATTTAATATAATAGCTAATTTTCGTTTTTTTAGTATAGCACTATTCGCCGATATTCGCCAAATGTTTCTTTGCATAGGGGTCCGTGAATGCGACCGTAGATTCCAACGCATTTTATATCGTTTCAACCCAAAGGAACCTCTAATGGTGTTTGAATTTAACCGCGTTTGTTTTGGTTTAAAGTCGAGCCCATTTCATGCGTTACGCACGGTGAAACAGCTCGCCCACGATGAAGGTCCCTCTTACCCTAAAGCTAAGAGGGCAATTGAGAGCGGTTTATATATGGATGATTTTGTATACTCGGTCGATAGCGTGGAGGAGGCTACCCTAACCACCGCCGAGGTTATAAAGCTCATGAAATCGGGTCAATTCGATCTTGTCAAGTGGACTAGTAATTCGCGTCCGGTTTTAGATACAATCCCACTATCACACCGTCTTTCGGCGATAAAGGAATTCGACGATTCTGATACACACAAGGTGCTCGGTCTGTGTTGGTCACCAGAGTCCGACGTGTTTAGCCTTAAGTTAAATCCGCCCGTAGAGAAATGCACAAAGCGCACAATACTGTCATGCGTTGCTAGATTATGGGATGTCATGGGTTTCGTAGCTCCGGTGGTATTATACGCTAAGCTTTTGATTAAACAACTTTGGTTATTTGAATGCGATTGGGATGATTCGCCGCCTGACAGCATTGTTCGGTTGTGGCAGCATTTTAGAGAGGAACTTCCTTTACTAAGAGAAATTAAAATACCGCGTTATATAAACGTCGATAGAAATAGCGTCATAACGGTCGTTGGGTTTGCAGACGCCAGCGAGAAGGCTTACGGGGGCGTTGTATATTTCCACGTTCAGAATAATGGTAGAAATTCAATTAGACTCATTAGTTCTAAGTCGAGAGTCTCCCCCCGTAAGGTTGTCTCTCTCGCGCTTAGAGCTTTGCGCAATATTAGCACTCACCAAGCTTATTACCGCAGTTATCAGCGCATGTAGGGATAGAGTTCACATAGAAAGGATATTTGCCTTTTCCGACTCCACCGTCGCCTTATGCAGGGTTTATTCTTCACCCCACCGTTGTGATACGTTTGTCGCGAACCGAGTGGCCAAGATCCAAGACGAACGAAACGCGGAACTTTTATCACGTGTCCGGTACGGAAAACCCTGCCGATTGTCTATCCCGTGGACTCACCCCGATGCAAATAATGGACCACCCGCTTTGGTTCCACGGACCTTCTTGGGTTCACTTGGATCCCTCGCAATGGTCAATATCCGATTTCGAACCTTCGTCAGTGTCACAACCGCCGGAAGAGAAGAGACACGCTCTAGTGGCGAACGTTTCGAGCGAGGTTTCTCCAATCATTGCTTTGGCGAACCGCTTGTCCTCTTGGGTGAAATTATTGCGTAGCGTAATTTACGTTTGTCGATTCGCGAAGCTTTTACCGCGACGTTCGTATGTCTTAGCGTCCGATTACAACTATGCCGAGTCGCTAGTATTACGTGAACTTCAACGTGCACACTTCTCTGAAGAAATTACAAGATTACAATCGAATAGAGCTTGTAGTCGCGCCTTTCAACGCCTTAAGCCATTTTTACAGGATGGGATTGTAAGGGTAGGTGGACGCTTGTCTAACTCGCAGTTGAGTTACGACCAACGGCACCCTATAGTTTTACCGCGCAAAGACCATATCATGAATTTATTAGTGGATTACCATCATAAATTGAATTCGCACGCTGGCCCCGACTTGCTGATGTCGATCTTGCGTCAGAATTATTGGATTCTTTCTGCACGTAGTTTAATACGCAATCGGGTGCACAGATGTATAGCTTGCTTTCGAGCACGCCCCAAGCCGTCATTTCCGGAAATGGCGGAACTTAGATCTTGTAGAGTAATACAATCAGTAAAGCCCTTTACGAACACCGGGTCTGATTTCGCTGGTCCGTTTAAGGTCATGCTCACTCGCGGGCGTGGTATAAGATCCACAAAGGCTTACGTCTGCATTTTCATATGTCTAACTACTCGAGCGGTGCATATAGAACTCGTTGGTGATCTAAGCACAGCAGGCTTTATGGGTGCATTTAAAAGATTTCTATCCCGCCGTGGCCCTGTAAGTAAATTATATTCGGATAACGGTACGAACTACGTCGGTGCAAAACGTATTGTTACGCGCTCCAGTCAACGATACACTAGCGCCATCTAGTGTCAGGAACGAGAGCGAGGGGAGCATTGAGAAAATGACATCACAAATTACTCAACCGACAGCGCCTAGTCGAAACTCGAACGCTCGGTACCTTCCGCGTGTTTACTTGAACATTCTGGATATTTATTTGCTAATTTAAATATATAGGCGCTGCAAGATGCGATGGAGGCAGTGTTGATTTGGGCGAAACAAGCGAAGCTTCGGAGTGGAATTAAGTGAATTAGTGTGTTTAAATTATTAGTGTTTTAACTCTAATTGTGTAAAGTAAATTAAAGTGTTAATTTAGGTAATTTTATCGGCAATTTTTATTGTCACGAACCTCAAGCTCGTAACAATTGATGTCAGAAGTGGGATAAAATCATGCCGATTTTACCTAAGGAGGCAACGGAGGGTGTCCGTACCCGAAATCAACGCCAGCAGGAGACGGACCAAAGAAGATTTGGTAGTGCAACGCCGCTGACGTCGGAGGGCCAGCCGCCGGCTGCAGGCCCGTCAGTAGCTCCTCCATCTGCAGCACCCGATTTAGGTGCTCTGATGGTGATGCTGCAGGAACAGGCCCGCCGACAGGAGGAACAGGTCCGTCGGTTGGAGGAGCAGCTGCGGGGTGGACAGGATGAACAGGCTCGTCAGCAGGCGGAACAGGTCCGTCAGTTGAAAGAGCAGCTGCAGAGCGGACAAGAGGAACAGGCCCGCCGACAGGAGGAACAGATGCTTCTCGTGAAGGACCTTCACGCTACCTTCGGGAAAGAGATAAGGGAGGTGAAAGATAAGGTTGCTCAACATGAAAACCGCCTGTCGGAAGCTGAAACCCGAATTGACCTAGTGAACAATCGGGTTGACAACGTAATGGCTGACATGAGGAAATCACTAGACGAACTCAAACTTGGCGAGGGAACTTCAGTTCCCCTAGTAGCTACTACACCTTCGCTACGTGGGTTCAAGGTGCCACCATTCGACGGGATTTCTTCCTGGTCAGCCTACAAAATCCAGTTCGAGGCTGTTATGAAGGCGAACGGCTGGAATAAAAGTCAGGCCATGACTGCTCTCACACTAGGCCTGCGCGACCAGGCCTTAACAGTTCTGGAAGCTCTCGGTGAGGAAGTGACTTATGAGCAACTCCTTGAGGCATTGGAGGCGAGATATGGTGACGCTCACCTGGAACACGTCTTTTGAGCGCAGCTTAAAGATCGTGTGCAGCGCATCAACGAAAACCTGCAGCAGTGGGCTCTAGAGGTGGAGAAGATGGTTCGAAAAGCATACCAGTCTGTACCTGCGCTCATTGAAGGGAACCTGGTTCAGACATTCATCGACGGCATCCGCGACCTTGAAGTCAGAGCTGCTGTGAGACTCGGGTACCACGACACGCTTAAGAACGCCTTGGCCCATGCACTGGAGGTGGAAGCCGTGCGGCAGGATCATCGTTCCCATCGCATCAGGGATGTTGCAGCAGCTACAGTTCGCTACCGCAACAAAGGATACAGCCCAAGGTGCTATGGCTGTGGGGAAAAGGGCCATCTTCGAATCAGCTGCCCTAAGCGAACCGTGGAAAGGAGAGTTGATCGATCTCGAGAGGGTAGTGTAGCTAACGACACTGCCTGGCGGCGACAGGATCATCGTTCACCTCACGCTAGGGAGGTTACAGCAGTTACGGTTCGCGACCACAATAAAAGATACAGCCCTAGGTGCTATGGCTGTGGGGAAAGGGGCCATCTTCGGTCCAGCTGCCCTGAGTACACCCTACGAAGGGAAGGTGAACGGTCTCAGAAAGGAAGTGCGGCTAACAGCACCGCCCAGCAGCAGCAGGAATACGACTTTACTATCAGACACTGCAGCGGGAAATCTCACGGCAACGCAGATGCATTGTCAAGAAGACCTTGTCCTGAAGATTGCAACCATTATAGTAGGCAAGAGAGTAAGGAGGTGGTATCCGTGAGGATGCTCAGGACAGACCACCTCAACAACGGGTGGAAGGACAACCTACGACATGCACAGCAGGAAGATCCGGACATCAAGCCGATTCTGGGATGGATGAAGGCCCGTGCTACCAAGCCTAAGTGGAGGGACGTCTCAGCGATGAGTTCAACCACGAAAAGCTATTGGGCCCAATGGGACAGCTTGCTGATTCAGGATGGAGTCCTATGCCGTAAATGGGACAATGGTCGAAGAGACAGCTGTCGTTTGCAAATGGTTGTCCCTAAAGCTAAAGTGCCGAATGTTCTACAGTTGTGCCATAATAATCGTTCAAGAGTCCATCTGGGAGTTAAACAAACTCTACTGAAGGTCCGAGAACAGTTTTACTGGGTCCATTATCGTGACGATGTTGAGGATTGGTGTCGTACATGTACAAGTTGTGCGGCCGAGCGGGGACCTCGGACACGTAGTAGAGGAGCACCGAAATTGTACAATGTTGGTGCACCACGGGATAGGACAGCCCTTGACATTGCGGAGCCGTTACAGAAAGGCGCAAGAGGGACTCCTAAGATCGTCCATGTGAATCGCTTGGCGCGTTATTATGGGGCCGATAATGCTCGGGACGAGCATGTCTTAGGAGGGGGCAGTGTTACGCGCTCCAGTCAACGATACACTAGCGCCATCTAGTGTCAGGAACGAGAGCGAGGGGAGCATTGAGAAAATGACATCACAAATCACTCAACCGACAGCGCCTAGTCGAAACTCGAACGCTCGGTACCTTCCGCGTGTTTACTTGAACATTCTGGATATTTCTTTGCTAATTTAAATATATAGGCGCTGCAAGATGCGATGGAGGCAGTGTTGATTTGGGCGAAACAAGCGAAGCTTCGGAGTGGAATTAAGTGAATTAGTGTGTTTAAATTATTAGTGTTTTAACTCTAATTGTGTAAAGTAAATTAAAGTGTTAATTTAGGTAATTTTATCGGCAATTTTTATTGTCACGAACCTCAAGCTCGTAACAGTATTTTATCAGAACTACATGAGCTCTTAGCTAGCAAGTATTATAATTCGGAGTTCGCTCACATTCTAGCCGAGAACCGCATTGAGTGGTCTCTGAAAGTCCCAGCCGCGAGTCATTTTGGGGGCGATTGGGAGACTAATATTAAGAGTCTAAAGAGTCACTTATACCGAGTAATAGGAGATCAAATTTTGTCATTCGAAGAGCTAAGTACGGTGCTCGCTCAAATTGAATGCGTAATGAATAGCCGCCCACTTTGTCGTACGTTGTCTAGTGGCCCTTCGGAGCCGCTGGCTCTAACTCCAGCACATTTTTTTGAATTTAACGCCTTTAAAGTATTTTCCCGCCGTAGATATGGATGAAAACAGACTTAGCATTTCCGCACGCCACAAATTATTAGACCGGTTAGTGCAATCGTTTTGGAAACGATGGAGGATGGAATACTTGCATACTTTGCAGTCTCGACAAAAATGGAACACAGCAACTGAGCCTTTAGCTGTAGGAACTGTAGTTGTGCTCGCCAAAGAGAATACGCCGCCTCTCCATTGGCCGTTAGGAATTGTCGAAGAGGTCTTTCCCGGCTCCGACGGAGTAATTAGGGTAGCTCGCGTTAAGACCACGGTTGGGTCTTACCTGCGTCCTGTTGTCCGTTTGTGCTCTTTACCTCTTCCATAATTTAAATTAGCTTTCTGGATTAGAAATTGTAGTTGAATTTAGGTAATCTTAGCGTTAGTTAGTTATTTTGTTAGTTTGATCTTAGCTCTAGTTGTTTTAGTTATTTTTTGAAGGAAATCCTTCAAGGGCGGGGGGAGATGGTTGCGCGGAAAACCATTCGTATTTATTTATTTTGACGGTAGGCTGCCAAATCGGTTATCCCTTTCCAAAACGACATCATTCATACTCTCCTATCGACACATCGGGGTGGTGGGGTGGGAGGGGAAAGAAGATGATTCTAAAATATCACGTAATCATCGCAACCGAAGGAATAAAAAGGCACGCGCGACCGACGCGCGCTCTCTTCCGCCGCGCTCGTTGTTGGAACCACACCGCTAGTAGAACCCATACCGCTTGTAGAACCCACACCGCTAGTAGAACCCACACCGCTAGTAGAACCGCTTTAGCCTGGAAGCAGTCGAGCTCCAGGAAACCCGCCTCACCTCGTGTGAGATATAGTCGCGCACCGCCTCTCTCCAGAGTGTCTGTCCAGAAGAAGTTCCAGAGGTCGCAGCTATAGTGCCCAGCAGTAGAGAAGAAACACCCCGGTGAGTCAATATTCCTAATAATATTGCCTGCTTGATATAATTGTGTTTTAACCCGCTCCAATTTTGTTTTCTCCCAATCAAGCAGGATCCCTTTCATCGATTTGGCAAATAATAGTTCGTTTTTAGGGAAGAGCGAGTGCATTGTACCGCATGCTATAGTCGCCGTTTATATAAGTGTAGAAACATTTTGTAGATACAGTCCACTTAGATTAATAGCTCGCGTAATAGGTTTAAGGTTCGACCGGGGAATTAGACTTCGGCAACCTTAGGCTCGACGCTCCACCAGTCCGTTATGTTATTTTAGCGTGGATTATCTGTGGGTTTTTTTTTATTAACAAATATTTAAATGTGTTAATTCAGGTAATATTAAAAGTGCGTAGGTATGTTCTATTAGCGCATAAAAATCGAGAATCCGACGTTTTGTCGCTTGAAATTGTATCTAACAATAATATTGAAAATATAAAAATCACATTGTAAGAAAGATCGATTAATTGCTATTTTTACATTAAAAAGTGGTTTTAATGGCTTATGCTGTAAACTTATCAAGTCCGCATGGAGAGGCATGCACGATAACTTTTGAAAATATCAATTATTCAACTCAATCTCTTTCTCAATATCTTCATCATATCAATCTCACCCATGGAATGTAAATGACAATCTTCTATACTGCAGTAAAACTGTTTTCAGGCCATATCTGTACCCACAATGAAATTTTTTTTAATTTTAATTATGTTATAACTCTATCGATATAGAAGCCAAAGAAATATAATACATATTATTGAGCACAATAGGCTCCGAAAACACTGGTTGGATTTTGGTAGCACATTGCATGGTTGTTGCGCCTTAGTTATACCCTGGAACATTCTATACTATAATTTAACTGGTTTCAGGCCAAATCTGTACATTGAAAATTTTATTGCATCGTTCTTGTGTACAGTTATCCGTGATTTTTACCACTAATTTCTATTATGAATCGTTATAAATAATATTTGTTTAATTATCGTTTTGGGCTTATATTATTTTTTTAATTATCAAATACAAAATAGATTAATCGTCAGGGTTTTGTCAAAATATTTATCATAGATAATTTTCTCAGTTTATTTTAAATTTAGAATTTGAGATATTTACGAATAGTATTATATAAGTATTTTCATTTTCCAAGTATTTGTAATTAATTTACTTATCATATATTTATAATAGCGTTAAACTTATTTTCATATTATAAAAGTATTTAACTAAAAGTTTTATTTGTCTTTTCAAATTGAATAGCCATCGTGTCATACATTCTGAATTAAATAACGCATTCAGTATACTGAGTAAGATATTTTCAATTGTTTCAACTGCAAAGTGTTTTCAAGGTTAATTATTGCCAGGTGTACTTTAACGAATACACTTGTTATTGTTTTATTATTGTAAGTAAATAAGTGCATTAATGTATATTTTATGTACTTTTTAGCCTCAAAAATAAAAATCGTATCAAAAACACTTTTTTATAATAGTAAAATGAATTTTTTACAATAGAAAAATAAGAATGAATGAAAATAAGGATTTAATTTATGAAAAATAAATATTATTCTATACTTAATTTTACCTTATTTTTGGGTTTCTGTTTAACAACATTATCATTGCTTTGTGTCAAAATTAACAAATTTGATCACATGTTGTGGTACTTCGGTGTCCGTGTGAATTAATTTCCTCGGAGACAAGTTGACGTAGATGATTGATATTTGGCATGATTATAATATGCTACAGGAATACAGAATTTTTTAGATTTGCTTTAATATGCAAAATAGCATAATGCTTATGTGGGATTTATGCATATTTATGGACATATTGCTTTCACTTCCAGGGCGGTTAATAAATAGTGTGCAAAACAATTATAAATACGATAGTGGTACATAAGTCCTATTTTTTTCTTATTTTAAATTAAAAGTTTTCGAACACGTTTAACAAACTTTAGTATCTAATAATCTCACAGCTAGGGATGTAGCCTTGTGTAGTGATTTACCGGTAACCTTAAACACGGTGCATATAATGTTTTTAAAATTAAAATTAAAATGTACACATTTGTTTTAAAAGAGAAGGAGTATGTGACTATCACCACCTATGAACAACTGCAACACCAGGGGAATTGCAGATGCGGTGCCGGCCTTTTAGTTAGGGGTAGGGGTAAGCTCTTTCTTTGAAGGTTATTTAGTGATATCGGTCCGGAAAAATCTATGGTAGTAGGCGATTCCACAAGCAAGTTGTACAAGAAAGAAAATTTCTCTTAAATCGCATAGTGGTGAACCGTCAGTCATCCAAATAGTATTGATGGTATCGCAAGTTTTGTCGTGATGTGCGATGGTAAAATTGTGCGGCTAAAATTAGTCCGAACAATTCCTCAGAGCACTCCCCGTGGTAAATACTTAAGTAAAAACAACACTTTAACAAAATTGCAAACTGCAACGTACACTACTTTATAAATTTAATTGAAATGAATGCTACGAGGGCGGCACTGAAAATTTCGGGAATCAAGGATGTGACACAACATTACTATTTAAAAATGTATTTATTGCTTTTCGAAGTATTCTCCGCGAAATTTGACACATTTTTCCATACGATGGAACCAATCATTGAAGCAACCATTCCATTCGGAAGTTGCGGTCTCCAAAATGGCCGTTTTGTAGGCGTCTACAGCTTCTTCGGGTTATGAAAATCTCTGTCCACGCAATTTATTCTTTATTTTAGGGAAAGTATAGAAATCATTAGGGCTTAGGTCAGGTCGGGGCTGTACGGCAGATGGTTTAATAATTCTATGTTTTCTTGCTCTAAAAACTCTTTTGTTCTGTGTGGAGTGTGAGAACTCGCATTGTCGTGATGGAGGATGATGCGGCGGTTGCAGTTCTATTTACGGAGTTTAGAAACGACCTGTGGCAAACAAATGCTAGCATACCATTCTGCATTAACCGTTCTTTGTCCCTCAAGAGGAATAGTCGTAACATGGCCGGTTTTGGAGACAAACGTGGCCACCATTTTTTTTGCAACACTCCGTGAACGAACAATTTTTGTTGGCTTTAACTCATTTTGAACACCCAAACTCGTGACTGGTTTTTTGTTTCGGGTTCATACGCGTTTATCCAGGATTCGTCACCTGATACGATGTTGTATACAGCATTTGAGGATCCTGCGTGGAATTTTTTCGAGAGTTCTGACGCACCAACTAACGCGAGCCGCTTTTTGCTCTTCACAGAGCGAACGCGGTATCCATCGGGAAAACAACTTTTTTTACACCTAATTGTTCATGAAAGATTATTTGTATTTGACTCATGCCAATGTCTAAAGTTGCCTAAATTTCGCGGTATGTCACATGTCGATCTTCCTCAATCAGCTTACGCACAGCATCAACGTTTTCTTGGGTAACTGCAGTTTTTGGACGACCTTGACGGGTATCATCACTGAGCTTTACACGTCTACGATGAAATTCAGCAAACCAGCGATAAATTGTGGTTTTCGATGGGGCTTCATCACCAAATGCAGATATAATCCGGTCAACACACTGTTTTTGTGTTAAACCACTTCGAAAATCATAATAAATCATTGCTCTTGAATTTTCTCGAGTCAATTCTATTTTATCAACGACTAAACAAATTTGACAACACCTTGTGACAAGGCCGAGACTCTTTTTTTAAATAAATAAATGGTATTCGATTTTTAAAACCAAGGAGTCTTCAATTAAAAAAGCTTATGCTATACAGGAACAATGGAAATATTCCATTCCCGATACTTTTAGTGCAGCCTAGTACTCGAGCTCAATACTGTTTTTCGTTACTATAAACTTAAACATATTATATATTTACTGACAGAATATTTTTGATAAATAAAATAAATTCACAGCACAGATTAGGTTACACGCTGCTATCCACGGATTAAATAAGAAATAACAATGACAAGTGATAATTTTTTATTAGTTAGTGTCGTACATTATACTCGGTAGAGTCACGTAGTTGTATTACGTGCTTAGATTGTTCCGATCTATACAGTATGAACTTATGGTATCTTATTCTATCCCAAGCAGATCCTATAATAAATAAAATTAAACCCCAACCCAAGCATACAACTGTAAGACTTCAAGATACCATAAGTTCATACTGTATAGATCGGAACAAAAGTTAAATTTTAATCTATTGTAACCGCGATTAACTATGACATAATATGGACGTTGAACATCTCAGTCCCGCCCGTCACCATGAGTGCTGTAAAGCGTTCGAAACGTCGGGTATTTAAAAAGTTAAATATACGCGATAAATTCCGTAAAAACTAGTATTATTTCAATGTGTAGTGTTCGCGTAAATATAAGAAATCAAAAGTAATCTACTCACACGTACAATAGAAATATTATTACGTACAATTTGTTGAACGAGGTCCTAATTTGAAAACATTGGCCTACAAGCTCCGAATATTGGGGTAATTTATAATGAACTACTTTGCAAAATTTATGGAGGTTGCTTAAAATTACGGTCTAAAGTAATGACTTTGCAGCATATTGTTAAAGTTTTGAAGGGAATTAACTTTTATTACTTTTAATTCCGTTTATCTAAAAAAAAGATTAAAATTAAAAACTTTTCCGTAAAGTTAGAATTACTTCCTCTGTGATTTTGAATGATATTTTGAACTTGAAATATATAAATCTATATATAAAATATTTATCTGCTGTCCGTTACTCTCACCAAAGCACAAAAACGGCTCGACCGGTTTTTATAAAAATAATGTGTGTGTTTTATGTGTCTCTATATGGTTTAGGTTTACATTAGGACCTGGTAGGTGGTGCTGTTGTCGAGGCACGGGTCGAGATTTTATACGTGGTAGAGGCATGCTGCAGCTATATACGTAGTATAGTTGTAACACGAACGGGTCGGCTGAACCGGGGAAGGACCACACTCTCAGGGAATACCAGCGTAAAGTAGAAGCCTAATGCCTATTGTGTTTCGTATGGTAAGTGAAGAGAACCGGAGAAAGCTTTCACTGGAGAAAGACATTCCATTTTAGTCGTCATGGTTGAGTCGTTTGTGCTCCTTTTTCATACTCATCATGCAAAAATTTTTCAGAAATCACCCGTGGGATGCTGGGGCGGATAGCTAGTGATTAATCATTTCAAGGCATGTTGTGTTGTGGTGGTAATTGCAATACCGTGATGAAAAATTGGCAATTGTTGCTCTTAAACGAAGTTTCTGATCTTTAAATTAACAAATCTGATCTGTTGATTTGCAAAAGTTAGTCCAACTCAACATAAATCATTCATCTCAATTCAGCGTTCGTTACTTGTCATCGCTTATTAACAGAGCCAGGAAATTAAATATATCTGTTCATTCAAAAGATATATTTACAGTTACAGTTAAGTTAGTCAAATATAAAAGAGTGATATATTATATTAACTGTTGATTTGATAGATAAATATTTTTTCAGTGTATTATACATTACGAATGTCTAGTACCTGTTGTGTGTGTTTCAGCAAACTTGGGCAAACGTAAATTGGCACAAGTTTCATACCGATAATTAAAATTATTTTAAAACTTGAACTAGTCTAGGATTTACACAATACCCTTCTTAATATAATAGAATGGCTGTCAAACTTATTTCGTACGAGTATCGCTGACGCTGGGAGCACTCATACAAGCAACTACGTCGTATTATCACTACTACAACCCGATTCGCTGTATTGACAGACTGAGCAAATTTACAAATTTTAGACTTTTGATTAATATTTTTGACACATCAATATTTCTTTATTTTTGTTTCTAATATTTACGAAATATAAATAGTTTTAACTTTGCACAAAAATAATATGGTCCTGTTGCGCGCCTCAGTTAACGTCAGGTACCTGGAACTAGCGCCATCTAGTGTCGGGGACCAGAGCGAGGAGGGCTTTCTAGAAAATGTCAATCTTGACTTTCGACCAACAGCGCCATCTAGTATCGAACAGAAGAATTAAGCTTCCTAGAAGCCCCACACTCGAACTTTCTGCGCCTGGTCGGTTGGCGCGCGTATTTACTTGAATATTGTGGATGTTTCGGTGAAAAAATTGTGTATTTAAAGGCGCTGCAAGACGCGATTGGGGCAGTATTGAATTTGACGAAACAAGCGAAGCTTCGGAGCGAAATAAAGTGAATCAGTGTGATTAATTATTAGTATTTTTAAAGTAAGTAAATTAAAGTGTTAATTTTGGTAATTAAATCGGCAGTTTTTATTGTCACGAACCCTAAGCTCGTAACATTCCGTATGTTACCAGCGTCCGAAAAGTCATCTGCACAGCTATTAAGGGTTAGACTACATCATAGTAAATTATTCACTGATATATAAGCCAACGCTTCAACCCAGAAAAATGTTTATTTTTATATTATTGGGGATAATTATCATAACAAGGTGCTTTAATAGTAGAATTTGAGATATTTTGCACAATATTTTAACATATTTGACATAATATGTTAAAATACTGTGTAAGTTCTGACAACAAAATCTGAACTCCAGTTCACTTCACCGAGTTCTATGGTAACTCCTTCACAGTTCAGACTACACGCTTTTGGAACACCTTGCCCGATGACATCAGAAAAGCTCCCAATAAGTACGCTTTTAAAAAGTTGGTCCGTGAACATTTATTAAAGACAACGCATTTTACATGACTCATCTATTTAATATGTATTGCCAAACAGACATATATATTCAGTCATTTGTTTATACTAATTATGCATGTATTTAAATATGTATACTTGTATGTATATGCATTTATTTATATATTTGTATATATATAAGGATAGATCATATAATATGTAGTTAGTTATTTTATTTATAGTAGTTTTGTGCATAGTTTATTTATTAGTACTTTGTGTATATTATGTACTTAGTTATCATTTGTATTGTGTTCTCTTATTCTATATTGCCACACCTACGTCAGATTCTCACCACTCCATGGGTTGACTGGTAGAGAATACCTCAAGACATTAAGTCCGCCCTTTGTATTCTTTTGTTTAAGGATGCAATAAAGAATAAAATAATAATAACAATAATATTTAAACGAGATCTCTGTGGGTTTTGTCTTGTACTGCAGTATCAGCATCGTTTCTAGGTACCCTCGCATGGTTCCTTCTTATTAAATGGGCAGTGGTCATGTGAGGACTACAAATTTTGACGGCATTTATCTCCGAAAATATCAATACTAAGATAAATTAAAAAAATAATATAAATAAGTACACTTACATACTATCGTAAAAAGATACAAATAATTGTATTATACAATTTCATTCATGAACCCATATTCTACGTTTAGTTTTACGTTCATTTTCATCTTTCAACAAGGATCTAATAATAATAATATTGTTACGAGCTTGAGGTTCGTGACAATAAAAACTGCCGATTGAATTACCAAAATTCACACTTTAATTTTCTTTACACCAATTAAAACTTAAAAACTAATAATTAATCACACTGATTCACTTTATTTCGCTCCGAAGCTTCGCTTGTCTCGCCAAATTCAATACTGCCCCGACCGCGTCTTGCAGCGCCTTTAAATACACATTTTTCGAAACGTCCAGAATATTCAAGTAAATACGCGCGCCAACCGATCGGCGCAGAAAGTTTGAGTGTGGGGCTTCCAGAAAGCTTAATTCTTCTGTTCGATACTAGATGGCGCTGTTGGTCGAAACCATTAGTCATGTCATTTTCTGGAAAGCTCTTCACGCTTTGTTACCGATACTACCGATACTAGATGGCGCTAGTGCCAGACATCAACTTAGGCGCGCAATACTGCCCCTCCTAAGACATGCTCATCCCGAGCATTATCGGTCCCATAATAACGCGCCAGGCGATCCACATGGACGATATTAGGAGTCCCTCTTGCGCCTTTCTATATCCGGTAGGTTACATCGTTGATCCTGGTCACAATCCGGTACGGGCCGTCCCATTTAGCTTGAAGCTTAGGAGATTTGCCTTTGCTGCGGACTGGATTGTGCAACCACACTAGTGAACCTTCGTCGAACCCTCTGTTGTTCATTTTGCGGTCATACCGGGTTTTCATCTTTTCAGTCATTTGCTGGCCCGCTTGTCTGACGTGCTCATAAATGTCATTCATTTTGTTCCGCAAGTCATTTGCATAATCGGTTATACTGCGTGGGGCATCCCGGTGATCAGGTCTGCAGGCAGCCGTAATTTTTTTCCAAAGTTTGCGAAAGCTGGTGTAACTGCTGTACTTTCGTGAACAGTGCTTCGAAATGACAACAAAAACGGTTGTATGTGCTTGTCCCAATCTCGCTGCCGACTGTCTACAACTTTTGCTAGGTACCTCTCCAATGTCTGATTAAATCATTCTACCATTCCATCAGATTGCGGGTCATATGAAGTCGTACTTGTTTTATTAGTACCCATAACTCGGCAAGTTTCCTGGAATATTTGAGACTCAAAATTCCTTCCTTGATCGTTGTGAATCTCTAAAGGTACTCCAAAACGACAGAAGACTTCAAGAACTAGTCTATCTGCAACTGTTGAAGCTTCTTGATTTGGAATGGCGAAGACTTCTGGCCACTTAGTGAAGTAATCCATCACAACCATGACATACTTGTTACCGCTTTCACTCTCCAGAAACGGCCCCGCCACATCAATGGCTATTATCTCCCATGGTGCACCAACATTATACAACTTCAATGCACCTTTACTACGAGTATGAGGTCTCTTTACATCCGCACAACTTGTACAATTGCGACACCAGTCCTCGACATCGTTTCGATAGTGGACCCAGTAAAACCGTTCTCCGATCTTCAGTAGAGTTCGTTTAACTCCCAGGTGACCTCCTGAACAATCATTATGGTACAGCTGTAGAACATCCGGTACTTTAGCTTTAGGGACAACCATTTGCAAATGACAGCTGTCTCGTCGAACATTTTCCCACTTAAGGCACAGAACTCCATCCTAAAGCAGCAAGCTGTCTCATTGGGCCCAATAGCTTTTAGTGGTGGAACTCATCTAGAGACGTCGCTCCACTTGGGCTCGGGAGCACTGGCCTTCATCCATTCCAGAATCGGCTTGATGTCCGGATCTTCCCGCTGTGCATGTTGTAAGCTGTCCTTCCACTCGTTGCTGAGGTGGTCTGTCCTGAGCATCCTAACGGATACCACTTCCTTACTCTCTTGCCTAGTACAATGTTTGCAATCTTCAGGACAAGGTCTTCTTGACAATGCATCTGCGTTGCCATGAGATTTCCCACTGCGATGTTCGATCTCAAAGTCGTATTCCTGCAGTAGTTCAATCCACCTCGCAACTTGTCCTTCTGGATTTTTAAACTGCAATAGTCATTTTAGTGCAGCACGGTCAGTTCGTAAGTGAAATTTTAGCTCCAGAAGATATTTGCTAAAATGCTACGATGACTTTACTACAGCTAGCAATTCACGACTTGTGACACATTAGTTCCTTTCCGGTTTTGACAGCGACTTGCTGAAGTACGCTATCACGACCTCTTGGTCACCACTCGGTTGAGACAACACACCGCCAAGTCCTATATCACTTGCGTCTGTGTCAACTATAAATTCTTTGCTTGCATCAGGGTATCCCAAAATAGGTGTTTTGCACAGACGGTCCTTGAGCTCCTGGAATTCGATATTGCAACTTTCATCCCAGCAGAAATGTCGCTTCTCCTCGGTTAGCTTATGCAGAGGCTTGGCTATATCTGCAAAGTTCTTCACAAATCGCCGGTAATAGGAGCACAAACCCAAAAATGCTCTAACCTGCGTCTTGTCTTTTGGAACCGGCCAATCCTTGACAGCGGCGATTTTCTCTGGATCCGTGCGGATACTTTCTTCCGATACTACATACCCCAAAAAGTTAACTTGCCGTTTGAATAGTGAACATTTCTTCGGACTCAACTTGAGGTTGGCACTCTGAATCTTCATGAGCACGCGTTCCAGGTTTTGAAGGTGTTCCTCAAACGTACGGCCTACGATGATGATGTCATCCAAGTAGACCAGACAGGCATCGCCAGTTAGCCCGGTAAGTACAAGTTCCATCAGCTTTTCAAACGTTGCTCGAGCATTGTACAACCCAAACGGCATTACTTTGAATTGCCACAGACCCTTTCCCGTCGAGAACGTAGTTTTCTCCTTATCCTTAGGATCAATTTCAACTTGCCAGTAGCCACTTGTTAGATCCAGCGTGCTAAACTACTTTATTCCTGTAAGCATATCCAGCGTGTCATCAATTCTTGGCAAGGGATAGCTGTCCTTCTTCGTAACGTCGTTCAGACGGCGGTAGTCAACACAAAACTACATGCTGCCATCCTTCTTCTTTACCAGCACCACCGGTGAACACCATGGACTAGAGGAAGATTCAATATTACCATCCTTCACCATTCCTTCAATCATGGTTTCCATTTCCTTTTCACGTGCTACCGGCAATCTTCTTGGCCGCTGACGGATAGGCAATTCTTCTCCTGTGTTTATTTTGTGTTGAACTAAGCCAGTCTTTCCTATGTCATCATCGTTTGATGAGAATACATCGGCATACTTGAGTAACAACTTCTTCGCCTTGACCATTTCGTTCGGGGAGAGAACGCTGCGACAGTCTTCCAAAAGTTTGGTCACTCTCGTTTATGCATCCTTACTGGGGGTGTCACTCGATAGATATTGGCACCGACGTAATCAATCCACTTCCTCACAAGTACCAATCAGCGTGCCTTTTTCTATAATCTGTTCCCAGTCACAAAGGTTCAGCACACGTACTCCTGAGATGTCAGTGGTTCTGACCAAGGTTCGGGCTTCTTTTCACGGAAGGTCATTGTTTTCCCTTTCCACAAGTACACAACGGTGAGCTTGCCCAGCGTTTTGAGGAAGACTAACCGGCACAATCGTTTCTTATCTCGGCGGAAGAACAATCTTCCTAATGCTGTACACGTTCCCTGGCAATGCACCTTCCATAAAAAGTTCCTCCTGTCCACATTTCAAAACACCTTGCTTAACGTCGATCTCACAACAATTATTCCTTATAAAGACTAGGCCCAGGATGCAGTCATCCATTATATCAGCCACGATGACATTATGCAGGTAGATCACGTTGCCTAGCTTCAACTCCATCTCCTTCTCTCCACGGACGGGTATACGCTGACCGTGGCTGTTACCAAATTAATGCGTTCTAGGTTGTATGCGGAGTCCCCAAGGAACTGACTTATAAGTTGGGAACTAACAACCGTATGAGAGGCTCCAGTGTCTATGGTCAGTTTACACGGCATTCCGTTGACCTCGCCCTTGATGATTAGACTGTTCCCATCATGGGTTTGTGAGATCGAGATCCTTGGGGTTCTTTTAACATCAGCCAGCACCCGCCCCGCAGTTCTGGCTTTTACTCGTTTCCCTGCTGCTGGGTGGTGCTGTTGGCCGCACTACCCTCCTGAAATCGTTCACCTTCCCTTTCTAGGGTTCGCTTAGGGCAGCTGGATCGAAGATGGCCCTTTTCCCTACAGCCATAGCACCTAGGGCTGTACCCTTTGTTGCGGTCGCGAACTGTAGCTGCTGCAACCTCCTTGACACGATGGGAACGATGATCCTGCCGCACGGCTTCTACCTCCAGTGCATGAACCAAGGCGTCTTTAAGCGTCTCGTGGTGCCCGAGCCTCACAGCAGCTCTGACTTTCAGGTCGCGGATGCCGTCGATGAATGTCTGCACCAGGTTTCATTCAATGAGCGCAGGTACAGACCGGTATGCTTTTCACAACAGCTTCTCCACCTCTAGAGCCCACTGTTGCAGGTTTTCGTTGATGCGCTGCACGCGATCTTTAAGCTGCGCACGAAAGACGTGCTCCAGGTGAGTATGTCACTTTATAGCCACCGAACTATCCCCATAGAAAAAATCATGCTATGCCAACGCTCTGTTGCGACGTGAAAGAAGGACAAACAAATAAACAAACAAACAAACACACTTTTGCATTTATAATATTAGTAAGTATGAAAGTATGGATGTACTAATCTCTATGTATATTTTCAGGGCATCATCGGCGGTCTCACAACCTGTTAAGAAATGATCCACATAGAAATCTTGTAAAACTATTTCAGATGCATTTGGATAATTATGACCTTCATTATGTGCTAATTGCTACAATGCCCTTACAGCTAAATAAGGGGCTGATGAAGTGCTAAATGTGATACGAAGCATTCTATAATGTCGCAATCGGCTCTCATTATCGTGCCAAAGAATTCGCAAATATTATGTATCTTCGCTGCTATTTTCACCTACCGATACATTTTAACTATATCGGTAGATAAGCAAATGGGATGCCATCTCATTATTATGTATCTCCGATCATACTGTAATTTAGGGTCAACTAAAAGATCAACCAAAAGAAACTCAATTTATATCCTTCTGTGATACATTATATACAATTTTAACTTTAGTCGAGATTTGTCATTTAGAATCTCGTTTATAGGAATAATCTCCATACGGTTAAGGTCTAGATATTCTTTTATTTCTTCTGAATATTGCTTCATCAACTCTGAATTTTTTGACCAATGTTGTTTCAAACGATACAAACATTTTGAAGCAATATCCTTTAAGTTACCATATTTACAGCTTTATTCATTAGTGCGAAATGGTAATTTGACTACGTAACGGTCTTTTTCATCACGAATTGTGGTCTTTTGAAGTATATCTTCGCACATCTGCTCTTCGTCTTTGAATACTCTTTTACCAGATGTTGTGGAAGGATCTCTAGCTCCCAAAACTTCTTTAATATACAATCACCCTGAACTAAGACAATATAAATCAGAACTGCGGATCCGGTTTCTAGGTTATTATATTCTGATGACTTAGAATGTATTACGCCCGATAATATTCAGCCTAATTTCGTCTTCTGGTCCACTGGCGCTCCTGGAGGGCCTCTTAAAACACCTTCCATTAAAATCTGACCATAGACTTTAACACCTAGAAGTAAATCCACTTTAGTAGCTAAATCAAAACGAGGATCAGCTACATTCATGTTTCTTAATTTTGACCACATGTGAACCTTCTTAGATGGTAACAAAGTTGTTAACTTATTTAACACGTGAACTCTTACTTCTAATAAAAATTTGGGCCAATGCTTAGGAATTAATTAGTGATTTATCTTCACTAACAACTCTTTACACTGATATTTTTACTGGGACCTTTTTAAGCCCAAGCTTCGTACAGCTGACTCCGTAATAAAAGAGGCTTGGGATGCTTAATCGAATAAACACCTCAATGTAATATCAAGTCCCGTTTTCGTTCGTGACATTGGTCAACAAACAGGCAAAACGCAAATGCGCCGATTCAGCTATCAACGCTCTTTGTCCCATTAATTTATCTAATATTTGATTACATAAATATTTTTATTATCATAGCGACTCTCTAGCAAATCCCAACAAACATTGTAATTCCATGAATTATGTGACCTAATAGCTGTTCGGCTTCTTATGTGAGATGACCTTTCAGATATTACAATTTCTGCACGTCACGTGTCACGATTTCACGTGTTAAATAAGTTAACAACTTTGTTACCATCTAAGAAGGCTCACATGTGGCCAAAATTGTGCTCATTTTTATGTTTACGAGATAAGAAAAAATCTTGAAAGTTCGGCCCTTCGGAATAATTATCGGAAAAAATAGGTATGAAAATTTTGGATAACCTGACACTATTCACCTTGTAAATATCATTGCCTCTATTATCTAACTTATTGCCATTCTCACAATTTTTGAACTTTACATTCTCTATGGACTCTTTTAACTGTATTTTATAATTATAGTACTTAACTAACTACATAAATATTATTTTTGTAATACATCGACTTTATATTATCACTTTTATCTGTTTCCTATATAATTTGATTATGCAAAGTAGAAAATGGCAACCATTTTTTTCTATGCTCTTCAATCTAGTTTCACAATAAGGAACAGTTATTATTTCTTTAGTCGATTTCTGAAAATTTACTTTACCTTTGGTTGTTTTCTTTGTTATCATCCTGCAATCTTATGTAAGCTTCTAGTTTTGACTTAGAACTTTCTGTTGACTGTTTACATTTTACTAAATTTATAATTTATACTCAATATAAACAAATATGTCAAAACAAAACTGAATAAACACAATTTTTCTTTATTGCTAAATTTACAAAATTTTACAAGTGTTTTTAACTCTGAAAAAATTGGGCATAGCTTCCCGGTATGTATCAATTTTAAAAATTATACTTAATCCAAACTACAACATTGCAAAATTTTCTAACTCCACGGTAAGAGCTTTTTTTTGCAGTTTTAAAATAGCTACTAGTTCTGTTTTCAAAATTTAGTGTTTTAAACTTAGCACTCAGAGAAAAATAGGGCGTAGGTTAACCGTATGTCCTTCCGTAATCCTTAAAATATAAAATTATTTGACAAAGATCACATTTTGCCTTAATTTTACTATGCTTAAATATCTTAAGAATTAAAGTTCAAATTCTGCTTCTTTTCATTTGTAGTAACATCTTGTAAACGAATAAATTGTAGTCACGGTTTTACAATTCAACTTACTACAGATGTACACTGATATTCTGTCAGTGACGACAGCTTCTTGCTTCAATATCTTAACACGTTTGATAAGTCTGTTCTTCCTGCTCCGTCGGTTTTCTTCAATGTAACCTTCTTCTAATTTACTTGCTCTAACTGTTTTACAGTTCCATTAAGAAAGTTATTGCTATCTCCTTCACTCTACTTCACGCGTAAAGAAGAAGCGGGAGCAAATTATATGCCGCTTGGACACTATCGACGACCATTCATCGCCTTCTCAGCGTCCTTATGAATACTGCCGACAGTCCCAGAGATACTATTGAAATCGAAGGACCATATACAGTTTCAGACTTCCAAAAATCTTCATCAATACAATGTGTCCATTAGAAATGAAACTCCAAATGTGTGGTGGACGTAGTGCACGTATTTGCTAAAGAGTACAAAAATCGTAAACCTACTTAATGGTCCGACAGGACACTCTCTACATCTTGAGTTAATTTTACCTTATTAATTTATCGGCACCTAGTGTTCAATCAATTACAACACAATAGAAAACAACACAGAAAACTAGATGACAAATAAACTAGAAGACAGCGCTATTAAAGAAACAATGGCATAAGTTATTACTAAAATTCATATCATCTGTAATTGAATATTATCTGTATTGTACAGTGACTAGTAATTATTTTTTCCAGAAACTGTTTACGAAGTTAAGGGTCAGAATATTAAGATGGATTTTCTATCGTTAGTCGAACACCAGAGTCTCATCGTATCAAAAGATCAGAATTGTAAAATTCCCCCTTACTTTATATTAATTGATTGTATTATCAGTTTCATGTTAAATTGTTCATGAGATATACGTAATGTTAATATAACACTTAGATGAATTTTAAATATAAATAATCACAGCTCCATTTCGTTTCCGAGTTTCGTAAGACACGTTGGTGAATGGTAATGGTCTTGTTTTTTCACTTGCTGTCTATACACACATAATTTTGAAACAATATGTATCTACACAATTTAATGCTGTTTTTTTTTTTGACCTTGGAATAACAAATTTATTGTTTGCTTAAAGGTTATGAAAATAAATTACTCGGCGATCGTGAGCGTAGACAATTACACTGCATAGTGCATTCTACAGTGTATTTTATAAATGGATGTGGATACTTAATGCTCACTCAATAACACTTAGATGAATTTTAAATATAAATAATCACAGCTCCATTTTGTTTCCGAGTTTCGTAAGAGACAGTGGTGAATGGGAATGGTCTTTTCACCTAATAACCTCAGTACCATACCTATAATATATCCTATAACCTATAATACCATCTTGTATAATATACCAGATGTAAAATATATCAATCGGCGCTAGAAAGCAAGTCAAATGTGCGAAACACGTGGGACTGCCATCGCCAATGTACTTCCGAAGCGAGACGATATTACGATTTACGATACAACAGAGATGTTGTAGGGCGCCATTTTCCATTGCAAACAGACGGTCTGTTGCGTTATTTTAAATATTTCCGAACGTTACTTCAGTCCTAAAATCAGTCAAGGTATTATTAAATAATGTTGAAAAGGGTAAACTTTTGTAGATGCACAATTTTTTCCAATCAAACTGATTGCGTTCGTTTAGTGGAAATAACAAGACCGATAAGGCGAGGAAAACCGTTCAGGCGGAAAAAATATTGAATAAAACCAGTCAAAGATACATTAGAATTGTGCACAAACTGTGAGCCGTTGAACAATCGCAAAGTTATATATAAATGCTAATTAATTTTAAGTTATTTTATTGGTGTTAATTTGATCCTATACATGTATTCAATTAATCATATAATGTTAAAGTATACAAATCGTATTATCGGGAGTAGGGTCAATTAAATATGGCGTTGTAATTCTGCATATATAGGATTGACACACACGCTCTCTAAAAACATTTTATAAAACATACCCATTTTCTCACTGTTATGTTTTCCATCACTGATAAGCATGTTGTAAAAAAATATTCACGGACTGATTCACTCACATTATCAGATTTGATAAACCACGAATCCTTGAAATGAAAACCACCTAAATTGAATAGAGAAGATAACAGCTTGAAATCTAATGAAATTAAATCCCACCCTAGGATACAACTGCAAGACTTTAAAATACTATAAATTTATACTTCGTAGATCGTAACCAATATTAATAATTTTAATCTGAAGTTAGCCGTGGTTAACCATGGCATTGCGAAGTCGAACAACTCAGTAACCTCTGTGAACATGGATAGTGGCGAAACGTCAGTATGTTAAGTTAGTTAAGTTAATATACGTGTTAAAACCTGTAAAAACTAGTTTTATTTAAGTATGTTGTGCTTACGTAAATATAAGAAATCAGTACTTAAAACAAAAATTTAAAATATAATCTACCAGTATCGTGGCATACACTTGGTCGATCGTTTATATAAAATTCACACAACAGCGAACTGGTGCTGAGGTAGTAAGTAATTTAGGTATTTCTTTAGTAATCTGCAGCAGGAATATATGGTCGCAGAGTGGGTGGGTCAGGGGCGGAGGGGTGGATACCTCTCACTAAAAGGGGAAAGTGCCGGAACCCCCCTCCCCTGTTTTATGAAATTTTTAAGTTTTGTTACATACTCGTATTAAGGCAAAATTGCTTTCGCTTATTAAAAACAGGTCGTCCGGCGAAAAAGTCACATTCAGATCCCGGTGGGAATGTGGGTGTTTTCAGGGTAGGAAAAAAACCGTGGGAAAAACCCTCTGCAGTCACAAAAAGGTCAAGGTCAGCAAAGGTTAAAGTCACCAAGTTGAGGTTATTTCTGATGTGTCCTGTGTTAACCTCAATTCATAGTGTCGGTTCTGGCACTTCGCCGGCCGCTATAGCGGCACGCTCGCTGCGCTCGCTCAGCTAGTGAGTTGTGGTCACAGTTCCAACCTTTTTATACATGAGAAAATGCCTACGCATACCCGCCTCGCAGGGGAAGGATGGGTTATGTCGGACTCGCACCGACTACAACCCCATAGTGTTCCATCTTCGTCGCATATTGGCAGGGCCACAGGAACGCTTTCACACACATCCGCAACCTCACCAGCGCTGGCCGCCCTATGGCGGCGTCTCCTCGGAAGAGGACAGCTCTCCCCGTTCTCCTTCTCAAGTAAGGCGCACCAGAATACATGGCGCGCCTTCCTCCACGGTCCATGGTATAGTCCATAGGATGGTAGTAAGAGAATCATTATATATATAACTCTTTTTTTTGCGCCGAACCAAAACACGATGTGAGCCTAACTCACTGACACAACACGTCAATAATGGCCGACAAGTAATTTCTCAGAACAATAACTAAAAAGCTATTGTTAAAAGAGTAATTGACATACCATAGACAAGTTTGACACTGGAGTTACCACTTACTAAAACGTATTCTACTGTTTAATTGCTCTAGGATTATATAAATATATTGATAAAATAAATTCAGTAACATAAGAGCGTAAAATGCTGGGAAGTGAAGCTATTATGCGAAAATAATTATTATTTTAGTTACTAAATTGTCGTAAAGAAATTAAACATTGTCTAAAATAGGTGATCCTCTAAGGAAAATAATACGGTGGCCGGTGGAACCAATTGAAGTTTAATAATTCGTTCCAACTATATATGGGGGATCATTTGGGACATTTTTATTTGTTCTAGTAGGTAATTTGAAGTCTCGCATTAAAAACTACTTAATTAAATAAAAATAAGTATTTTTACAAAGGGTATTCAAAATACTAGTAAAAATGATACTTTTTGCAAGGAAAATGATGTAATTTAATAGAGTTATTTTATTTATCTTAAAATAATGCCGGAAGCGGACGAATTAATTTAGTTAATACAAAAAAATATCGAGTATAAATTTCAATTATGTCAAAATTTGATAATAGACCACATATTATATTATGCTACAAATCTTTTTTGCGAAGTTTGAGTTTAAGCTTAAGATTTTCTCCAAACACTTGAATCTACAACACCTGAGACACTTTCTACAAAATTGTTATTATGTCGAAATAATTTGTTATTTAGAGAGAATTTCAATAAGTGGTACTTAAAAACGATATTAATTTAATAAAAGTTTCTATTTCTATGTTACTACAAAATGAGATTAATTGTAACAAAATATCTTTAATATTTATCGCTTACGAGACGTACATATTGTTTAAAACATCAATAATTTTTTAAATATCTTAAATTAATTTAGATAATTCAGAAAAATATCGAGTATAAGTTTCACTTATGTCAAAATTTGTTAATAAACCGTATATTATATTATGTTACAGATCTTTTTTTGTGAAATTTGAGTTTAAGCTTAAGATTTCTCCAAACACCTGAGTCAATTTCTACAAAATTGTTACTTTATCGAAATAATTTGTTAAGGTTACTAATAACGAATTGTTAATTTATCCATCTTACAGATTCAAAAAAATTTGCACATTAAAAAAGGAGAAAAGAATCTGCGATAAGATGAGATCATTAAAAAAGTTCTGAATAGACATTCTATCCAGCAACAATTGCGTGTTTTTTTTTTGTACTGAACGAAAGGAAAATATATCGGATGATTATAAATTTACTCGTAAATACTGCCTTATGGACTTTTTAAAGTGATGGAAGTTCAAATTATGTCCTCAATTCACGTGTAGCGTGATCTTTAGCGTTTATGTATTACAATATACCTTTAAATCTAAGCTAACCAAATCCATCAAAACTCAGTATCACAGTGTAGTGAGACGCCATTTCGTAGAGTACAAGTCAATACTAATAGATTAGTATTAACGTACGAATTTTCAATGCATGTCAAAGCTTAGTTTGATTAAAATCAATCGGAGCTTGGACATAAGTTACATATTAGTAACTTTGTTATATTTATTATATATGTATTAACATTCAGTAGGTATGAGTTAAAATATATTATACTCGACTGCCCCATAATAAGGTTAATGTCTTTTTTTGTATGTGTATATATGTATGTGTGTCTATTTCTTTGGCATGCTCTGTAGCCTAAATGGCTTGATAGATTTTAACACATGAGGCGTCGATATTTCGTCTTCGTTCGTTCTCTTTTCAGTAAACTATTTTACGCAGTTGAGTTTTTCGAATATTATTTAACAATTTAGCTTGTAATATAAAAAAAAACTATCTTACACTAAATTTACCGTGGTAGCTGAGAATGTTTTACGACGTTCGGTGGTAAAGGAAAATATCGTTAGGTCAGTCTGTATATTGTTGTTGTTGAGGAATAAAATATTTCGAACTCATATAAAGTCCGCTCACATGCACCAGAGTAAGTGGCAGATTAAATGCTCCATAACCTTCTCAAAAATTAGGCTATGTTTAGCTGTGGACTTATGGTCATTCATAATTATGATAATGATGATGATGATAAAAGAGAATATTCCCTTCGATACTCATTAAGAAGTGCGGAAAAGCTTTTTAGCAACAAGTTGGGATAATAGTTTTACTAATAACATAATTACTTATTTGATAAGCTCATAAAATCAAAATTTTGGGTACTAAAGGCATTTCTATTTTTATATCTTATACGTTCCTTTTTGGCACTCGGTGATTGATTATTGCAGTTATAACCTATATTTTATTTTCTTACTGCGTGATAGCCTTAAATAATTACGTATGTATACACAGACTTCCATGTTTGCAAGAAAGCAACAGCTGTATTGAATTATATTTTTACTCTACAAAGAGTCACATTTACGTGCGTAAAACCCGTACGTGACTCTTTTTAAATGTGACATATGAATTCTCTACATCAAAATGACAGTGGAAGCAACATATAACCTGAATATATTAAATATCATAGAATATTCAATATATAACCTGAATATAACAGAATATAGTTTTTACTTTTTATCGGAACCAAATATACGATTATAAATTCGCTATTAAAAATAAAGTTACAACTTTTTAATAAAAAAGTTGTAACTTTTTCATTCATAATATTAAATATTCTTTAATATGAAGGAATTAAGCCATGTAGGGGTGGTGTAAGAATATTTAATACCCCATATCGTCCCGCAGGTGTCGTAAGAGGTGATAGAGGGAAACAATTAGGAGCTGGGCACCGGTAACTTTCTATTAACAATTTCAAATTATAAAAAACTGCGGCTGTCAACACAACTGCTAAGCGTAAAATCTATGGCAAAATCCCTCCTATGAGGCAATCTGTGATGAAATCTTATTTTAATCAGTGAACTTTTCCTGTCTGTAGGACTTAACAGATTTGAACTTAGACACTTGTCAAAACGAAACAGAAACTATCCTATAATCTTGACACATATAAATTACGTGTCACGTTGTTTGTCCGCGATGGACTCCTAAACTACTTAACCGATTTTAACCAAATTTGCACACCGTGCGCGGTTTAGTCCAATTTGAGAGATAGGATAGTTTTTTGCCATTTAGTGACACCACCACCCACAATTTTTTTCGAATTTAAAGATTTTTAATATGACATGACAAATGGTCGTCGAAAAGGGCAGAACAACGTCTGCCTGGCAAGCTAGCATTTATACACACTATGAAAAAACAGAATAATAAAGTGATCAGAAAAAAAGATATTTGGCACTGGTTTATAATGCAGACTTTTACCGGTGTCAATAAAGAATCTAAAACGTTTAAAACTATTTGACCATTTTCTTAGTTTCACTAGCGCAATCACAACCCACAGGTGGAATTAAGTATCTCCACCATAATTTTTTTCCCTAAGAAGAGTGAGAGCGGGAATTTAGAATTATCTCCATGAATTTTGTACGTGGTAGAGCCATTCTGCAGTTATATTAATAGTATAGTGGTAGCATGAATGGGTCGGCTCGAGTGGGGAAGGACCACACTCTCACGGAATACCAGCGTAAAATAGTAGCTTAATGTTGCTGTGTTTCGTATGGTGAGTATAGAGAACCGGAAACCCTTTTTACTGGAAACGAGACATTCCTTCTTAGTCCTCACTGGTGACAACGCATCTGCATTTTGACTTGTAATCGAGGATAGATGTAGATGC
Organism: Parnassius apollo; assembly: GCA_907164705.1. Lineage (NCBI taxonomy): Eukaryota > Metazoa > Arthropoda > Insecta > Lepidoptera > Papilionidae > Parnassius > Parnassius apollo. Next base: position 19,759,654 of record CAJQZP010000885.1, on the reverse strand, counting down.
CTATGAGCCGCAGCAGGAGTACAACTCCCTCAAACATTATGTTTCTTTTACCGTGGCTTATACTTGGTGTCGGCAAAGAAATTTGTTGTTTCTTAAATGATACTTGTAAGTACGTTTTGTGAAAGATATTTCGGATTGAATCTTGTTTCTTTTTTTTGTATTAGAATGCAAGTTGTGCATGTGTAAATTTGCTCTAAGTTAAATAATTGCGATTTTTCATATAGTCGTTTTGTATTTGTTAGGCTATCATATTTCAAAAGCGTTTTTGTAATTTTATTTTGTGATGTTTGTGAGTTTTTAAGGTTTGTTTGTGTAGCACATCACCCACATCTCAATAAGGTACTCTAAATGTGATTTCACGAGCGAGGTTATACAAGGTCATTCGAACTCTGCACAGTATACAACCAATAACTCTACGTAATACATCACACAAAGCAATTAGTTTCGATCTAAATTTTTCGATGAAGCATCTCCAAGCGAGTTTAACATAAAAAAGGCAGTCCTAAGTATCGCTATTGGTGCGAGCGGTGAATCATTTCATTATTAATAGTTAGCGGTGCGTGTTGAGGGATTGTTTTATTTTAGCCGCAAATATTATATAAGAGGTCCTTTTGTATTAATAATTAGAAGATTACTATGATATCAGTTATTATAGATGTTCAAATTGTTTTGTGCTTATTTATAGCCTCAAAATATCGAGAGTAATCCGTACTCAAAAATCGGGTACTCATGAAATCCCGGTAACTATAGACTTCGAAAAAGTTTTGTACAATCGAATAAATAATCACTTATCTATCCTAAATTTCATATCTAATTCCTAGTATGGGTTCAGAAATAAGTCGAACACACTTTCGGCAACTACAGGTCTTATAACAAAAATAAGTAGTAAGGCATTTATTTATGCATCTTAAAGGCTGGCAATACATTTGATTGATTTTGTACTTACTCCGTCAGTACCTGTACTCGTGTATCCGTCTAGATCATTTATTATTTTAGCAAGCTCATCTATAGTGCATGGAGGCATGGTACGTTTTAGGGATTTATTGTGAAAACGATAGATGAGAAAAAATCATTAAATATTTCACATATTTTAAAACTATCATTATCAATTAAAGAATTAAACATAAGTCTTGGGGGAGCACAAATATTTTTGGTTTTAGTAGTAGCTTGAGTTTTTATAACATTTTATGTTTTTTAGAGTTTTTTTTTCATATTGTTTGAATTTTTTAGTAGTATTTTTCTTTAGTATCCTTGATTAAGACTCTAACTATATTTCTTTCAGCTACAAAAGATTTATCGTTTTGTCCGGTATGTTTCTGTTGTTTCCATAGTAAATTTCTTTTATAGATTTCTGTGATAATTTCTTTGTTAATCCAATCCTCTTTAAGTAATTTTAATTTTTTTTATTTAATGACTCTGCTTTCTTCAATGCTTATCTTAATTAAAAAATCCAAGTCTTCATAAATGTAGTTCTTGTTTACAAAGTTATCTTCACTGACAGTCTTGTACAATTGATTATAGTCTATAGCTGTGTATTTTTTGGTGTTTTCGGTGTATGATTTTGCTTAAGCAGTTGAAGAAAAATCTGTTTGGGGGCATGGGTGTATCTATGATAGAAAATTTGAAAGGGTTTTTTTGGGGGTTATCTAAGATGGTTTAAGATTGGGTGTTTTGTTATACGGATGATTTTGTATATCTAATATATAGGTTGATGAGGATTCTTCCTCTTTTTCTTTATGTGTATAAAAAAGAAGTTTTTTTTTTTGGTATATTGCTATCTATATATATATTGAAAAACTTATGGATATATATATATATATATATTGATACTCCTCCACCAGTTTTGTCTGATCTAAAGTTGTATGCATGTGCGTAGTTTGTAATATGAAATAGGTTCGTTTCAAATTTTGTTTTAAACTAGGTCTCAGTTATGACTAAAAAATGCACGGTGACTCTCATTGTCTGAAAAATGCGTTTTAATTCATTAAATTTACAAGTTTATCGAATACTTCTTACGTTGGCTTAAAATGACGTAAGGGAGGCTTTATTTGCGAATATGTTTCGGTAATGATATTAATAGAGTGAGAGTCAGACACATTGGTATTCACTACTAGTTTTTTGGCTGAGTTTTAACTAATCGTGGCGCACCTTTTATATATTTTATTGTGAGGTTAGACTCACCAGACTGCTCGCTTTGCATCAGCTCGGCTTTTAAGTTTTTAAGGTGTTTGTTTTGGCTTGTTGTTTGATCGGCATATAATCTGAAAACGGCTTGCAACATCTCTTTGTTCAGTAATAAATACAATGTCCGAAAAATCAAAGGATACTTTTATGGGACGATTTTCATCATGAAAATATTTTTCCAATCTTACAGTTTTCAATTAAAGCAATTAGTTTTAATTTGTGTGAATGTATTAATATGTTCGTTTAAATTGTGTTGTTGTCTTATGGTTGCATCTCTATTATTTATTTCCGGAACTCCAAGCATCACGACCTTTTTCATACTTTCAAAGTGGTCTTGGTCTAATAATGTTTTAATGCAAATCAGTAGAAGAGTTTATATCTAAAAGATGCGAAGGCCTTACCTCATGATTTTTCTATAGGTTGACATCCTTTTCAAGATTTACAATTTTCTGCTGTATTACAGTGTTCTTGATTTTGATACTGGTCAGTTCCTTATGAGTATTATAAAGTCATACTGCAGAGATAAGTTTTTTTTTTCACAGTGTTATTACTGCGATAAAAAATCAATCCATTTAATGATTAAATTGATAAAAATGTTTTATATAACATTTCTTCTGGAAAAACAGCTTCTTCAGATGATACGCATTTTCTGCTTATGAACTTTTATTGAACTTTTATTTCTCAATGCGAATCTACCAACGGAAGTATGAAAATCTGATATCACGAAACAAAATTATTAATTTTGCCGCACAGTGTATAACGAAAGTTCATAAGAATAGATGTAAACAGACAGTCTTAAAAATGGAACGAGACATCTTTGGTCGGTTACTATCAATTAATCTTGAAAAAAAAATATGTGGAAAATTGTCTAACATTTCCTCTAGCTCCAATTCTACCAGACATTTTCTCGTGTACCTGTGAAATGTTAAAAACTGATAAATCAACATTAGCCAAGACAATGAAAATTGAAGTCCAAATTGTTCAACGGACAAAAATTGATGTTGAAATTATTGATGGTTTTTTTTCTTATATCTAATTGGATTTTCTATGCCTCAAACTTTTGGCAAAGTAGCTGAAGTTGTTCTTATAAAACTACGTTTAAGTACTGCTAGAGACATACATCATTTTTGATCGTTATTTAACACCTTCAATCAAAAATTCGGAGGGAAAAAAAGAATTTGATGTTCCGTACACAGTTACAGGGCCTTAGTAAGCTAGACTTACCGATTTTCTTGGAAGTCTAAAAATCACCGTTTCAAGGAGTCTTTTTATGATGTTAAGTTCATTAGAACTTAACCAAAGACTCAATGAAAATTTAGCACGATAATACAGACGAAACGATTTTTTCTGACTATTAAGATGCATTGTTACTCGAATCAATCCATGGAAAATTTTGTTGTTAAAACTGACGAGATCAATTATGAATGTTAGCATGAAGAAGCGGATACGCGAATTATGTTTCACATCAGAAAAGATCTACCAACTTCAAAATTTAAATGAAAGCGTCTGATACTGACGCATTGATAATTTTGCTAAGCAATGTTCATAAAGTTCCAGAATCACAAATTCGGTTAGTGAGCTAAGCAAGTAAAACAAAAATTAGTAAAGACGCTAACCGAATAAAGTGCACTGAATTAGTGACGAAGTTAGTGCCCTCACTATGGCAAAGTTTACCATCATTACTCGCTTTTACATGATGCGATTACACTGCAGCTTTTTACAACAAAGGAAAAATAAGACCTTATAAAAAAGGTGAAAAAATACATTTACTAAAATACGTTTGCATCATTAAAAGATAATGTCGACATTTTTACTGGCGAAAACATTGAGGTGGTTCATGAATTTACTGCTGTTATGTACAACATAAAAAACAGCACAAGCGTCATTTATGCGAGACATCGCATTTTCCAAAGAAAGCAGCTAATAAAAATAATGAATTCCTTTTGAAAAATATCAAAAGCTTTGATTCCAACGTAATTCCACCTGACTAGAAATCATTAAAACAAAAAAAATTACGCACAATTTACGTGAATGCTATGTGGCTTAATGCTACCGCTGTGCTAAACTACAACCTGAATATTGCGCATGGTACATGGATTATTAAAGCCAGTAAAATTTCTTGGAGATCCAACGCCTTTGCTAGTTGACGACATTCTGCAGACAACAAATGACGAAAATACGACGACGATAATTTAGAATTTGTTTTCAATATTGAAAGTTCTGATGAATCAGAAAATAAATATTTTTTGTATAATAGTAATGGTTAATAATTTTTATAGTATTTTTTTTTTTTGCAAAATTCTGGTATAATTTTTTATTTTGAGTGTTTAATAAATTAGTTATTATTTTTTTTTATTTTATTATATATGCAATTTAAAAAAGTAAATCAATATTAATTTAATTTGTTAATAAACTGAAAAAAATTACATTTTTTTATAACGATAAAGATAGAATTTTTTAAAAGTGTATACTACTACTTGGTATGCTCCAAAATAATTTTCGGTGGAAGAATATATTTATCTTCCTCTATTATACAGAGCAATGATCGCGCGCCTTTCTCTTTTCCGGCAAGTGTCTCACGCGCAGCTGCTATCGTGATCCTACCCTACTATCCTACCACTCATAATAATACATATAGTGTTCCCTGTGACGCTCTATTTTAAAATAAAATTATCGAAACGTTAAATCGTATTAATCACTAGTCTTACCATGATTTGAAAAGTTAACCATATAAAAGTTAACCAGACAATATCAACTCACTAACTTCACTGTCACTGTCAACTGTCATGCAGAGTAAAGATTGTCGCTACATAATTTCAAAATGTTGCTAACCGATATTTACAGACCAAGTGATTGAATGAACTGTGAATTTTGTGTGATTACAAATGTTCCTTTTTCAATAGCATGTTGAGTGAAGACTTAATTTTATATGTTTTTATAGAATAAAGGCGACAAACGAGCACACAGTCCACCTGATGGTAAGTGGATGCTTTGGCACATAGACATATACATTTAACCTTGATTTAGAATCGAAATGCAGGTGCGTTGTCACCTCTAAGGACTAAGATGAAATGCCTCGATTCAAGTTAAATGGATCTCCGGTTCTCTACAGTCACCATACGAAACACAGCAGCATTAAGCTGCTATTTTACACTGGTATATAAGATATTTGTATTTTAAATTATTATGTGCAAAAGTGAAATCTTCCCCATTAATTATAAAAATAAGTATTGTTCTAGATAAATTTCGACTTTGTCGTCACTTCGTGGATTCACGTAAAATAACGTATTTTAACATTTAAAAATATTTTAGTTAACAAAAAATAGTAAACTAGAACTCGACTATAATTCTTTTGTGAAAGTTAGCATTCATTGTGTGGAAACGACATGGTCGATAAAATAGTTCATTTGGAAAATATTGAAATATGAACTGTTATAAAAACATTTTATCTAATAGAAAGAAGTATATGATTACTTGCTTATGATTTACTCAAAACCAAATAATACGGACTAAAGGAACCGTGTAAAAGAATTTAACAAAATAATCTTAAGCTATTTAAAATATAATATATCGTAAAACTTTGTAGTAAATTGAGTTATTGTTGATAAAGTCGGCAATTAACCATTTTTGTTAACTCTATTTCTTAAAGAATTACAAAAACCATATGATCAATCAGTAATTATAATCAGTTTTCAAGAAATTTCCATTATTATTATATGTACAAAAATTATTGGATATGTGGCGAAGCGGACAACCTCGAACGTCGTATTTGGCCCCTAATCTTTGGCAATAAATCAATCTAGCTAGCATTTATTTTTGGAAAATGTTTTTTATCCGTGTTTTCAGGCAATGAAATACTTCTACAATATAAGAAGGTAAATTTTGACACTATGTTAATTATCGTAATAGCTCAAGTGGATATCGAGCGGTCGCGAAATCGTAATGCCTTGGTTCGTGTCCTGTCTTCGGTCCGACTTTTTCCTTTTTTTTTTTAAGTTCTCTTTTTTGTGTGAAAATCTATTATTTCGAGCCCTTTTTTTAGTTTTTTTTAAAAATACGAAAATTTTAATTTAACTTATTGCACTCATGATTTTTTATTCAAATAACCAGTTCAGTTTTTTCTATTATGTTAATAAGATCAAAAAATATTGTTCATGTTTCATCAGTATGTAATTTGTATCTAAATGTAATTTCAAAAAAAAAACCGGTCGGTCATCCAGGTACTGTTACTATAATCAAGCAAATTTAAGAAATACCTGTTGACGTTTCACATTAATCATTCCGCAAAAACTTTGCACAAGCGTACTCACACGATTTGAACCTTTCACGTAAATCCGAAGAATTATGAAGTTATCGATATTTCATTACAACGTGTATAATTTTTTATCGCTAATTTAAATTCGAATCGTTCAAACAAAGCAAAATATTTAAAAAATAACTAGTATCAACTTTTTTCTCAACGTCGTTTCAATGATATGTCGCTCTGTACCTTACCGTAGTGTTTAGATGATTAAAATTCATTATTGTGCTAATAATCGGCAAAAATATTCAAATAATCGGTAAAACTATTCAAATATTCGAATCATTATTTTTTTTAATGTGTTATATGTTTAATTAAATTTTATTTTTAAAATTCCTTGAATTAGATGAACCATGAATAACACAAATTATTTTTTAACTTTGTCAGCGTAAATTTGTGTAGGCAAAAAACTCTTCGCCTCGCTACGTCGAAAAAACCACTACCTAATTTCAATCTCCCGCCATTTCGGGGGCTTACTGTGCGTAATTTTATGATTTTGGTGTTTGTCTTCTTATTTTGTGACTCGGCTTTAACTTTTTAGACTGTTTCTTCTATATTTGTTGAAACATGTGTCCATGTCACAAAGAATGATTAGGCAAAAATGTTAGAAAAAAATTGATTATGGACTATTTTTAAAGAGACATTAATTTTGACTTCATTATTGAAAATCAAATAATAATTAATCTAGATAACGACAGCTCAACTAGTTGTACTGAAAGTGATTGAATAAATTTATTTTTAATCAAGTTTCAATCTTAAATTTTTATAACTTTGCCTCTAGAAATAAGCAGTAATAACAAATACGAAGAAACTGATAAATTTTGTATTTTAAATTATCGGTTTTTAATTTATTTTGGTATTATTGAAACCAAACTGTAAATGATTACCAACTCTAAATAATCAGACACAAAAACATTCTTCGGTTGGCATGCTTGGCACAATGAGTCTGACATCTGTCAAAATGTATTTCTTAAATTTGGTGACTATAGATATGTTTCTTTCTCATCAGTTGGTCACCAGAGCCAAGTTATTCATAAACAGTGTACACAACTTGCCATTGGAGTTCGAAAAAAGCTTGATAGAATTTAAAATATCAACTATATTTTGTTTGAAAGAACTATCACAATATATCTAAATACTATCAAAACCTCAATAAACCGGTGTGGAGGAGATCTTTTCTTACAAATAAGGGATCGAAGAATAAGAGTTACGAGAAAGCCTTTGAAATTTGGGTGGTGCTACAGTCCTCTCAGCGGTGCCAAGTTGACTGTCGGTATATTGAAGTGCGAAAGTGTTTGTACAGTAGGGCTACGATGGCTATTCGAGTACAGAACCAAAGTTTGAAACCTATCCAACTGCAAAGAGGTGTAAAACAGGGTGACGTCATATCCCCGAAACTCTTCACCGCTGCAAAGGAAGACGTTTTCAAGCTACTGAACTGGAAAGGATACGGTATTAACATCAGTGGCGTGTATATCACTCACCTTCGCTTTGCCGACGATATATTCCATATGGCAGAATCGCTGGAAGATCTAAGCACTATGACTCAATATTGTCTCCCAACGGGTAGGTCTTAAGATGAACATGGACAAAACAAAGATCATGTTTAACATCTATGCTGATAGTTGTTAGGAGCACTAAGCTCAAAGTTGTTGACGAGTACGTTTACCTGGGACAAATAGTCTGACTAGGTAAGTCCAACTTCGACCGAGAGGTCAATCGACAGATTCAACTCGACTGGGCAGCGTTCGGGAAATTGCGACACATCTTCTCGTCGGGTATACTTCAAAACCTGAAAACTAGATTGTATATATAACCAGTGAGTATTGCCAGTGATCACTTATGAATCTGAGACGTGGCCCTTCACTGCTGGCCGTATGAGGACGCTCATGGTCGTCAGGAGTGGAGAGAGCTATGTGGGTTGTGATAAACTTAGAAATGAGGATATCCGCTGTAGAACCAGAGTGACCGACATAGCCCAACGGATTAGTAAGCTCAAGTGGCAATGTGTCGGACATATAGCTCGAAAAAGCGACAACCGTTGGGGATAAAAGGTTCTCGAGTGGCAGCCTCAGGCGTAGTGTAGGGCGAACCCCTACTCGATGGAGTGACAACTTGGTAAGACATGCAGAAAGTCGAAGGATGCAGGTGGCTCAGGACCGTGCTTGTGGTATTCCTTGCGGGAGGCCTATTTTCAGCTGTGGACTAGTGAATGGCTGTAATGATGACAATTATGATGATGATGAACCATCGATAAACTCCGGGAAGATCTTGCCGTCTCCAATAGATGACGGTATAATAATCGTGCACGCAAACTATACAGGTTGTATCAGTTGTGAAATACATAAATACAATGCGGACTATGATTTCAAATTTATCTACGAGCAAGATGATTACGAGAATAGAGAATATTTAATGTTTATCTTCACCGATGGACAAGTGGGAAATCAGCGCTTATAATTGCAATAAACAATTATGTTGGTGCCAATGGAGATTGAACTTCAGTTGCTCGCGTACTGTTAAATTTATGACGAGCACTTAGCCTCTCTCGATAATATCATCAAGTTGTTTTCAATTCGGTTCATTTAAATTTAATATAGAAAGAATATTTTTAAATTGCAAATAAGTGACCAAATTTAGTATTACTATTAATTTAAATACAAATTAGACGTGATATAATTTTGTTTATTTATTATGGCAACTTGTTAATTACTCAATGGTTATTTGCTTTATATATATATATATATATATATATATATATATATATATATATATATATATATATATATATATATATATATATTTAGCAAATAATTATAATGAGGATTTGTATTACTGAAATAGTATTGAGCTAGCTGGAATACTAAATTTATGACTACCAGTATTAAAAGCGTACAATATAAATAAGAGCAATAAATTTTGTTAAAACAAAGCCCACTCGCTATCTTAATTTACATTTCCTTTAATACACACCGAAAAATGATTTATGTCAGAGATTAAATATGAATTAAATGTCCTTTCAGGAAGGGTATATTTAAATAAAAGTACCTTTAACGTTATTTTTAATTTTAAAATTTAAATATACTCAGCCAATTGTAGCCGTAATAATTAGTATAGCCGTAGTAATAAGTTCATTTCAATTTCAAAGGACTTTGTGCTTGTTACAATTTAATTTAATTCTCTTAGTGGTGCAGTTGTTAAGGGGCGGTGGTCGATATTTACCATCAGGTAAACCTGATGCCCGTTTACCCCATCTTCTTTAAATATTATTACATATTTTGCAAAAGAAAACAATGTTAAATAATTTAAAAAAAATCAACATGGGCGTCTTTAGCATCAGATGATGATGATGGATTATGCACCTTTAGCTTGGGAAATTTAACCATCGCTAGATCTAAAGATTTCTTGAAACATTAAATAGTAGAGTGCCATTTTTAGTTGTTATTAATGAACTTATTTTGAGATTACTATAATTAAAGTAAAAACCATTATTGTAATGGTTCAGTCAATCAGTGTTATGGTGGCCAGTTTCAACGGAGGCTAGCCATCTTAAGACAGGATTATAATTCGTGAGTGTGCACGCAAACCTATGTACACTCTCGATTTCTTCACTCTCATAGTCCAATTGAAGGGTAATCCGACCCCACCAGAAAAAGATAAGTAGCAAAATCAACAACTTTATGCTCTTTCTAAGTTATGTCGTGAAGAAATACTGCAAACTGACCGATTCAGAGTTGCTACACAGAATTCCTTGAATGAAAAACCTAATATCTGATTTTTGACCTAACGCGTGATGTGACTCAGGACCAAATGATCAGCAGTCACGCTTACTTTCGCTAGACTAAGTAGTGAGCTTTAACGTATTCATTGAAATTTTTGTAATAATTTTAATAGGCGATAAGTAGGTAAGCATACGATCAAAATATGCAATTTTTTTAATTAAAGTGTCTTATAAGAAAACTGTAATTGGAGTGGATATAACTTCGATCAAAGCGTTCTTCGTATCGAATAGTCCGAATCAGACAATGTAATTAAAATACGTGTTTGCTAAATTTATTACCGCGCGCTGAAAACGGTCTTGACGTTAGTATCATATTAGTTTTAAATTACATGGTGAGCGGCGATATTATGGTATTACAAATACTTTTTGATTGAGATAAATTATTGGTATTCAATACATAAATTACATTAAATCAGTTCAAGACATTATAATCAAATTACTTTTAGTATTTAAAAAATACCGAAATACAAAAACGTCTGCGACGTGTTTATATGAGTGTGTGTGACACTATCGTTATGTTTTATATATTATCGTATTACATGTGCCTTAAACGATACGTTGCATGCTCAGAATCGTTTCAACAAAATACTTATGTATTTAGCTTGTTTATAAGTAAATGATGCCATTACAAATGTTTTTGTATGCAATGTGTTCGGTAGGTTTTTCAAAAATGTGCCTACTGACACGCATAACTTGATAAAATGAAAATATTTATAACGCTGGGTTTGGCGTACAGACTCGATATCCTCACGCTACGAAAAATATTCTCGACACCAGTATGGGACTTTTGAACGGAAATATTGCCATTTGACGATCCTCAAAATCTCGTGCAGCAGTTACCATGATTCATTAAGTGAAATTGGCATTTGAAGTCGTTAATTCGTCTCCCTAATATTTATATTTATTGTATCGTAGCGACCCGGCCCGGCTTCGCATGGGTAGGATCGTCTAACGCTGTTGTTATTGTACGTTATTTTGATTTAAAATATTCAAACAATTTATTTTATAAATTGAAAATATTTCCAAGTTTTACGGAAAAATTATGGTAATGTATCTGTTCTTTATAATGTCTCTATCCATCTGTTCGTAATATTTTTGTCACATTACAATTCATCGCTAACGCTGCATTTATTTTTCCCCGATTACTAGCTTTTTCCATCAGAAAATTAATTGTGTTTATAGTTTTTTTTTAATGAAATCTAATATTTTAAAGCTAATTATAGCAATATTTAAAAAAAATCGGGTTCGCCCATTTGTAGCGTTAGAAACTAATTAGGTCAGCTCGTCCGAAGATTAGACCGGACAGACAGACAGACGGACAAAACTTTAAAAACTCGGCCAAATTAAATTCAGTTGTTTCGATATTACAGACAGCACTTAAAATTTTTTTTATGTAATATAATCATAATATATTTTTTTATTTAATTTTACTGTTTGTTCTCAATATATTCAAATCAATTTTTTCTGTTATTTGGAATAATTCGATATTATCTATTCCGTATACGCTATTTGAATTATTTAATTGTTTCTTTCTTAGTGTGGTGGATGCGTAAGAGAGTCTATCAACCCATTTCGTCTTGTAGGTGTCGCAAGAGTTGATTATTGGATATACAAGAAATATCTCATGGCTTCCAGAAGATTGTGGTGTAACATTACTTTTTATACTGTAAGATATAAAATTTTCAGACCGGAGACAGGTTACAGCATCAAAAGTGCGAAGAGTCTAGATCTGCTATCGGCAATCTGCCTACCTAGCAATGAAGGCAATATTTTTAATATATAGATTTTTTGTAAGTATTAGGACTTTATACAGGAATTATAAGTGAAGCTCATCAATTATTTTAATTTAGTACCTATTATAATAAAATACAGGTCATCATCTTTACAAG